>NC_061157.1:827466-860679 GCF_022113875.1 Hydra vulgaris | reverse complement strand
TATCTTTTAATTGGCTAATCAACATTTTTTTAACTTTTAACTGGCTAATTAACATTCATTTATCTTTTTTTTGGCTAATTAAATATTTAATTTGATTTTGTTTGATCAAAAAAAAATTATTAAGCTGTATCTGTTATTTGGCTGAATTTGTTAACTTCCCGAAAATAAATTTCTCAATGACTTTGACAGTAGTAAATTTTTATACTAAAAAAATGAGACAATTAATTTACACTCCCCTTTATCTTTTTTATAACTTACTTAACAAAATTAACTTAATAAATGAATGAATAAATAAATATTTTATTGGAATTATTCGAGTTTAATCAGGCTTACTATATTAAGTTCTATTTTACTGTCATATCTTCAATAATATTAAATATTTCATAATGTTTTGTTAGATAAAGGGTCTAAAACTTAATTTAATATTCCAATTATTTGATTAAAAAGTTGTTCAAAAAAACAGGACAGCTTCAATTTAAGATTTCATTTGTTGAAGATGAAATAAAATCTTAAAATTAAATTCAGATAACATTAAAATATAAATAATAAAATAATATAGAATATTGAAAGGAAAAAAAAAAGTATTATAAAACTTAATTATTTCTGAAAACTTCGAAATATTTCAACAAGAAACTAAAAAGCAACTACAGCCATTTAATAGATTGTTTATCTTATATGCTTTATCTAATTTACTGTATTTGATGCAAATAATGTTCAATTTTTTTTTACAAATTTTCATATGAATTTAGTTGCGCAAATGGCGTTTTTATAAAGATACAACTCAGTTTTATAAAAGTTGCATGAAGAATGTACGAGATAAGAAATTATTCCAAGTCTTGGAGACCATTCCAGACTTGTCGCATTGGTATGTTTTTTTATTTTTGATAGTCAGGTTAATATTTTGAGCAAAATATTACTGGAAACTAATTGGTGCTGTTGTAGTTAAATTTAATTGAAAATAATGAAGCAATATTATATTTTGAAACATTCAATATATTAAATAATTTTATAATTAAAATATATAGTTCAGTTAAATTCATAATATTCTTTTTATTCCCATTAGTTAACTGTTTTTTTTGTTTTGTTGATAATTGTTTAACTAATTCTCAACTCAGGATAGTTATGTTTTTGTCAGATTTCCATTCTCAACTCAGGATAGTTATGTTTTTGTCAAATTTCCATTCTCAACTCAGGATAGTTATGGGTTAGGGTTACAAATGTATGGGTTTTGTAATGATTGATTTATTATTTCTTGTAAATCTTTCCCAGCTTTGTTATCAACAATTTTTTTTATTTCCAAGTCAAATAAAAAAATTTGTTGTAAAATAAACAACACGTCGATAAATGTATAATTAAATATTGAACATTTAAATGTTTTTTTTGTTTAGATGTCTTAATATTGTTATAAAAACAACCGTCAACATATAATTGATAAATATTATAAACCAAAAATAAATTTTTGTTTGAAAACATTGACACATTAAATCATCGATTTCTTTTTGTAAATTTGTTATAACTGTGTTCAAAAGTGTTTCGTAAGCTAATTTTCTTTTACACAAATCTTCTAAAGACCATGTTTCAACATTTTTATCAAAAACAAATCGATAGTTAAATGTCCGAACTTCCTATTTCTTTTGTGCCAATATACGAAATTTTCTAACTTCACTAAGCATTTTTATTAATTAATTTTTTTTCATTTTGCTAAAAAAAATAAACAAATTAAAAAAAAAAATTTATATTTTACTATAAAACAAATATACAAAAATGAAAGTTAAAAATTATTTTTTATTATAATAATTAAAAAGTTTTTCTTGTTTTACATTAACAACTTCAGGCGAATAATATGTTGGAGGATTATACGGATATCTTTGATCTTTCATCTGTGGATGAGGAGGTTGTTCTAATTATAAACCTTTTATAAATATCCCATCAACCAATTTTTTTTAATAAATTTAAAACAAGTTTTATTTTTGCTTCGATAGTTTTATACTCAAAGTGTTGAAACACAAATTTCTTGTACTGAATGTACTCCATAAAATCTAATCCATCCGTCATTTATTTTTTCTTTTACACCAAAAAGAATATCTAAAAGCATTTTTAATTTTTTCACATCTGACGTAGTAATATAGTCTGCCATTTCTCTTATGATTGTACTGTTCAGTTTTTTTAATAGCTACAAATAGAACACAAAATTATATTAAATACAAAATAAAAAAAATACATAAGAAATTATATAAAAGAAACGTGAATAATAAGTTTATTGTTTTCTATATAATGTTTTTTAAGTTGTTCATGTGTTGCAAAACTTTCTGATCCAACAGCTCGGTTATATGCTTGAGCAGGTTTTTCAAAACATTCTTTAAACGGTTCGCTATAATCGGCTTGAATGTTTTCAATACAATTACAATTTCAAGAAAAATTAAATGTACAGTTATCGTTTTTAATTGTACATGTTACAGTCTTTATAAACGGCCACTTTAAAGAATGATCCATTGGAGACTGCATCAGTTGAAAATAAATAGCCAATTTATTTTCTTTATTACAGTAACCTAAAATATTTAATCGGTACAAATAACCGTCGAGCGAATACGAAGGTTGAGTATGATAAGGTTCGTAGACTGCAATCTTAAATTCATTTGGTCCAATTTTATAATCGATTTATCAGACATTGATTTTTATGGTCTACATCTCATCATAACACATTTTTTGTGAATTCTCTAGGTTTATCAAAGCACGCAACTAAAAATAAATTGTTATTTTTTGAAACTTTATGTAAAATGAAGAATACTAATTTGACAAAGCAGTATCTTCTTTTGATGAACAAATTCAAAACAAGAAAGTCCACCATAATAGAATTTTTTAATCATGTTTCAAATATTTTGGTTGATGAACCAAAATTAATAGATCTTTTTGCTGTCCTTATTTTAACACAACAGGAAGCTTGCCGTGTTGGAAAGGTATTTTGATTGAAAATAAATTTTTAATTTCATGTTTAATTTGAGTAATTGGTTGGTTAATTAGCATTCTTTTATCTTTTAATTGGCTAATCAACATTTTTTTAACTTTTTACTGGCTAATTAACATTCATTTATCTTTTTTTTGGCTAATTAAATATTTAATTTGATTTTGTTTGATCAAAAAAAAATTATTAAGCTGTATCTGTTATTTGGCTGAATTTGTTAACTTCCCGAAAATAAATTTCTCAATGACTTTGACAGTAGTAAATTTTTATACTAAAAAAATGAGACAATTAATTTACACTCCCCTTTATCTTTTTTATAACTTACTTAACAAAATTAACTTAATAAATGAATGAATAAATAAATATTTTATTGGAATTATTCGAGTTTAATCAGGCTTACTATATTAAGTTCTATTTTACTGTCATATCTTCAATAATATTAAATATTTCATAATGTTTTGTTAGATAAAGGGTCTAAAACTTAATTTAATATTCCAATTATTTGATTAAAAAGTTGTTCAAAAAAACAGGACAGCTTCAATTTAAGATTTCATTTGTTGAAGATGAAATAAAATCTTAAAATTAAATTCAGATAACATTAAAATATAAATAATAAAATAATATAGAATATTGAAAGGAAAAAAAAAAGTATTATAAAACTTAATTATTTCTGAAAACTTCGAAATATTTCAACAAGAAACTAAAAAGCAACTACAGCCATTTAATAGATTGTTTATCTTATATGCTTTATCTAATTTACTGTATTTGATGCAAATAATGTTCAATTTTTTTTTACAAATTTTCATATGAATTTAGTTGCGCAAATGGCGTTTTTATAAAGATACAACTCAGTTTTATAAAAGTTGCATGAAGAATGTACGAGATAAGAAATTATTCCAAGTCTTGGAGACCATTCCAGACTTGTCGCATTGGTATGTTTTTTTATTTTTGATAGTCAGGTTAATATTTTGAGCAAAATATTACTGGAAACTAATTGGTGCTGTTGTAGTTAAATTTAATTGAAAATAATGAAGCAATATTATATTTTGAAACATTCAATATATTAAATAATTTTATAATTAAAATATATAGTTCAGTTAAATTCATAATATTCTTTTTATTCCCATTAGTTAACTGTTTTTTTTGTTTTGTTGATAATTGTTTAACTAATTCTCAACTCAGGATAGTTATGTTTTTGTCAGATTTCCATTCTCAACTCAGGATAGTTATGTTTTTGTCAAATTTCCATTCTCAACTCAGGATAGTTATGGGTTAGGGTTACAAATGTATGGGTTTTGTAATGATTGATTTATTATTTCTTGTAAATCTTTCCCAGCTTTGTTATCAACAATTTTTTTTATTTCCAAGTCAAATAAAAAAATTTGTTGTAAAATAAACAACACGTCGATAAATGTATAATTAAATATTGAACATTTAAATGTTTTTTTTGTTTAGATGTCTTAATATTGTTATAAAAACAACCGTCAACATATAATTGATAAATATTATAAACCAAAAATAAATTTTTGTTTGAAAACATTGACACATTAAATCATCGATTTCTTTTTGTAAATTTGTTATAACTGTGTTCAAAAGTGTTTCGTAAGCTAATTTTCTTTTACACAAATCTTCTAAAGACCATGTTTCAACATTTTTATCAAAAACAAATCGATAGTTAAATGTCCGAACTTCCTATTTCTTTTGTGCCAATATACGAAATTTTCTAACTTCACTAAGCATTTTTATTAATTAATTTTTTTTCATTTTGCTAAAAAAAATAAACAAATTAAAAAAAAAAATTTATATTTTACTATAAAACAAATATACAAAAATGAAAGTTAAAAATTATTTTTTATTATAATAATTAAAAAGTTTTTCTTGTTTTAAATTAACAACTTCAGGCGAATAATATGTTGGAGGATTATACGGATATCTTTGATCTTTCATCTGTGGATGAGGAGGTTGTTCTAATTATAAACCTTTTATAAATATCCCATCAACCAATTTCTTTTAATAAATTTAAAACAAGTTTTATTTTTGCTTCGATAGTTTTATACTCAAAGTGTTGAAACACAAATTTCTTGTACTGAATGTACTCCATAAAATCTAATCCATCCGTCATTTATTTTTTCTTTTACACCAAAAAGAATATCTTAAAGCATTTTTAATTTTTTCACATCTGACGTAGTAATATAGTCTGCCATTTCTCTTATGATTGTACTGTTCAGTTTTTTTAATAGCTTAAAATAGAATACAAAATTATATTAAATACAAAATAAAAAAAATACATAAGAAATTATATAAAAGAAACGTGAATAATAAGTTTATTGTTTTCTATATAATGTTTTTTAAGTTGTTCATGTGTTGCAAAACTTTCTGATCCAACAGCTCGGTTATATGCTTGAGCAGGTTTTTCAAAACATTCTTTAAACGGTTCGCTATAATCGGCTTTAATGTTTTCAATACAATTACAATTTTAAGAAAAATTAAATGTACAGTTATCGTTTTTAATTGTACATGTTACAGTCTTTATAAACGGCCACTTTAAAGAATGATCCATTGGAGACTGCATCAGTTGAAGATAAATAGCCAATTTATTTTCTTTATTACAGTAACCTAAAATATTTAATCGGTACAAATAACCGTCGAGCGAATACGAAGGTTGAGTATGATAAGGTTCGTAGACTGCAATCTTAAATTCATTTGGTCCAATTCTATAATCGATTTATCAGACATTGATTTTTATGGTCTACATCTCATCATAACACATTTTTTGTGAATTCTCTAGGTTTATCAAAACATGCAACTAAAAATAAATTGTTATTTTTTGAAACTTTATGTAAAATAAAGAATACTAATTTGACAAAGCAGTATCTTCTTTTGATGAACAAATTCGAAACAGGAAAGTCCACCATAATAGAATTTTTTAATCAAGTTTCAAATATTTTGGTTGATGAACCAAAATTAATATATCTTAATTAATAAAATAGATCTTTTTGCTGTCCTTATTTTAACAGAACAGGAAGCTTGCCGTGTTGGAAAGGTATTTTGATTGAAAATAAATTTTTAATTTCATGTTTAATTTGAGTAATTGGTTGGTTAATTAGCATTCTTTTATCTTTTAATTGGCAAATCAACATTTTTTTAACTTTTAACTGGCTAATTAACATTCATTTATCTTTTTATTGGCTAATTAAATATTTAATTTGATTTTGTTTGATCAAAAAAAAATTATTAAGCTGTATCTGTTATTTGGCTGAATTTGTTAACTTCCCGAAAATAAATTTCTCAATGACTTTGACAGTAGTAAATTTTTATACTAAAAAAATGAGACAATTAATTTACACTCCCCTTTATCTTTTTTATAACTTACTTAACAAAAATAACTTAATAAATGAATGAATAAATAAATATTTTATTGGAATTATTCGAGTTTAATCAGGCTTACTATATTAAGTTCTATTTTTCTGTCATATCTTCAATATTATTAAATATTTCATAATGTTTTGTTAGATAAAGGGTCTAAAACTTAATTTAATATTCCAATTATTTGATTAAAAAGTTGTTCAAAAAAACAGGACAGCTTTAATTTAAGATTTCATTTGTTAAAGATGAAATAAAATCTTAAAATTAAATTCAGATAACATTAAAATATAAATAATAAAATAATATAGAATATTGAAAGGAAAAAAAAAAGTATTATAAAACTTAATTATTTCTGAAAACTTCGAAATATTTCAACAAGAAACTAAAAAGCAACTACAGCCATTTAATAGATTGTTTATCTTATATGCTTTATCTAATTTACTGTATTTGATGCAAATAATGTTCAATTTTTTTTTACAAATTTTCATATGAATTTAGTTGCGCAAATGGCGTTTTTATAAAGATACAACTCAGTTTTATAAAAGTTGCATGAAGAATGTACGAGATAAGAAATTATTCCAAGTCTTGGAGACCATTCCAGACTTGTCGCATTGGTATGTTTTTTTATTTTCGATAGTCAGGTTAATATTTTGAGCAAAATATTACTGGAAACTAATTGGTGCTGTTGTAGTTAAATTTAATTAAAAATAATGAAGCAATATTATATTTTGAAACATTCAATATATTAAATAATTTTATAATGAAAATATATAGTTCAGTTAAATTCATAATATTCTTTTTATTCCCATTAGTTAACTGTTTTTTTTGTTTTGTTGATAATTGTTAAACTAATTCTCAACTCAGGATAGTTATGTTTTTGTCAGATTTCCATTCTCAACTCAGGATAGTTATGTTTTTGTCAAATTTCCATTCTCAACTCAGGATAGTTATGGGTTAGGGTTACAAATGTATGGGTTTTGTAATGATTGATTTATTTTTTCTTGTAAATCTTTCACAGCTTTGTTATCAACAAATTTTTTTATTTCCAAGTCAAATAAAAAAATTTGTTGTAAAATAAACAACACGTCGATAAATGTATAATTAAAAATTGAACATTGAAATGTTTTTTTTGTTTAGATTTCTTAATAATGTTATAAAAACAACCGTCAACATATAATTGATAAATATTATATCCCTTTTATAAATTTTTGTTTGAAAAAATTGACACATTAAATCATTGATTTCTTTTTGTAAATTTGTTATAACTGTGTTCAAAAGTGTTTCGTAAGCTAATTTTCTTTTACACAAATCTTCTAAAGACCATGTTTCAACATTTTTATCAAAAACAAATCGATAGTTAAATGTCCGAACTTCCTATTTCTTTTGTGCCAATATACGAAATTTTCTAACTTCACTAAGCATTTTTATTAATTAATTTTTTTTCATTTTGCTAAAAAAAATAAACAAATTAAAAAAAAAAATTTATATTTTACTATAAAACAAATATACAAAAATGAAAGTTAAAAATTATTTTTTATTATAATAATTAAAAAGTTTTTCTTGTTTTAAATTAACAACTTCAGGCGAATAATATGTTGGAGGATTATACGGATATCTTTGATCTTTCATCTGTGGATGAGGAGGTTGTTCTAATTATAAACCTTTTATAAATATCCCATCAACCAATTTCTTTTAATAAATTTAAAACAAGTTTTATTTTTGCTTCGATAGTTTTATACTCAAGTGTGTTGAAACACAAATTTTTTGTACTGAATGTACTCCATAAAATCTAATCCATCCGTCATTTATTTTTTTCTTTTACACCAAAAAGAATATCTAAAAGCATTTTTAATTTTTTCACATCTGACGTAGTAATATAGTCTGCCATTTCTCTTATGATTGTACTGTTCAGTTTTTTTAATAGCTTAAAATAGAATACAAAATTATATTAAATACAAAATTAAAAAAATACATAAGAAATTATATAAAAGAAACGTGAATAATAAGTTTATTGTTTTCTATATGATGTTTTTTAAGTTGTTCATGTGTTGCAAAACTTTCTGATCCAACAGCTCGGTTATATGCTTGAGCAGGTTTTTCAAAACATTCTTTAAACGGTTCGCTATAATCGGCTTTAATGTTTTCAATACAATTACAATTTTAAGAAAAATTAAATGTACAGTTATCGTTTTTAATTGTACATGTTACAGTCTTTATAAACGGCCACTTTAAAGAATGATCCATTGGAGACTGCATCAGTTGAAGATAAATAGCTAATTTATTTTCTTTATTACAGTAACCTAAATTATTTAATCGGTACAAATAACCGTCGAGCGAATACGAAGGTTGAGTATGATAAGGTTCGTAGACTGCAATCTTAAATTCATTTGGTCCAATTCTATAATCGATTTATCAGACATTGATTTTTATGGTCTACATCTCATCATAACACATTTTTTGTGAATTCTCTAGGTTTATCAAAGCATGCAACTAAAAATAAATTGTTATTTTTTGAAACTTTATGTAAAATAAAGAATACTAATTTGACAAAGCAGTATCTTCTTTTGATGAACAAATTCGAAACAGGAAAGTCCACCATAATAGAATTTTTTAATCAAGTTTCAAATATTTTGGTTGATGAACCAAAATTAATATATCTTAATTAATAAAATAGATCTTTTTGCTGTCCTTATTTTAACAGAACAGGAAGCTTGCCGTGTTGGAAAGGTATTTTGATTGAAAATAAATTTTTAATTTCATGTTTAATTTGAGTAATTGGTTGGTTAATTAGCATTCTTTTATCTTTTAATTGGCTAATCAACATTTTTTTAACTTTTAACTGGCTAATTAACATTCATTTATCTTTTTTTTGGCTAATTAAATATTTAATTTGATTTTGTTTGATCAAAAAAAAATTATTAAGCTGTATCTGTTATTTGGCTGAATTTGTTAACTTCCCGAAAATAAATTTCTCAATGACTTTGACAGTAGTAAATTTTTATACTAAAAAAATGAGACAATTAATTTACACTCCCCTTTATCTTTTTTATAACTTACTTAACAAAAATAACTTAATAAATGAATGAATAAATAAATATTTTATTGGAATTATTCGAGTTTAATCAAGCTTACTATATTAAGTTCTATTTTTCTGTCATATCTTCAATATTATTAAATATTTCATAATGTTTTGTTAGATAAAGGGTCTAAAACTTAATTTAATATTCCAATTATTTGATTAAAAAGTTGTTCAAAAAAACAGGACAGCTTCAATTTAAGATTTCATTTGTTGAAGATGAAATAAAATCTTAAAATTAAATTCAGATAACATTAAAATATAAATAATAAAATAATATAGAATATTAAAAGGAAAAAAAAAAGTATTATAAAACTTAATTATTTCTGAAAACTTCGAAATATTTCAACAAGAAACTAAAAAGCAACTACAGCCATTCAATAGATTGTTTATCTTATATGCTTTATCTAATTTACTGTATTTGATGCAAATAATGTTCAATTTTTTTTTACAAATTTTCATATGAATTTAGTTGCGCAAATGGCGTTTTTATAAAGATACAACTCAGTTTTATAAAAGTTGCATGAAGAATGTACGAGATAAGAAATTATTCCAAGTCTTGGAGACCATTCCAGACTTGTCGCATTGGTATGTTTTTTTATTTTTGATAGTCAGGTTAATATTTTGAGCAAAATATTACTGGAAACTAATTGGTGCTGTTGTAGTTAAATTTAATTAAAAATAATGAAGCAATATTATATTTTGAAACATTCAATATATTAAATAATTTTATAATTAAAATATATAGTTCAGTTAAATTCATAATATTCTTTTTATTCCCATTAGTTAACTGTTTTTTTTGTTTTGTTGATAATTGTTTAACTAATTCTCAACTCAGGATAGTTATGTTTTTGTCAGATTTCTATTCTCAACTCAGGATAGTTATGTTTTTGTCAAATTTCCATTCTCAACTCAGGAAAGTTATGGGTTAGGGTTACAAATGTATGGGTTTTGTAATGATTGATTTATTTTTTCTTGTAAATCTTTCACAGCTTTGTGATCAACAAATTTTTTTATTTCCAAGTCAAATAAAAAAATTTGTTGTAAAATAAACAACACGTCGATAAATGTATAATTAA
The DNA here is from genome assembly GCF_022113875.1 of Hydra vulgaris. Classification (NCBI taxonomy): domain Eukaryota; kingdom Metazoa; phylum Cnidaria; class Hydrozoa; order Anthoathecata; family Hydridae; genus Hydra; species Hydra vulgaris. Next base: position 850,196 of record NC_061157.1, on the reverse strand, counting down.
AAATTGAACATTGAAATGTTTTTTTTGTTTAGATTTCTTAATAATGTTATAAAAACAACCGTCAACATATAATTGATAAATATTATATCCCTTTTATAAATTTTTGTTTGAAAAAATTGACACATTAAATCATTGATTTCTTTTTGTAAATTTGTTATAACTGTGTTCAAAAGTGTTTCGTAAGCTAATTTTCTTTTACACAAATCTTCTAAAGACCATGTTTCAACATTTTTATCAAAAACAAATCGATAGTTAAATGTCCGAACTTCCTATTTCTTTTGTGCCAATATACGAAATTTTCTAACTTCACTAAGCATTTTTATTAATTAATTTTTTTTCATTTTGCTAAAAAAAATAAACAAATTAAAAAAAAAAATTTATATTTTACTATAAAACAAATATACAAAAATGAAAGTTAAAAATTATTTTTTATTATAATAATTAAAAAGTTTTTCTTGTTTTAAATTAACAACTTCAGGCGAATAATATGTTGGAGGATTATACGGATATCTTTGATCTTTCATCTGTGGATGAGGAGGTTGTTCTAATTATAAACCTTTTATAAATATCCCATCAACCAATTTCTTTTAATAAATTTAAAACAAGTTTTATTTTTGCTTCGATAGTTTTATACTCAAAGTGTTGAAACACAAATTTCTTGTACTGAATGTACTCCATAAAATCTAATCCATCCGTCATTTATTTTTTCTTTTACACCAAAAAGAATATCTAAAAGCATTTTTAATTTTTTCACATCTGACGTAGTAATATAGTCTGCCATTTCTCTTATGATTGTACTGTTCAGTTTTTTTAATAGCTTAAAATAGAATACAAAATTATATTAAATACAAAATAACAAAAATACATAAGAAATTATATAAAAGAAACGTGAATAATAAGTTTATTGTTTTCTATATAATGTTTTTTACGTTGTTCATGTGTTGCAAAACTTTCTGATCCAACAGCTCGGTTATATGCTTGAGCAGGTTTTTCAAAACATTCTTTAAACGGTTCGCTATAATCGGCTTTAATGTTTTCAATACAATTACAATTTTAAGAAAAATTAAATGTACAGTTATCGTTTTTAATTGTACATGTTACAGTCTTTATAAACGGCCACTTTAAAGAATGATCCATTGGAGACTGCATCAGTTGAAGATAAATAACTAATTTATTTTCTTTATTACAGTAACCTAAAATATTTAATCGGTACAAATAACCGTCGAGCGAATACGAAGGTTGAGTATGATAAGGTTCGTAGACTGCAATCTTAAATTCATTTGGTCCAATTCTATAATCTATTTATCAGACATTGATTTTTATGGTCTACATCTCATCATAACACATTTTTTGTGAATTCTCTAGGTTTATCAAAGCATGCAATTAAAAATAAATTGTTATTTTTTGAAACTTTATGTAAAATAAAGAATACTAATTTGACAAAGCAGTATCTTCTTTTGATGAACAAATTCGAAACAGGAAAGTCCACCATAATAGAATTTTTTAATCAAGTTTCAAATATGTTGGTTGATGAACCAAAATTAATAAATCTTAATTAATAAAATAGATCTTTTTGCTGTCCTTATTTTAACAGAACAGGAAGCTTGCCGTGTTGGAAAGGTATTTTGATTGAAAATAAATTTTTAATTTCATGTTTAATTTGAGTAATTGGTGGGTTAATTAGCATTCTTTTATCTTTTAATTGGCTAATCAACATTTTTTTAACTTTTAACTGGCTAATTAACATTCATTTATCTTTTCATTGGCTAATTAAATATTTAATTTGATTTTGTTTGATCAAAAAAAAATTATTAAGCTGTATCTGTTATTTGGCTGAATTTGTTAACTTCCCGAAAATAAATTTCTCAATGACTTTGACAGTAGTAAATTTTTATACTAAAAAAATGAGACAATTAATTTACACTCCCCTTTATCTTTTTTATAACTTACTTAACAAAAATAACTTAATAAATGAATGAATAAATAAATATTTTATTGGAATTATTCGAGTTTAATCAGGCTTACTATATTAAGTTCTATTTTTCTGTCATATCTTCAATATTATTAAATATTTCATAATGTTTTGTTAGATAAAGGGTCTAAAACTTAATCTAATATTCCAATTATTTGATTAAAAAGTTGTTCAAAAAAACTGGACAGCTTCAATTTAAGATTTCATTTGTTAAAGATGAAATAAAATCTTAAAATTAAATTCAGATAACATTAAAATATAAATAATAAAATAATATAGAATATTGAAAGGAAAAAAAAAAGTATTATAAAACTTAATTATTTCTGAAAACTTCGAAATATTTCAACAAGAAACTAAAAAGCAACTACAGCCATTTAATAGATTGTTTATCTTATATGCTTTATCTAATTTACTGTATTTGATGCAAATAATGTTCAATTTTTTTTTACAAATTTTCATATGAATTTAGTTGCGCAAATGGCGTTTTTATAAAGATACAACTAATTTTTATAAAAGTTGCATGAAGAATGTACGAGATAAGAAATTATTCCAAGTCTTGGAGACCATTCCAGACTTGTCGCATTGGTATGTTTTTTTATTTTTGATAGTCAGGTTAATATTTTGAGCAAAATATTACTGGAAACTAATTGGTGCTGTTGTAGTTAAATTTAATTGAAAATAATGAAGCAATATTATATTTTGAAACATTCAATATATTAAATAATTTTATAATTAAAATATATAGTTCAGTTAAATTCATAATATTCTTTTTATTCCCATTAGTTAACTGTTTTTTTTGTTTTGTTGATAATTGTTTAACTAATTCTCAACTCAGGATAGTTATGTTTTTGTCAGATTTCCATTCTCAACTCAGGATAGTTATGGGTTAGGGTTACAAATGTATGGGTTTTGTATAGATTGATTTATTTTTTCTTGTAAATCTTTCACAGCTTTGTTATCAACAAATTTTTTCATTTCCAAGTCAAATAAAAAAATTTGTTGTAAAATAAACAACACGTCGATAAATGTATAATTAAAAATTGAACATTTAAATGTTTTTTTTGTTTAGATTTCTTAATAATGTTATAAAAACAACCATCAACATATAATTGATAAATATTATATACCTATAATAAATTTTTGTTTGAAAAATTGACACATTAAATCATTGATTTCTTTTTGTAAATTTGTTATAACTGTGTTCAAAAGTGTTTCGTAAGCTAATTTTCTTTTACACAAATCTTCTAAAGACCATGTTTCAACATATTTATCAAAAACAAATCGATAGTTAAATGTCCGAACTTCCTATTTCTTTTGTGCCAATATACGAAATTTTCTAACTTCACTAAGCATTTTTATTAATTATTTTTTTTTCATTTTGCTAAAAAAAATAAACAAATTAAAAAAAAAAATTTATATTTTACTATAAAACAAATATACAAAAATGAAAGTAAAAAATTATTTTTTATTATAATAATTAAAAAGTTTTTCTTGTTTTAAATTAACAACTTCAGGCGAATAATATGTTGGAGGATTATACGGATATCTTTGATCTTTCATCTGTGGATGAGGAGGTTGTTCTAATTATAAACCTTTTATAAATATCCCATCAACCAATTTTTTTTAATAAATTTAAAACAAGTTTTATTTTTGCTTCGATAGTTTTATACTCAAAGTGTTGAAACACAAATTTCTTGTACTGAATGTACTCCATAAAATCTAATCCATCCGTCATTTATTTTTTCTTTTACACCAAAAAGAATATCTAAAAGCATTTTTAATTTTTTCACATCTGACGTAGTAATATAGTCTGCCATTTCTCTTATGATTGTACTGTTCAGTTTTTTTAATAGCTACAAATAGAACACAAAATTATATTAAATACAAAATAAAAAAAATACATAAGAAATTATATAAAAGAAACGTGAATAATAAGTTTATTGTTTTCTATATAATGTTTTTTAAGTTGTTCATGTGTTGCAAAACTTTCTGATCCAACAGCTCGGTTATATGCTTGAGCAGGTTTTTCAAAACATTCTTAAAACGGTTCGCTATAATCGGCTTGAATGTTTTCAATACAATTACAATTTCAAGAAAAATTAAATGTACAGTTATCGTTTTTAATTGTACATGTTACAGTCTTTATAAACGGCCACTTTAAAGAATGATCCATTGGAGACTGCATCAGTTGAAAATAAATAGCCAATTTATTTTCTTTATTACAGTAACCTAAAATATTTATTCGGTACAAATAACCGTCGAGCGAATACGAAGGTTGAGTATGATAAGGTTCGTAGACTGCAATCTTAAATTCATTTGGTCCAATTTTATAATCGATTTATCAGACATTGATTTTTATGGTCTACATCTCATCATAACACATTTTTTGTGAATTCTCTAGGTTTATCAAAGCACGCAACTAAAAATAAATTGTTATTTTTTGAAACTTTATGTAAAATGAAGAATACTAATTTGACAAAGCAGTATCTTCTTTTGATGAACAAATTCAAAACAAGAAAGTCCACCATAATAGAATTTTTTAATCATGTTTCAAATATTTTGGTTGATGAACCAAAATTAATAGATCTTTTTGCTGTCCTTATTTTAACACAACAGGAAGCTTGCCGTGTTGGAAAGGTATTTTGATTGAAAATAAATTTTTAATTTCATGTTTAATTTGAGTAATTGGTTGGTTAATTAGCATTCTTTTATCTTTTAATTGGCTAATCAACATTTTTTTAACTTTTTACTGGCTAATTAACATTCATTTATCTTTTTTTTGGCTAATTAAATATTTAATTTGATTTTGTTTGATCAAAAAAAAATTATTAAGCTGTATCTGTTATTTGGCTGAATTTGTTAACTTCCCGAAAATAAATTTCTCAATGACTTTGACAGTAGTAAATTTTTATACTAAAAAAATGAGACAATTAATTTACACTCCCCTTTATCTTTTTTATAACTTACTTAACAAAATTAACTTAATAAATGAATGAATAAATAAATATTTTATTGGAATTATTCGAGTTTAATCAGGCTTACTATATTAAGTTCTATTTTACTGTCATATCTTCAATAATATTAAATATTTCATAATGTTTTGTTAGATAAAGGGTCTAAAACTTAATTTAATATTCCAATTATTTGATTAAAAAGTTGTTCAAAAAAACAGGACAGCTTCAATTTAAGATTTCATTTGTTGAAGATGAAATAAAATCTTAAAATTAAATTCAGATAACATTAAAATATAAATAATAAAATAATATAGAATATTGAAAGGAAAAAAAAAAGTATTATAAAACTTAATTATTTCTGAAAACTTCGAAATATTTCAACAAGAAACTAAAAAGCAACTACAGCCATTTAATAGATTGTTTATCTTATATGCTTTATCTAATTTACTGTATTTGATGCAAATAATGTTCAATTTTTTTTTACAAATTTTCATATGAATTTAGTTGCGCAAATGGCGTTTTTATAAAGATACAACTCAGTTTTATAAAAGTTGCATGAAGAATGTACGAGATAAGAAATTATTCCAAGTCTTGGAGACCATTCCAGACTTGTCGCATTGGTATGTTTTTTTATTTTTGATAGTCAGGTTAATATTTTGAGCAAAATATTACTGGAAACTAATTGGTGCTGTTGTAGTTAAATTTAATTGAAAATAATGAAGCAATATTATATTTTGAAACATTCAATATATTAAATAATTTTATAATTAAAATATATAGTTCAGTTAAATTCATAATATTCTTTTTATTCCCATTAGTTAACTGTTTTTTTTGTTTTGTTGATAATTGTTTAACTAATTCTCAACTCAGGATAGTTATGTTTTTGTCAGATTTCCATTCTCAACTCAGGATAGTTATGTTTTTGTCAAATTTCCATTCTCAACTCAGGATAGTTATGGGTTAGGGTTACAAATGTATGGGTTTTGTAATGATTGATTTATTATTTCTTGTAAATCTTTCCCAGCTTTGTTATCAACAATTTTTTTTATTTCCAAGTCAAATAAAAAAATTTGTTGTAAAATAAACAACACGTCGATAAATGTATAATTAAATATTGAACATTTAAATGTTTTTTTTGTTTAGATGTCTTAATATTGTTATAAAAACAACCGTCAACATATAATTGATAAATATTATAAACCAAAAATAAATTTTTGTTTGAAAACATTGACACATTAAATCATCGATTTCTTTTTGTAAATTTGTTATAACTGTGTTCAAAAGTGTTTCGTAAGCTAATTTTCTTTTACACAAATCTTCTAAAGACCATGTTTCAACATTTTTATCAAAAACAAATCGATAGTTAAATGTCCGAACTTCCTATTTCTTTTGTGCCAATATACGAAATTTTCTAACTTCACTAAGCATTTTTATTAATTAATTTTTTTTCATTTTGCTAAAAAAAATAAACAAATTAAAAAAAAAAATTTATATTTTACTATAAAACAAATATACAAAAATGAAAGTTAAAAATTATTTTTTATTATAATAATTAAAAAGTTTTTCTTGTTTTAAATTAACAACTTCAGGCGAATAATATGTTGGAGGATTATACGGATATCTTTGATCTTTCATCTGTGGATGAGGAGGTTGTTCTAATTATAAACCTTTTATAAATATCCCATCAACCAATTTCTTTTAATAAATTTAAAACAAGTTTTATTTTTGCTTCGATAGTTTTATACTCAAAGTGTTGAAACACAAATTTCTTGTACTGAATGTACTCCATAAAATCTAATCCATCCGTCATTTATTTTTTCTTTTACACCAAAAAGAATATCTAAAAGCATTTTTAATTTTTTCACATCTGACGTAGTAATATAGTCTGCCATTTCTCTTATGATTGTACTGTTCAGTTTTTTTAATAGCTTAAAATAGAATACAAAATTATATTAAATACAAAATAAAAAAAATACATAAGAAATTATATAAAAGAAACGTGAATAATAAGTTTATTGTTTTCTATATAATGTTTTTTAAGTTGTTCATGTGTTGCAAAACTTTCTGATCCAACAGCTCGGTTATATGCTTGAGCAGGTTTTTCAAAACATTCTTTAAACGGTTCGCTATAATCGGCTTTAATGTTTTCAATACAATTACAATTTTAAGAAAAATTAAATGTACAGTTATCGTTTTTAATTGTACATGTTACAGTCTTTATAAACGGCCACTTTAAAGAATGATCCATTGGAGACTGCATCAGTTGAAGATAAATAGCTAATTTATTTTCTTTATTACAGTAACCTAAATTATTTAATCGGTACAAATAACCGTCGAGCGAATACGAAGGTTGAGTATGATAAGGTTCGTAGACTGCAATCTTAAATTCATTTGGTCCAATTCTATAATCGATTTATCAGACATTGATTTTTATGGTCTACATCTCATCATAACACATTTTTTGTGAATTCTCTAGGTTTATCAAAGCACGCAACTAAAAATAAATTGTTATTTTTTGAAACTTTATGTAAAATGAAGAATACTAATTTGACAAAGCAGTATCTTCTTTTGATGAACAAATTCAAAACAAGAAAGTCCACCATAATAGAATTTTTTAATCATGTTTCAAATATTTTGGTTGATGAACCAAAATTAATATATCTTAATTAATAAAATAGATCTTTTTGCTGTCCTTATTTTAACAGAACAGGAAGCTTGCCGTGTTGGAAAGGTATTTTGATTGAAAATAAATTTTTAATTTCATGTTTAATTTGAGTAATTGGTTGGTTAATTAGCATTCTTTTATCTTTTAATTGGCTAATCAACATTTTTTTAACTTTTAACTGGCTAATTAACATTCATTTATCTTTTTTTTGGCTAATTAAATATTTAATTTGATTTTGTTTGATCAAAAAAAAATTATTAAGCTGTATCTGTTATTTGGCTGAATTTGTTAACTTCCCGAAAATAAATTTCTCAATGACTTTGACAGTAGTAAATTTTTATACTAAAAAAATGAGACAATTAATTTACACTCCCCTTTATCTTTTTTATAACTTACTTAACAAAATTAACTTAATAAATGAATGAATAAATAAATATTTTATTGGAATTATTCGAGTTTAATCAGGCTTACTATATTAAGTTCTATTTTACTGTCATATCTTCAATAATATTAAATATTTCATAATGTTTTGTTAGATAAAGGGTCTAAAACTTAATTTAATATTCCAATTATTTGATTAAAAAGTTGTTCAAAAAAACAGGACAGCTTCAATTTAAGATTTCATTTGTTGAAGATGAAATAAAATCTTAAAATTAAATTCAGATAACATTAAAATATAAATAATAAAATAATATAGAATATTGAAAGGAAAAAAAAAAGTATTATAAAACTTAATTATTTCTGAAAACTTCGAAATATTTCAACAAGAAACTAAAAAGCAACTACAGCCATTTAATAGATTGTTTATCTTATATGCTTTATCTAATTTACTGTATTTGATGCAAATAATGTTCAATTTTTTTTTACAAATTTTCATATGAATTTAGTTGCGCAAATGGCGTTTTTATAAAGATACAACTCAGTTTTATAAAAGTTGCATGAAGAATGTACGAGATAAGAAATTATTCCAAGTCTTGGAGACCATTCCAGACTTGTCGCATTGGTATGTTTTTTTATTTTTGATAGTCAGGTTAATATTTTGAGCAAAATATTACTGGAAACTAATTGGTGCTGTTGTAGTTAAATTTAATTGAAAATAATGAAGCAATATTATATTTTGAAACATTCAATATATTAAATAATTTTATAATTAAAATATATAGTTCAGTTAAATTCATAATATTCTTTTTATTCCCATTAGTTAACTGTTTTTTTTGTTTTGTTGATAATTGTTTAACTAATTCTCAACTCAGGATAGTTATGTTTTTGTCAGATTTCCATTCTCAACTCAGGATAGTTATGTTTTTGTCAAATTTCCATTCTCAACTCAGGATAGTTATGGGTTAGGGTTACAAATGTATGGGTTTTGTAATGATTGATTTATTATTTCTTGTAAATCTTTCCCAGCTTTGTTATCAACAATTTTTTTTATTTCCAAGTCAAATAAAAAAATTTGTTGTAAAATAAACAACACGTCGATAAATGTATAATTAAATATTGAACATTTAAATGTTTTTTTTGTTTAGATGTCTTAATATTGTTATAAAAACAACCGTCAACATATAATTGATAAATATTATAAACCAAAAATAAATTTTTGTTTGAAAACATTGACACATTAAATCATCGATTTCTTTTTGTAAATTTGTTATAACTGTGTTCAAAAGTGTTTCGTAAGCTAATTTTCTTCTACACAAATCTTCTAAAGACCATGTTTCAACATTTTTATCAAAAACAAATCGATAGTTAAATGTCCGAACTTCCTATTTCTTTTGTGCCAATATACGAAATTTTCTAACTTCACTAAGCATTTTTATTAATTAATTTTTTTTCATTTTGCTAAAAAAAATAAACAAATTAAAAAAAAAAATTTATATTTTACTATAAAACAAATATACAAAAATGAAAGTTAAAAATTATTTTTTATTATAATAATTAAAAAGTTTTTCTTGTTTTAAATTAACAACTTCAGGCGAATAATATGTTGGAGGATTATACGGATATCTTTGATCTTTCATCTGTGGATGAGGAGGTTGTTCTAATTATAAACCTTTTATAAATATCCCATCAACCAATTTCTTTTAATAAATTTAAAACAAGTTTTATTTTTGCTTCGATAGTTTTATACTCAAAGTGTTGAAACACAAATTTCTTGTACTGAATGTACTCCATAAAATCTAATCCATCCGTCATTTATTTTTTCTTTTACACCAAAAAGAATATCTAAAAGCATTTTTAATTTTTTCACATCTGACGTAGTAATATAGTCTGCCATTTCTCTTATGATTGTACTGTTCAGTTTTTTTAATAGCTTAAAATAGAATACAAAATTATATTAAATACAAAATAAAAAAAATACATAAGAAATTATATAAAAGAAACGTGAATAATAAGTTTATTGTTTTCTATATAATGTTTTTTAAGTTGTTCATGTGTTGCAAAACTTTCTGATCCAACAGCTCGGTTATATGCTTGAGCAGGTTTTTCAAAACATTCTTTAAACGGTTCGCTATAATCGGCTTTAATGTTTTCAATACAATTTTAAGAAAAATTAAATGTACAGTTATCGTTTTTATTTGTACATGTTACAGTCTTTATAAACGGCCACTTTAAAGAATGATCCATTGGAGACTGCATCAGTTGAAAATAAATAGCCAATTTATTTTCTTTATTACAGTAACCTAAAAGATTTAATCGGTACAAATAACCGTCGAGCGAATACGAAGGTTGAGTATGATAAGGTTCGTAGACTGCAATCTTAAATTCATTTGGTCCAATTTTATAATCGATTTATCAGACATTGATTTTTATGGTCTACATCTCATCATAACACATTTTTTGTGAATTCTCTAGGTTTATCAAAGCATGCAACTAAAAATAAATTGTTATTTTTTGAAACTTTATGTAAAATGAAGAATACTAATTTGACAAAGCAGTATCTTCTTTTGATGAACAAATTCGAAACAAGAAAGTCCACCATAATAGAATTTTTTAATCATGTTTCAAATATTTTGGTTGATGAACCAAAATTAATAGATCTTTTTGCTGTCCTTATTTTAACACAACAGGAAGCTTGCCGTGTTGGAAAGGTATTTTGGTTGAAAATAAATTTTTAATTTCATGTTTAATTTGAGTAATTGGTTGGTTAATTAGCATTCTTTTATCTTTTAATTGGCTAATCAACATTTTTTTAACTTTTAACTGGCTAATTAACATTCATTTATCTTTTTTTTGGCTAATTAAATATTTAATTTGATTTTGTTTGATCAAAAAAAAATTATTAAGCTGTATCTTTTATTTGGCTGAATTTGTTAACTTCCCGAAAATAAATTTCTCAATGACTTTGACAGTAGTAAATTTTTATACTAAAAAAATGAGACAATTAATTTACACTTCCCTTTATCTTTTTTATAACTTACTTAACAAAAATAACTTAATAAATGAATGAATAAATAAATATTTTATTGAAATTATTCGAGTTTAATCAGGCTTACTATATTAAGTTCTATTTTTCTGTCATATCTTCAATATTATTAAATATTTCATAATGTTTAGTTAGATAAAGGGCCTGAAACTTAATTTAATATTCCAATTATTTGATTAAAAAGTTGTTCAAAAAAACAGGACAGCTTCAATTTAAGATTTTATTTGTTGAAGACGAAACAAAATCTTAAAATTAAATTCAGATAACATTAAAATATAAATAATAAAATAATATAGAATATTAAAAGGAAAAAAAAAAGTATCATAAAACTTAATTATTTCTGAAAACTTCGAAATATTTCAACAAGAAACTAAAAAGCAACTACAGCCATTAAATAGATTGTTTATCTTATATGCTTTATCTAATTTACTGTATTTGATGCAAATAATGTTCAATTTTTTTTTACAAATTTTCATATGAATTTAGTTGCGCAAATGGCGTTTTTATAAAGATACAACTCAGTTTTATAAAAGTTGCATGAAGAATGTACGAGATAAGAAATTATTCCAAGTCTTGGAGACCATTCCAGACTTGTCGCATTGGTATGTTTTTTTATTTTTGATAGTCAGGTTAATATTTTGAGCAAAATATTACTGGAAACTAATTGGTGCTGTTGTAGTTAAATTTAATTAAAAATAATGAAGCAATATTATATTTTGAAACATTCAATATATTAAATAATTTTATAATGAAAATAAATAGTTCAGTTAAATTCATAATATTGTTTTTATTCCCATTAGTTAACTGTTTTTTTTGTTTTGTTGATAATTGTTTAACTAATTCTCAACTCAGGATAGTTATGTTTTTGTCAGATTTCCATTCTCAACTCAGGATAGTTATGTTTTTGTCAAATTTCCATTCTCAACTCAGGATAGTTATGGGTTAGGGTTACAAATGTATGGGTTTTGTAATGATTGATTTATTTTTTCTTGTAAATCTTTCACAGCTTTGTTATCAACAAATTTTTTTATTTCCAAGTCAAATAAAAAAATTTGTTGTAAAATAAACAACACGTCGATAAATGTATAATTAAATATTGAACATTTAAATGTTTTTTTTGTTTAGATTTCTTAATAATGTTATAAAAACAACCGTCAACATATAATTGATAAATATTATAAACCAATAATAAATTTTTGTTTGAAAAAATTGACACATTAAATCATCGATTTCTTTTTGTAAATTTGTTATAACTGTGTTCAAAAGTGTTTCGTAAGCTAATTTTCTTTTACACAAATCTTCTAAAGACCATGTTTCAACATTTTTATCAAAAACAAATGGATAGTTAAATGTCCGAACTTCCTATTTCTTTTGTGCCAATATACGAAATTTTCTAACTTCACTAAGCATTTTTATTAATTATTTTTTTTTCATTTTGCTAAAAAAAATAAACAAATTAAAAAAAAAAATTTATATTTTACTATAAAACAAATATACAAAAATGAAAGTTAAAAATTATTTTTTATTATAATAATTAAAAAGTTTTTCTTGTTTTAAATTAACAACTTCAGGCGAATAATATGTTGGAGGATTATACGGATATCTTTGATCTTTCATCTGTGAATGAGGAGGTTGTTCTAATTATAAACCTTTTATAAATATCCCATCAACCAATTTCTTTTAATAAATTTAAAACAAGTTTTATTTTTGCTTCGATAGTTTTATACTCAAGTGTGTTGAAACACAAATTTCTTGTACTGAATGTACTCCATAAAATCTAATCCATCCGTCATTTATTTTTTCTTTTACACCAAAAACAATATCTAAAAGCATTTTTAATTTTTTCACATCTGACGTTGTAATATAGTTTGCCATTTCTCTTATGATTGTACTGTTCAGTTTTTTTAATAGCTTAAAATAGAATACAAAATTTTATTAAATACAAAATAAAAAAAATACATAAGAAATTATATAAAAGAAACGTGAATAATAAGTTTATTGTTTTCTATATAATGTTTTTTAAGTTGTTCATGTGTTGCAAAACTTTCTGATCCAACAGCTCGGTTATATGCTTGAGCAGGTTTTTCAAAACATTCTTTAAACGGTTCGCTATAATCGGCTTTAATGTTTTCAATACAATTTTAAGAAAAATTAAATGTACTGTTATCGTTTTTAATTGTACATGTTACAGTCTTTATAAACGGCCACTTTAAAGAATGATCCATTGGAGACTGCATCAGTTGAAAATAAATAGCCAATTTATTTTCTTTATTACAGTAACCTAAAATATTTAATCGGTACAAATAACCGTCGAGCGAATACGAAGGTTGAGTATGATAAGGTTCGTAGACTGCAATCTTAAATTCATTTGGTCCAATTTTATAATCGATTTATCAGACATTGATTTTTATGGTCTACATCTCATCATAACACATTTTTTGTGAATTCTCTAGGTTTATCAAAGCATGCAACTAAAAATAAATTGTTATTTTTTGAAACTTTATGTAAAATGAAGAATACTAATTTGACAAAGCAGTATCTTCTTTTGATGAACAAATTCGAAACAGGAAAGTCCACCATAATAGAATTTTTTAATCAAGTTTCAAATATTTTGGTTGATGAACCAAAATTAATAGATCTTTTTGTTGTCCTTATTTTAACAGAACAGGAAGCTTGCCGTGTTGGAAAGGTATTTTGATTGAAAATAAATTTTTAATTTCATGTTTAATTTGAGTAATTGGTTGGTTAATTAGCATTCTTTTATCTTTTAATTGGCTAATCAACATTTTTTTAACTTTTAACTGGCTAATTAACATTCATTTATCTTTTTATTGGCTAATAAAATATTAAATTTGATTTTGTTTGATCAAAAAAAATATATTAAGCTGTATCTGTTATTTGGCTGAATTTGTTAACTTCCCGAAAATAAATTTCTCAATGACTTTGACAGTAGTAAATTTTTATACTAAAAAAATGAGACAATTAATTTACACTCCCCTTTATCTTTTTTATAACTTACTTAACAAAAATAACTTAATAAATGAATGAATAAATAAATATTTTATTGGAATTATTCGAGTTTAATCAGGCTTACTATATTAAGTTCTATTTTTCTGTCATATCTTCAATATTATTAAATATTTCATAATGTTTTGTTAGATAAAGGGTCTAAAACTTAATCTAATATTCCAATTATTTGATTAAAAAGTTGTTCAAAAAAACTGGACAGCTTCAATTTAAGATTTCATTTGTTAAAGATGAAATAAAATCTTAAAATTAAATTCAGATAACATTAAAATATAAATAATAAAATAATATAGAATATTGAAAGGAAAAAAAAAAGTATTATAAAACTTAATTATTTCTGAAAACTTCGAAATATTTCAACAAGAAACTAAAAAGCAACTACAGCCATTTAATAGATTGTTTATCTTATATGCTTTATCTAATTTACTGTATTTGATGCAAATAATGTTCAATTTTTTTTTACAAATTTTCATATGAATTTAGTTGCGCAAATGGCGTTTTTATAAAGATACAACTAATTTTTATAAAAGTTGCATGAAGAATGTACGAGATAAGAAATTATTCCAAGTCTTGGAGACCATTCCAGAATTATAGATGTCCGCAAAAAACATTTTTTGCAGACATCTATATTTTTGACTTTTTTATGTGAGTTAATTAGAATATTTCGAAAAGTATGTTTTCCCTGATCAGAATAAAATTTATAACTTTACGTAAGTATTTGCGAACAACTGTAAGGCTTGCATTAGATGCGATGATGGTTCGCGATGTTTAAAATCTATTTAGCAAGGATGGAATATCCGAAAAAAGAGCATTTGCAAAGACAATGCATCATCGTTGCTTGCTCGGAATGTATTTTTAATTATTGTTATTGCTTGAATAATAAATCTGTAATAAATAATTAATAACATTTAATAATATAATGAATAAATGTCTGAAAAAACATCTTCGGTTTTATTACTGCTGATCACCATACAGCTGATCACCATTAATACTAATTGGTATTATTGGCCTCCATAAAAATAGCTGAAATTACTCATAATTGTTTGTCAATTATCATTAGTTATTGATATGTATTCACGTATCATTTTTTCATTTCTTGGAGAGTTTCTGAATCCTTCAAAAAATTTATATATATAAATATATATAAATATATATATATATATATATATATATATACATATATATATGTATATATATATATATATGTATATATATATATATATATATATATATATATATAATATATATATATATATATATATATATATATATATATTCATGTATTTATTTATAGTTTAGAGCAAAAGTTCGAAAAACGCACAAGAAATTAGCAAAAAATCACTGTTTTATTAGTAATATTATGGTAAAACTGAAATAAAATGATTTTACAAATAAAGCACTAACATTTGTTGACTAAAAAAGTATTTAGTATGGCCACCATGACTTTTTAACACAGCTTTGCTACGATGCGGCATTGAATGAATAAGGGAAAAACAAAAATCTGCAGTAATTTCTGTTTTTTAGGCTGGCTTGATTTGGTCCAGAAGGTCAGCTTGGGAGGTGGGAAACTTTCTTTTTTATGTTTTACCTTACATTCTCTTTTGGGTTTTATTCCAGAGAGTAGCCCGGCCATGACCCAAAATCTCAATACCATACTTAGTGAGCCTATTTTTTACAGCTTTTGTGCCATGACATGGAGCACCATCATGTATATACATTTGTACCATGTATCGCCATAAAATTGAAATTTTTTTTTCTTTAGAATGTTCAAGTAAACATTGCCATTAATAGTAGATCCATCCGGCATGTCCCAGAACGACCAAATGGTGATGTTGCTCCCCACACCATCAGTGTCTTTGGCTGTTTTTTTGTTGGCAAGACATACTTGTCGTTATATCTCGTCAGAAGTGGGCGCCAATTTCTAAGAGCATTGCAAGCAAACTGCGTGAAGGTTGACTCATCGCTGAACATGACGCGTTCTTAATTTGTTTCATGTCAGTGTTTGTACATGTTACTTGATTTTTGTTTTTAAGCTGGTTTGTAGCTTTACAATCCATGTGCAAACAATTTTCTACGAATAGTATAAGTACTTCTATTTTTGCAACTTTCCGGGAGCCTACTTCTAATTGCCGCTGATGTTGTGAGTGGAGAGTTTATCGTAATCATTTAAATAAGTCTATCATCGTATGGTATCGTTTTTTTTGGTCTGCCACTTCGATGTCGTGATAAGTATGTGTTGGTTTCCTAAATCCTCTTGTGTATTTTGAATGCAGATCCCGCTAACATATAAATTTTTTTCAATTTCTAGAAAACTCTTCTATTGCAATATCAATATTTCTACCTTTTAGTAGCTGATAGTACAGGTGTTTGACCTATCCAGTCACAACAACAAAATCAATAAAAATACAAATTATGTATCATAATACACTTTTTTAAAATAATGAGGATAATCATAGAAAGATTGCGCATTGATATTTAATTCAAATCAAATCAGGGCTGTATCCTGAATGGCAAATCAGGACTGCTCTGCGGTATGACAATGTTACTGGATCATATGAAGGTTTTTTTAGTTTTGAAAACAATATTCTAGCCCATGACCCAGATAAATTAGCAACAAAAGCACTTGTTTTTTTTTGTGCTTTGATTGAAAGACCATTGGAAATGTCCTATAGGCTACATATTGTGTGATAAAATTTCCTCAACGGATTAAAGTTGTCTAATTAAAAATGCTTTGCATTTATGCGCTTCTCATAATCTGAATGTTTGAATGTAATGACTCATTTCTGACTTTAGTGCAATGAAGAATCTTGTGTGTTCATTTCGAAGTAAAATTAAGGAGATGCGTGGTACTTTTCCCCATCCTGAATATGATTAACCTATATATTATATCCCTGATCATTGTCAAATGCTTAAATTAGCTCGAAACGCTCTGTATAGTATCAGTATGTTTGATGATGAACAAAATCGATATATTTAGTGGGACCATATTAAAGCATTTCATGAACTGCAAAAAAAAGAAGGATTAAAGTTTGCAAATAAACTTGGCAATCACTACATTGACTTTTGAACACATAAAATGAATGTTAAAATTGCAGCGCAAACGGTAAGTGATTCAGTTGCTGATGTTATAGAGTTTTTGATGGTTTCAGGTCTTCCAACATTTGTTGATGCCCAAAGCACATTTAATTTTATTAGAACTTAAGACAAATTATTTAACTTATTAAACTCTAAAAACTTTTATGAAAAAGATCTTAGAAACCTTGGTTTTAGAATAAAGCTCTAATATGGATAGAAACCATGGATAAATCTGTAAATTACTTAGTTAACTAATCAGACCTATGTAAATCTGCTTTAATAAAAAAAGAAGAAAGACATTAGTACTTGGTTTCATTGTAGCAGCCACAAGTGTTTATTTATTTTTTAACCTTTTATCTTGACAAGAGATTCCTTTAAAATTTATTTTAACATGAACTGTCACAAGATCACGTCGAATTATTATTTGCTTGTGTTCGCGGCAAAAATGGTTTCAATAACAGTCCAGATGCACGTCAGTTAAAATCAGCTTAAAAATGATTTTATAAAGAAACTCAGAACCAAAATTTAGCAACTGCCTTACTTTTGACCAAAGACCTTCTGGCTCAATCTTTTAATAAAGTGGAGTAAAAGAAGATCTCCTCTTGATGAACAAAATAAAATGCTAGTGAGGATTCTAACTCTTTTAAAGACTTTGCTGGTTGTCTTTCAACAGACTCTACTTCAATTTATGAAGAAGCTACACTTGGATATATTGCAGAGTTCATTGTTAGAAAACTTTATAGTAAAATTACACCTGACTTGTACCAATAGTTTAATTTCTTACAAGACTTTGATGATGATGTCTCTTTCTTAAATTCACGTTATGAATAATCCCCTCCTTCCCATCCGCGTCATTATCTTTGATAAACTTTATAAAAACTTTTTTAACTTTTTTGATTGTTTAAAGTTAATCCGGCGTTACGAAAAAAGTATAATAAGAAAAATATTTTTTGATATTAAAATCAGATGAATTCAAAGATCAAACCATCACAACAGTTCGATAAACCAATACCTGTTGCCGTTGTAAAACCGTACAATCCAGAGAAACCAAAACCGAATCCTCATGGTAATCAAATACATAGTTTCGAAGTTGGTTAAAGCTATTATACTTGTTTATATAACGATAGGAAATCTTTTTGCATTTTAAATGGAAGTTTTGAATTTTGTTAAAAAAAGTGCTACACGAATATAAAACTTTTTTAAACCTGTTGGAAAATTTGTCATATCAAATGTAATGAAAATTTACAACTTTTTAAAACCTGGAAAGCTTGCAAAATTTTTAATCGAAATTTGCATGATTCCTTTTGTTGTATTAATTTTAAAATTATATTTGTGGTTTGTTTGATAGAATTTGTTGTACCAGTAATGTTAGGTATAATATACTGTATATTTGTGTTATTTTTTGGAGCTTGTTATTATTTTGTCAAACAGAGTGTTAAAAGATATGAAAAAGAAATAAAGGAAAATGGAGATGAAATGTAGAAGTGTTAAATAATGCAGAAAAAAGTAAATATAAATCAATTGAGGAAATGATGGTCAAAATAGATTGTATAACAGAAATAACAAACTTTACGAAATTGAAAGAACTTTATGAAATTTGTTTTATATAAACGTGTATGAGAAAATAATATTTTTATATTATTGTTATTGACACTCCAGGATATAATAAAAAACAATCGAGTTTTGAATCGTTTATCATATGGAAATTTGAAATACATAACAAAGTAGTTATGTGTATCAAATTTCCATATGATAATACAACGAAACAAAGTTTAGTTGTATTATTAAAACGCTTGAAAAATTTTGTTGATCATTATAAAGGCTACAAAAAATTTAATTTAAAACACGAGTATGTATACGGTTGCAATATAATATTATTCAATATGTAATATAATATATTTGATAAAATAAAATGAAACAAACGAATTTTTATTTTCCAATTTGATAGATTTTAAAAGATATTCCTTCCGAGACTGCTTGACCCAAAGCGACTCTTTCTATTACAGGTAAAAGTATTAGTAAAAGTCTTGAAGCAATTGCTCCTATAGCTCTTAAAAATTTTCTACGCATTCGTGTTTTATAACGTCTTTAATTTATTTTACTCTTGTCTTAATTTATTTTACGTCTTTTACGCATTTTGAAAATAAATTTTTTAAACAAGGGTTTTTATTAGCGTATTAGAGAAGATAATAAACTACCTCCCAACAAAGCGCCTAATATCGGAAGAAATTTACCGCGTATTCGTTACCTTCTACCGGCTCCTTATAACGAAGGTAAATAGAGTCTTCCTTTTCCTCGTCTTTTATGAATTCTTCTTCTACACAATCTACACATAACATTACTTTTGCAAATAATTTAACGCTAAATCTCCAACGTTAGATCCAAGTAAACATCTGGCAAGATTTTAAACTCTAGTTATTATTTTTTTTTTACCTCGATATTTGCGACCTCTTCTTTTACGATAACGTTTTCGCGCCATATAAAATGCTTTGAGAAAGAACAAATATAATTGTTTTTTATAATTTTCATAATTAAATAGCCGTGCGTGCATCAAAAATACAATTAAATCATGGTTAACTTAACCAAAATAAAAATGTTGTATAAGGTATTATGATGATTTAAATTTGAAAGGATAATATGTGAAATTTTCGTCTTCTCCTGTTCCAGTTTAGATCAATTTGACTCGCATATTGAAGGTATAGAGTTATGATACATTTAAAATTCTTGACAAAATTAATGGCAATTTGAAACGAATTGTTTCCCGGAATGGTAGCCAGAGGTTTGTCATTAATAAAGTTATAATCGCTAGTTGTGTCAACAGCTAAAGGTTCTGTTAAAACATAACTACGATAACATAATTGTTGATCTTCTACTTTGTTTTCTAAATCAATTTCATAAGTGTCACTTTAAGAATAGACAAAAGTTCTTCTGGAATCATGAAAAGTAACTTTTTTAATCATAGTGCAAGCCATTTCAATATATAATTCGACTTTACACTCATATAGGATAACGTAATTAAAGTTTGATGCTCTCATATAATTTAACATAGTTAGAACGCTAACTAATTGCTACATTATGGTCAACTCACACATATCACAGTCATTAATTATATTAACTACTTAATACGTAATATAATATGACATGACATGTCATTATTATTGTGACTTTAATACGTTTACGACAACGTACTTATACTCAACTATTTCATTACATGGTTAATTACTGGCAGTCGTTTTATATAAACAAAAATTTAAATCAGTTTAGTCGGGTTTGATCCTTGAATTAAAATATTTTAAAAAAAACAAATAACCTATATAGATACTTACGTCTCGTAATAATTTATAAAATTAACTATAACACATAAACACGTATACACGTAAATAAATATTTAATTTATATTTAAAATATATCTTTAGGTAAATAATATATATATATATATATATATATATATATATATATATATATATATATATATATATATATATATATATTTATATATTTATATATTTAAATAGATACATATATATAAATGTATATATATGTATATATATATATATATATATATAAATATATATATATATATATATTTATATATATTTATATATTTAAATAGATACATATATATAAATGTATATATATGTAAATATATATATATATATATATATATATATATATATATATATATATATATATATTTATATATATTTATATATTTAAATAGATACATATATATGAATATATATATATATATATATATATATATGTATATATATATATATATATATATATATATATATATATATATCTCTATTTATATATTTAAATAGATACATATATATAAATGTATACTGCCGCCCTAAGTAAAAACGCAGTAAACAACAAAAATGACATTCTGAGAAAAAGCCACTTTTAAATTTTGTGTGAACCTTACTTGAATATAATAATTAGACTTTCATGCCACATAGATTAAGAATACAAAATACTTCCTTTATTCAATGAAAATTTATATTTAACCAAAACATCAATATATAGGCTGAAAAATCACACACTGCTAATTTACACAATATTTCACAGCCGTCATCCTAGATAAAAACGCAGTATAATCAATACAAAAATGCATGCATACTCCAATATATATTTTTTCATAAATATCAATGTGTTTTTATAAAAGGCATTGTTAATTACAATCTAGCTTGATAATCAATGGTTTCCAAACAAACCTTAATTAATAGTGGAGTTATAACATAGAGCTAGACTGCGTCTAATTAATAGGAAGAATTTTGAGTAAAGAATACTTACAACCAACAAATATGATATTTATAACAACCAGTCCAACCCAGCAACATATTTTTTCTACGAATATCAAATAATACCATTCTCTTACCATTAGTTAGGAGTGCACTAGGGGCTCAAAAACCACAATTTACCCATTATCAAATTAATAATCAGTCTTTCCATCTCTTATTTTGTCAACTTCATTCAAAGTGTGTATAAGGTAGATAAAGTAAATTAGATTTTTTAAAACGTTATATTAGAATAAAAAAATACATATATAATTGAAAAAATATATAATATAAATGAAATTATATATTTTTTAAATTGTTCCAGAAAATTCTCCTGCTGGCTGGCATTAAACTCGATAAATTCGACAAAATATCATCGATTTTGTCTTGAGCCACCCCACGAGGCTTGTCCAACTGTGGAGGTTTTGATATTTTCTTTGTTGATGGTTTCTTACAGAGGAAGTCTAATTGTTTTGTAAACTCCTCCGTATGAGAAGTTTTGTATTCCATTGTAAATTTACCTCTGCGTGTTCTCACTGCTACAATGTTCTTCAGATATATTTTTTCAGAAGATTTCTTTAACTTCTGTTGGGATTTGTTATCTTCCACATGTATATATCTGAAAATGTCATTTCTTTCACATCCACCTTCCCTTTATTAGCATTCTGTACAGCTTTGGAAAAATCAGGAAAATCGTAAACTTTTTGTTTCTTCATGGAGAGCTCCACCTGATGATGAAAACTGTCGGCACTCATATATGTATGTCCTGGCTCAAAGTATTTTAGTTGTATTTCATCCATATCTACTTCATCACTATTTACAATATATACTAAAAAAGACAGAAGGCACCAATTTTTATTTTGGCTCGAACAATTGTCGAGCCAAAGTGTAATCTTTTTCGAGTCCCTCTGCCTCAAAAAAAAAGCATAAAATGTACTAACAATGTCCTCCTTGTTCCTCCCAGTTACACCTTCATGCCATATACATGCCATGGGAACACCATGTGCTTTCTTCCCAAGAGGAACGAAACTCTCGTGGTAAGCCACTATCCTCTTTGTAAATATAACTTTTTTAAATGCATCCAAACGTGGCAGCATGATGACTTTCTGTAAATCTACAGAGAAAATGCTGCCATCATTGAGCTCCGCATCCTTTTTGTATAATTCTCTTGCTTCTTCATATCTTATCTTGTGATTAATATATTGTTGGCAATCATCACAATCATTATTTAAATTATCTGCATCGTGACCGTGTAAACAAAATTTTTCACAAAATTCACACTCTTCATGGCCCAAAGATGCAAATGAAATATTTTTTTTCTTTATAGCTA
>NC_061157.1:779966-822466 GCF_022113875.1 Hydra vulgaris | reverse complement strand
TTAGAAATTAATCACCATCCACGTTTTCCAAGTTAAAACTAACTACCTCGTTTTTCTTTTATCACCTTATATTATCTTATATATTTCGTATTAACTGATTATTCGTACAAACGCAGCATTCACGCCGCTTTAGTGTTCGATTTACCCAAGGTGAAAGGTAACTTCTTCATTATTTTTTAGATTTTATGTTTTTATGTTTTACATGTTTTTAGTGCTTCCATTTTACCATGTATCTTTTATTATATGTATACCAATTATATGTTTAGGTAATATAACTAAATAAGTTCAATTGCCTGTTGGTTGTTTATATACCGTTTTTATTTTGGTTATTTTTTACTTTGATTTTGATTATCAATTGTTTCTACATTTTTTCTGTATTCATTGTGAATTGTTGTCTCATTATGTTTATTTGTTCGCATCAATTTGTCCTTTTTTCAAATATATTTTCTAAGTAAGGCATTTTTAAGCTCTAATTTTGCCATGTCGTTTACACATTTTCCAAATAACTATTCTAGTTTTTGAGTTTTTTATCCCCCAATTTTTAGCATTATTTAGCGCTTTTAACATAAGATCACCCGTTTCCATTACTTTTTTATATGTGGCTCAATGCGCTTAAATTCTACCTGCCCCCTCCATTCTGGCCTACTACATTAAGAGATCGTCCGTAAAGCACGTACGCTCGGATGCGGTAGAGGGAGTCTGCAAATGACGTAAATAAGGCGATGGGCAGGGGTGAATTATAAAAGTGATAAGATTAAGATAAGACTAAATTAAAAAAAACATCTTAAAATGTTAGGTAGGTAGATTAAAAGCGTAGGTTTTTTTATTGAGGTGGAGGGTACTAAAGAAAGCGTATATCAAAATGCGGGGGAGCAAGGTACATCTCAATATTTTCTGAAAAAAAAATTTTCTAATGTGATAATGACCTATATATATTTTTTTAGATTGTTGTGTATTCCAGGTTTTTTCATAATTGTTGTTTAAATTAAAAAAAAATTTAGGAAAAAAATATTTATGCGCCAAAAAAGCAAAAAAGTTTTGTTTTTTTTTGGACAAATTTTGCAAAATTTTTTCCAGTCCAGTTCGAGTCAATGTTTCAAGAGTTTTGAAGTTTTGTTTTCTTTTTATGTTTGATATGGATATATATATATATATATATATATATATATATATATATATATATATATATATATATATATATATATATATATCGCTGCTAGAAATAATTTCACTCATTAAACGAGTCATTGGCTGAGCTAAAGTATTGTTCGAAAATATTCTGTTGCACTTTTTTAATAATTTTCGACGTTTTCTTTTTGTGGAAGGATCCATTCTAAATTGTAGCTATAATATATATATATATATATATATATATATATATATATATATATATATATATATATATATACATATATATATATATATATATATATATATATATATATATATACATATATATATATATATATATATATATATAAATATATATATATATATATATATATAAATATATATATATATATATATATATAAATATATATATATATATATATATATATATATAAATATATATATATATATATATATATATATATTATATATATATATATATATATATATATATATATATATAAATATATATATATATATATATATATATATATATAAATATATATATATATAAATATATATATATATATATATATATATATATATATATATATATATATATATATATATATATATATATATATATATATATATATATATATATATATATTATAGCTACAATTTAGAATGGATCCTTCCACAAAAAGAAAACGTCAAAAATTATTAAAAAAGTGCAACAGAATATTTTCGAACAATACTTTAGCTCAGCCAATGACTCGTTTAATGAGTGAAATTATTTCTAGCAGCGACAATTTGTTGGAGGAAGACCAAATTGAAGCAACACCTATTGACTATTCCAAAAAAGGTATTGCTAATTATAATTCAGAAGGTAATATATCAGATACAAGTATCGATCAGCTGACAAACTCATCATTATCAGTATCTGATATCGATCTATCTACTGATGGTGAAAATGATAATGTTACTAGTGTGAGCAAACCTTTAAAAGATTTTGGAATCGAAACAGGTCAAAGCTATGCCAATATGAAAGTTCTTTTAGTAAAAATGATTATTCATCACCCTGACTTACCAAGAGATCCACGAACACTGTTTAATATCTCTAAAAATGTAATTTCTCCTAACTTACAAGATGTTTTTCCTGGTAAATACTACCATTTTGGTATTCAAAATGGTTTATGTCAACTCATTCCTATTTTAAAGCAAGCTTGTTTGATTGGTGAAAATAATCTATTTAAACTGAAGGTTGGTATTGATGGTTTACCTTTGTTTAAGAGCACGATTGCTGGATTTTGGCCTATTACAGCAGCAATTGATAAGATCAGTAATTCAGTATTTTTAGTTGGGTTGTATTATGGTGAAAATAAACCAAAATCATGTCAAGAATTTACATTTTATTTAGTAAATGACATGAAACTTCTTTCTGAATCCGGATTTATTTTTGAAGAAATTACTTATAACGTCGAATTTTTATTTTGCAATTGCGACATGCCTGCAAAATCATTATTGAAATGCGTAAAAGGTCATACTGCTTATTTTGGTTGCGATAGATGTGAAATAAAAGGAACAAATTTCAAACATCGCAGAATATATGAAGGAGAATCAACCTTAAGAACTAATGATTCCTTTAGAAATAGACGTCAAAAAGAACATCATTACGAAATGTCACCTTTTGAATCCATTGCCCATCTTGATATGATTAAGTTCTTTCCTTTTGACTACATGCACCTTTTTTGTAAAGGAGTATTTGTGCGTTATTTAGAAATTTTACGAAGCAATCAATTGCCCTATCGTCTAAGTGTAAATGGCATGCAAAATTTAAACACCGATATATCAATGAATCATGACTGTACCCCTTTTGAATTTCCCAGAAAACCACGTAGTATGAATCATCTTAATAAGTGAAAGCAACTGAAACACGATATTTTTGTTTGTATCTTGGACCGTTTTTATTGCAACGTCATGTGCATAAAGAATATTTCCATAATTTTTTGTTGTTATCAACAATATTTAGAATCATTTGTCATCCAATTTGGAGAATTTATTTAAACAGTTATTGTAAAGACCTAGTCAAAACATTTATTACAAACTCAGCACTTCTTTTTGGTCGTGAATTTATCACTATGAATGTTCATTGTATGCTTCATATTGTTGATGATTGTAAAACATTTGGGTGTTTTGATAATTTTAGTTGTTTTCAATCGGAAAATTTTATGCGATTTATAAGACAATTGGTTACATCGCCGAATCTTCCATTGCAACAAGCTGTAAATAAAGTGCTTAGCAGGGGTCAAAATTTAAGGCAGCTAAAACCAATTGCTTTGAAACCAGTAAATTTTTGTAAATTATCATCGTGAATTTCTTTTAACGAAACTACAAAGATTTTATATTACGCTAAATGTTATTTTAAATCATTTTTGTTGTCAAATAAAAAACCAAATTGATATGTTATGCTTTTAGACAAAAAGATTGTCAAGATACGTAGTATTTATAATACCAATCAAAATGATGATATATGGTTGAAGGCATGTTACTTATTAGAACAAACTGATGCGTATGATTATCCCCTAAAATCCTCTGCGTTGGATATTTATAAAGGAACGCATTTTTCCAAATCTTTAACTAAAGTTAATATTATTAATTTAGTTTATTGTAAACTATTTTCCTACAAAAATAACTTTGCTCTAATTTTGCATACTTGTAATAGTTAAATTATATTATCTTAATAATATTGTATTATCTTAATAATATTAGTTGCTAACAATTTGTTTTTTATTTATTTATTTATGCTTTATTTAGGTGCTGTAATTCCAATTACTATTTTTACATTTAACTATTAAATATGAAAATTTAAAAATGGTAATTTTTTATATATCATACAAAATATTACTTATTTAACAATGGTAAATTTATTATAGATGTATATTTTAATTGAGTTTGCTGACAGTTCTATAGCCGTAGCTTTACATTCGTGGCTAGAGTCGGATGAAGCTGACCAAAACGGCATCCACATGGTTGCATTTCCCGATTTTAAGTATACAAAAACACAATATATGCTGAAGAATAAATTGCCAGCACTAACTACATGGGAAACTGTTCCATGCAAAGTTTTATACAAACATGGTAAGTGTGCATAGTAATTAGGAAACTTAAAAAAAACTTAAAATCTAGCAGACAATAATGCTTGACTGATAGATTGGTAGGATGATTTGCTAGATGAATTAAGATTAGATGAACTT
The DNA here is from genome assembly GCF_022113875.1 of Hydra vulgaris. Lineage (NCBI taxonomy): Eukaryota > Metazoa > Cnidaria > Hydrozoa > Anthoathecata > Hydridae > Hydra > Hydra vulgaris. The sequence continues at coordinate 818,099 of NC_061157.1, read as the reverse complement.
TTTTAATACCATATAGTTTTGTTTTTAATTCTGATTAACGTTTTTTTTTAATTTAAACACTGCAAAAAATACTCAGAGACTGGAAAATTACTTTCGACGGACTATGAAAATGGACGAACTCACAGACAACCTCTGTACCTATCGGACGAGGAATACGAAACGAATGACAAAAAAAAGTCAAAACTGACTCACAAAGAAAACGAAGTTGACTTAGCATCACCACCAACTCCACCAACAACACTGAATACGCAACTTCTTCATTTATTTCCAACCATCACCATTATATTCAGCATCTTCACAACCTTCTTCTTTGTTTTTATCTCAAAGTTCACCTCGTCCAACACTGCCACTAATTGAAACTTCATCCGAATATTTTGGATTATCTGCATCAGTTCATACTTGCTTTAAAGCTCGACAAAAGACTCCAAGTTCGAAGGATAATGAAATTGAGAAATCCGATTTCCCAATTTCAAATACAGTTATGCGTTGTAAGTTTTTATGATAATTTGTTAGTTAGCATTAACCACAACAGTGGTTAGTTAGCATTAACCACAATGTTTTTTACCTAATCTGTTATTTTTATACTGAAGTAGTCCCTAACTTTAATATGATTTCATTTTTTTATTGTAGCGTGGTTTCAAGAAATATTCACCAGTCTCATTCGGATTGAGGACACCCAAAAAACCCTAATGGGCATGGTGGTTGGTCTAAGCAACACCAAATCTGCTGTTAATGCGCCGGTGGAAGCTTTAAAATTCAGCACAACAGCAAACGAGCTGGATAGTCACCTGACTTATTGGCTCAACCTAAATGATTGTGAACGTCAGTCCTTGGTAACTTTAATTTAAAATAATCTTTACTTAAAGCTATAGTTTTAGCTAAATGTATGCAGTTAGTTTTTTCTATTTCCAATATAAACTGTTATTGTGCCTATGTATTTAAATTAAAGATTGCATCTTTGTCCAATGTCACACTTGCATCACAAAATCTCTCTGGCAAGCTTTCTAATATGTTGTTGTCCCTGGCACCCAGCTCAGTTTGGTCTTTATATAGCCGGGATGGAAAAAGAGGGAAAAGGAGTATTAGCCCAAGTATTCTTCCTATCATAATAGGTAAAAGTGATTGATTTCTATATCTATAACCTAGCCATGCTGTATTTTTTATTTGTTTTGTCAAAAAAAAGTTATACTGTTGTAGTAATCTAATTTCAATAATTGTATAATTGGATACATAATTTTTTTTTTTTACCAATTCCATTTTTTTAAAGATGTAGATATTATTTTTATATTTTATAGATTCTCTGCAGCTAAGATCGCAAAAACGCATTAACGCCCATAAGGTGGCAGAGGCGCTCGGGGATCAATTAAAACGAATGCCAATGCATGCAAAATGCGCAGCAGTCAAGGCAGAAGCCAGACTAATAGGCACACCTAGACGGGCACCAAAGAAGGCTAATATTGCACCTGAATCTATTGGGAATGATAATTCTGACAATAACGCCTTTGATGATATTTGCAACGATGATATTTCGTTTACCAAAGACAGTGATTAGATGAAAAATGTACACAGATTATATTACTATGTTATTATTTTTTTTCCTTATAATAAACTTCTGAATTAAAGGCATTTTTCTGAACGTCATCAATAAACTTTATATGAAATAAAAAATGTATATGAGGAGGGGGGGAGGGTTGTTAGGTGCGAACGACCCCCTTTGTTTGCAAACTCTATTTCACACAAGTTTTATATGTTAAATCTAAAAACAATTATATTTGCTATTCTAATCTTTTTTTTTTCTAAAAATTTTCACGTTACGGTGAAATAGTATTAACGTTAACTTCAATTTTTTTTACAAAATTTTTGATTCAATCAGCTTAACACTACTTGTGTTTTTATTACCCCACAAGCAAAAATGTGTATATAATGTCAACTTTGTAAGATATAAAGTTTTTATTATTCTAACAATATGTTAAACGGTAAGATTACGGTTAGTATCAAGTGATTTTAGAATATGTTATATTTTTAGTTTGATTGTTATTTATTTGCTAATTTTTTCATTTTACCAGTGTATGTTCACTCCTCGCTATATATGAGGCCTACCCTCCCAGCTAAATGCTTTAGGCTGTAGAAGTATGTCTTGTCAAGAATGTTAACAATAAATAAACTAATCTCGTATGATTACGGGAACACTTTTGAAATTAACGCATAAATCAACCAATTGGTTGCAACTAGTAAATTAAAATGGCGCAATATTTGAAAGTCGCCGCAGGTGATTATTAGGTCAAAATGTTACGTATCAATACGTTATATGTTACGTCTCGGTTACGTAAAAGTAACGGACATTTTGCACGTAACGTTACGTTACAATGTTACGTTTCGTTACGTAAAATGTTACGTCTCGATTACGTAAAAATAACGGACATTTTGCACGTAACGTTACGTTACAATGTTACGTATCGTTACGTAAAATTTTACGTCTCGGTTACGTAAAAATAACGGACATTTTGCACGTTTTGAAAACTGTACCTTTAGTTTTAAAACCTTGTACTTTTTGTATAAGAATCTTTCTATTAACTGTTTCAAATGCCCTTTTAAGATCTAGCATTACTGTTACAACTAATTTATTGTTGTTCAAAGATGTTCTCCATTTCGAAAGTAGTAGTTTAATAGCTGATTCATTTGATCTATTTTTTCTGAAACCAAATTGATTATTATGAAAAAATATTATTAGTTTCAAAATAACTTGACAACTGCTTGTGAACAGCAATTTCTAATATTTTTTCATAAGTAGGAAGCATATTAATTTGTCTTAAGTCTTTTGGTAACTTTAGCGACATTAGCTTTGGAATTGGAATGATTGTTGACTTTTTCCATTTAGAAGGAACTTTCCAAATTTTTAACGATAAATAAATAATTTTTAATAGAATACTTGAAAATAATGAGTATAATTCTTTGAATATAATAACATTTAAGCCCTCACACATTGAATTCTTGTTTTGTAATTGATTTACTATATCATTTGAGTCTTGCATAGTAAATAGAGTAAATTCACAAAAACAAGGAATATTATCATTTAGTGATAAATTTTCCATAGCATTATAACTCATATCACTTTCAATTGATGTTTCAATATCTATTATACTTTGGATTAAAAATTTTCCTTTAATTTTCTGATAGAGTTTGTCTTTTGATTTTTCGTCATTGCACCTTATGATTTCTACATTATTTTGATTTCGGATATGTTGAATTTCTACTCCTAATTCTTTTGGTTTGATATTGTCCATAATCAACTTCTTTGTGTTAATTTTATCATGATTGTTAGTTTTTTTGACAACAATTTCACTAAATGTTCTTTCAGATATACTAATACATTGCTTTATATTATTGGGATTTGTTTTATTTTAATTTTATCCTGCAACTCTTTCTTTATTAACTCTTTTTCAATTTTTAGTTCTGTGATCTCTTTATTTAATATTTTGTTATCAGTATATAATTCTTTTATAAATATATATATATATATATATATATATATATATATATATATATATATATACATATATATTTATATACATATATATACATATATATGCATATATATATATATATATATATATATATATATATATATATATATATATATATATATATATATATATATATATATACACATATATATATAAATATATACATATACAAATATAAATATATATATAAATATATATATATATATATATATATATATATATATATATATATATATATGTATATAAATTTCAGCAATATGTAAAATTCCATTTTTTGGTAAAAACCAAAATTTTACACATTTTCCTAATAAAAATACTAAAGTGTGTCAAAAAATGTGTATTTCAAGAATAATAAGTCATATATTTTTTAACTGGGACTTGGAAAGATCTTTTTTAAGTTTCTTTCTATTGTCCCTGGCCACCAGCATTAATTTTTGTTGCATATTGTCAGATTTATATCCACCTACAAAGTCCTGAATGAGGCGTATGTTTCTTTCAGCACAATCGTTGACGCGAGTCAAATTTTTAACAAATTTTTTGAATAAATATAATGACTTTGGGGCTTCTTCTATACTCCACAGCTCTACTTCACCATCAGGTACTTCTGCGATTTTTAACAGAAGCCAACTTTCTAGACCTACAAGTTCCCAAAGCTCAGTGGACTCTGATATGATTGGTAGCTCAGGTTTTCCAATCTTGAACTTGTCAGGAACATCGAACTGAACTAATCTATCCAACATCTCTTTTTTTACTTCCTGCTCTACATCATCATCAGCCAGAGATAGCAGCACCAACTGCTCAGTCAAAGACCTGGTATGTCTTTGCATCCTAGCAACCAATGCTGAACCAAGATTGGGATATTTTTTTTTGATACTAAAAACATTCTTAAAAGCTGCAAGATCATTTGAGGGTGAACTTGCAACCAAGTACGACTTTAGAAACCAAGGTGCATACCAGACAGATGTGAAAAAGGCTGCTGTCTCTATCTTTTTTTTTTTCCACTTCGCTCATAATCATTGTGATTTTATCGGTTATTCTCAGGGTAAGAATGTATAAAGTATCAGCCATAAACCTATAGAGTAAGATTTTGTCACCATTAATATTTATTTATAATATTCTTTTATTTATATGTTATTTATTATACTTAACTTTTTTCTTTTAATATACTGTACCTAGCTTCATGGCAGGCTCCAGGTTGATGAAAACACAGTCCAGGTACTTCTCCTCCCAAATAGAAAACAAAAAGCTCGTATAGTTTCCTGTAATCATTCCTCACAAAAGTTTTTGAGGCAAGGGCCTCTTTTCCAAACTCCAGAGCTTTCTTAGCAATTTCATAAAGAGGTGACTCAACCTGAAGCTGACTCCAATCAAACCTACTATCTATCATCTTGTGAACCTCTTTTTTGAAAAAACACCAGTTATTCTGGAGTTTGACATACAGGCCTTTTCTTGGGCCCTTCGTCTTCTCTCCAGTCAAAGCCTCCATAAAGTGTGAGATGTGTATTTCTAGCATATGTCTTCTACAGAGAAACCATACAAGTGGAATATTAAGAATGGAACTAAGGATAACAACAGCTCCGGAGTGTATTCCAGTATTGGATGCAGTAGTGTCACAGCAAACAGAAAATATTTGATCTACAATGTCATAGTATTCTAGCAAATTCAAAATTGCTTCAGCCTGGTCATTACCTTTAGAACTTGGTGTCTGAACAACACCTAGCAGTATGTCATCTATGTCATCCATATCAGGGGATGTAACACTAACCGCTATTCTTTCTACAAAAACAGTTATTTTTAGATCTTCTTCAATCTGTTTTATCCTTTTTCCATCAAAATGAACACAAAGCTTTTTTCCCTACAGAGTAGTTATAATTTCTTGCCTGAGCTTATCCCCTAATATCTCAATTTTTTTGAATCTTTTTCTATGAACAGTACTTCTTGATAGATTAATATCTTCTAGATTTACACCAGCTTTATTGCAAATTAATTATTATTGTCTTATCATTATCTTAGATTTAGTAGAATGACTGAATCTATTAGGTAATTTTTCATCATCTGAAGAATCTAAACTAAGTTCCGATTCATAATCATTTCCAGATGAATAAAAAGAAGCTTCAAGTTTGTTGGATTTTACTGCTTTAATTGTGATACTACTTTTATCTCTTGCTTCCTACAACATCTTGAGCCGAATATTTTTATTTTTAACTGAATTTTGTAATACTTTATCCAATTCTTCTGTAATATACATGTTTCGCTCTCTTTTTTGATCTACATAAAACCTAATATCCTCCTATTTAGCATTCTCCGAACAAAAACGATCCTGATTTACTTTTTGTTCAAAATTTGCCAATGAAATATCAAAGAGTGTATTACTCTCCTCTAAAAACTCATTCTGTATTTTCGAGAAGTTGCCATCGCTAGAGTTCCAATTCAATGATTTAAGATGATGCAGATTTATGTACTTACTATGGAGCTTCAGTATTTTATCTCCGACACTGGATCCACTGATGATAAAATCTTGAAACCCTGCTTTCTTCCAAGCGTCTATTACAGGGGGAGGCAACACATCTTTGTTCAGAATTCTTGCAGAAACTATCATTGCAGATCAAATCTCTGTTCTCATGCTTTTGAGGGCAGGCTACTATCGACTTTGTAGATTGAAATCTTATTGATCTAAAATAAAAATAGACAAGTATTTATCATTATGGTTTTTTTGTTCTCACAAAAATTTTTTGCCTCATTGTGTCTCATTTTAAATGTTAGGGGGGAGATAAATTAGATTAAATATGTATTGCATAAAATAGATCATTTTTAAATTTTATCATTGTTTTATAGTATATTTATATTTAAAAAAATAATTATTTGTTCTACTTAGGAGATTTTAGAAACTGAATGTATTTATATATTTATATATATATATATATTTCCGATGGTTGCCAGCTGGTTTATTGGAAGCTCATTGATTGTTTAGAAGAAACAGCAGCCTTCTTGGATTCGTTGACATGCTGTACTTTCTTTTCTCAGCCTTTATTTTTTTGTTTTTTTGAGTACGACCCATTTTATTTAATACTTTTATTATTAGTTAATGCTAAACAAATTTTTAAAAACTTATTCTAGTGTCCCCCTAAAAAAATTACATTTAACTATACAATATTCAAGTAAATAAATGTATATTGAAGGTATTCATAACTATTAAATAACTATATCATAACTATTACGAATAATATATTAATATATTATTTGATTAATATATTAATATATTATTAGATAATAATAATAAATATATTGAATAACAACTATTCATAACTATATCACCCTAACCCTAACTATATTCATAAGCAGTGCCCATTATAGTATTTGTAGAAAAGAGAAAGAGAAGCAACATAACGACGATGTGACAGAGGATGATGGTTGGCTGCAAGAGCAGGTCCAACTATGTTTACAATGCGTTTTTGCACCTTGTCTAAAAGAAAAAGGGCATCATTAGTTAACAACTTTAAGCTTTTACATTAACTTTAGTTATAACTTAATTATTATTGATTTGATTTATAGATTTTTAAAGCAATACAAGATTGATTTTAGCAAAAGGCTAAACTTCTGCTCTGGAGACTAAAAGGATGACAGCGAAAATGACCAGACAAAATAAAGATACAAAAAATTGTGTATATCTTGGCGTAGTTGATTTATCCTCATTTTCTTACTTCAAACTCTTTACAGAAGTTCAATATTTGCTCTGAGAAGTTGAATGAACAAAATTTATTAAATGGTAAGTATTTATATAAAAGTCTTTATGTCTGATGATTGAAAATCTATATTCATAGCTTTAACTTTTACAATTTTAAAGACTTATTTGAATATTACGGTCAAGAAGTCAGAGTGTTAATATTTTATTGTGAAATAATCAACATATCAAAGCTTACACCACAGGCTTGGTTGGGAAGCGTGAGCGATCACTCTAAAATACTGACCACGGATATTATATTTAGTTGCGAAAACTGGCCAAGTTTTTTAGTTATTTTGAGAACATTGAAGTTTATGAACGTAACAAAAAAATTCTGTTGTATTTCAAAGTTGGTGTCACCAACTTTGAAATCCATTTGAAATCAACTGTTGAAATCATTTGAAATCTCTGTTGTTGAAAAACAACAACAGAGTAATCATGTAAGTTTAAAGTTTTAACAGTTGCTGGTGATTCGTAATTATTCATTATATAAATTTTTATTTAAATTTATCTATCTAGATGAAGATAATACATTATTTTTATAGATGATATTATTTTTAAAAATTGTATTATTAAAATTCGGGACTAAAATATGTAAAAAAAAATTGTTTACAAACATTGGACAACTATATATTTCAAATCGCACTTTTTTTAAAAGTGAAGTTTTTGAAAAGAATATTTTTTTTAATGATAAGATAAAATTGTAAGATAAAATAAAAATATTTTTAGATAAAAGAAATATTGAAAATAAAAAACAAGATAGCAATTAAAATAATAAACAAGATAAAATAAAATTAATTTTTTTTACAAGAGAAATGTTTTTCACTCTCTTGTAAAATTTTGATTTTGTGACTTGTCACATTTTCAAAATACAGCGCTTAATTAAGCCATTATGTTTTTTTTTGGTTTATTTTTTCTAAAACTTATGTTTTTCTTAGTGTTTATTCGTAGTCATCCTTAATAATAAGATCCATATTAACATGTATAATAAGCTCCATACTAATTTTTAACTTAACTAATTGCTAAGTTTTATAAGTTTTGTCATTTAAAGCATGTAAAATCTTAGCTTTTCCATTCCAGTAGATAGTAATTTTAAACATTTTTTAAAAACTATTGTTTATTGAAAATTCATCTGATTTTTCAAAAAAGTGATTGAATTTTATATAAGTAGTTCTGTGAATCTTCAATTGTTCCTTTGATGAATTGCAAAGTGGCCAACCTAACTGATGTGAACAATTACAGGGCGGTTACGCTATCCCCAGTTATATCGAAAATATTTCAAAAAATATTGTTACAAAAAATAAATATACCAGACATTTAGATGATTATCAGTTTAGTTTTAAACAAAAGCATTCTACAACCTAATGCACAAATTATTTAAAGAAAGCTATTAATTACTACACATCTAGATGTAGTCATGTGTTTTCATCGTTTATAGATTTTAATAAAGCATTTGATAACGTTGATTACTGTCTTCTGTTTTGTAACCTATTAGATCAAGGAATATCAAAAAATATTGTAAGTCTGCTTGCATTCTGGTACAGCAACCAGGAAATGTGTATTAGTTGGCAGAAAGCTAAATATCCAGCTTTTAATATAGGAAAGAATGCGCGACAAGATGGTGTTTTATCACCGTTACTATTAAGGTTTTACATTAGTAATCTTGTATTTAAAATATCAAATATGCGTATCGGCTGCAATATAGTAGGAATTTTTCTGAATATTCTTGTTTATGCTGATGACATAGTACTTATAGTTACATCATATATTAAAAGATTTTAATTTATCTATATTTGCGTTTATACTTTTGATGTTAATATGTATTAATATGAAATTTTTATTATTGGTTTTTAATAGGGTTTTAAATGTTTCAATATCATATAAAAGTCATTATATTAAACAGGTGTATATCTGCGTCACAATGGTTATTTAAGTAAAACATAAGGGGTTTAAAAAAAATGAATTGCTTTGTTTCGAAATCAATGGTTTCGAAAGTCATTGTGCTTATTTAAGAATTTATTATACAAAAATGAGGTTATTCGTTTTACTTACTTACGAAATTCGCTTACTAAAATCTTATCGTATTTTATAATTGCAAATTTACCTTCTTTTCAAAGTCTTTTTATATCTTCTTATATATATATATATATATATATATATATATATATATATATATATATATATATATATATATATATATATATATATATATATATATATATATATATATATATATATATATATATATATATATATATATATGTATATATATATGTATATATATATATATATATATATATATATATATATATATATATATATATATATATATATATATATATATATATTGTTTCTTGTATATATATATAATTGTTAATAGTGATTCACGGTTTTACACTACTTGAATCAGTTCTATTTTTCACATGGTTTTATGACGCTCTAGCTTTTTTACTCCAAGTAGACTTGGTAAGGTCTTTTCCGCCGTTACGGCGCCAAAAACTATAGGCTCTTCGATTAATTCTCCCCGTTTTTTCTAAAATGTAACCCGATATCCCTGATTACCATGATTTTTTTCCAGATATCTGAATTAACTGATTGTTCCCTGATTTTCTTGCTGACCTGGTAGACACCCTACATATATTAAATACTAAATTTATATTCTGAAACAGTCGCAATTTCCTTTTCGGTCCTAGTGAAGCTAATGGCAGTGCCACCTGTTATGTGCAAATGGACTAGATTTTATTATTTAAGTAATAAAATGGATTTCATTGTTAAGTAAAACAGCTACTGCTGTTTTACTTAAACAATGAAAAATAATAATAAAAAGAATGTCACTATATGACTATTCAAAATGAAGAAAGAGTTAATAAATAATGAATTAGATATCACCATTACTTCTTGAAACATTAAATTTTACATCTGAAAAATCTAACAATAGTAACTAAAAGTATATATCAACTAATGAGTTTACTCTTAAACAGTCACTGTTCCCATTTCGATCCTGGTGGAAGATGGTGGGAGTGCCACTGGTTGTGGTCAAGAAGCTGCTGTTTTACCTAAATAATATCAAACCAACAGTGAATATAAAGTAACTACTTGACTGTTGTAAATAAAAGTTAAATAAGTAACGAACTAAATATCACCCTTACTTCTCGAAAAATGAAAGGCACCAATGAACTTTGAAATTTAACAGTAAATAATTAAATCTGCATAATAATTAGTAAGTTTAACTATAGTAACTATTTCAGATTTGTTCCAAGTTAAACCTGATGTCAGTATTACAACCGGCGATTGTGCATAAGAAACCGCTGCTGTTTTAAATAAAAAACGTTAGACCAATAATGATCATTAAACAGTCAACTGAATACATTTATCTAATCTAATATATAATCTAATTTATCATATATAAAAAAGCAATTTTAAAAACTACAAAATTAACTAAAAGCACTTTATCAAAAAATGTTGCTTGTTTTCCTAAACGAAAATATTTAAACATTGTTATCGATTTTAATTATAAACATAATGTTAATTTTAATATAATGTTGAAAATCTTTAAATTTTACCATCAAAATATTTGAATAATTAATATTATTCAGTCAAGAAAACTTTATGACGCCTCCGCCGATGGCATTTTTCACGACAATGTATTTTTGATTTTTTGGTTATAGGACTCATATCCAACTATTTATGGTATTTCCAAGATTAACATAATAGTTTGGTCGCATGCTTTTAATAATTAGAATAAAAGCCATCACAATATTTTGTTATAAATAAAATTTATCTAGTAATGTTAATACCTTTGCTCTTTAAATAAAATGTTTCTGGGTTTTCAATAATTTCTCTTGCATGAATGAATTTTAGTTTGTTTTTCTATATTTCATATAATTAATCATTTGCATACATTTGCATACATTTTTAAGTTTAATTGTTTAAAATTTATTAAGATTTATGTTATTAAAAAATTCATGTTAACAGAGTTGTTATTAATCATAATTAAGTTGTTGTACCAAGGAAATTGTAGTATGAATTTATATATATATATATATATATATATATATATATATATATATATATATATATATATATATATAAGGGTGTCCCAGCCGCTTCTTATATATTAAAAAAGATCTGTTCATATTATTAAAACTTTCTATTGGTTCTCACAAGCAACTCTGTCAAATTTTTTCAAAATTTTATCGGATTTAGGGGGCAGCACAAGACCCTTGAACACTTACCAGGTCCCTAATAGTAATAAAAAAAATTTTTCTTAAACGTATGTCATGTTGGATCTCGAAAGAAGCAAAAATATATAAAAATGTTAAAATAGCAATTATTAAAAAAAAAAAATTATTATTCAATTTTTTTTTTTTTTTTGAAAAAATACACATTTTTTACTTTTAGGTTAAAAAAAGTCATTTTTTGTAAAAAAGCTCTACATTAATAATTTTTATTATAAAATTATTGTTACTTTTGAAATATTTATATAGTTTCGCTTCTTTTGAGACCTAACATGACATACTTTCAAGAAAAAAATTTTTTAATATTATTAGGGACCCGGTATGTGTTCAAGGGTCTTGTGCTCCCTTAAATCCAATAAAATTTTGAAAAAGTTTAACAGAGTTGTTTGTGAGAACCAATAGAAAGTTTTAAGAATATAAACAGATCTTTTTTTAAATATGAGGGGCGGCTGGGACACCCTAATATATATATAGTACTGGAAAAATTATTAAGGATTTTTCAAAGTTTTATACTTTAAAAACAATCTTAAAATAAAAATCAAGTTACAGATTATATTTTCCAGGTATATCAAAGTTTGTAATATTAGGTTTGACCACCTTTTGCAGCTTTAAATGCTTTTACTCTCTTGGGCATGTCTATGATTAAATCACAACATAACTTTGATATTTTCGCTGTGAAACCAGACATGGATTAACTTCTCATAAAGCTGTGCTTTTGTAGTATTAGGAACTTTGTGTATTTTGTCCTTTAAAATATTCCATGAAATCTCAATTGGGTTTATATCTTGTGAATTCAAAGGCCATTCGAGTACAGAGAATCCATTATCTCAAAACCATCTTCTTGACATCTTGCCCATATGGCGAGGAGCACAATCTTGTTGAAATAAAATATCCTTATTAGTAAACCAGTCTCCGACTTGAGGAACCAAACATTTTTCTAACACCTCTATACTTTTCTGGTTCATCATTCCTTCCACAATATGTAGACGGCTTGTTTCATAGACGGATGTCGCTCCCCACACCATGATCTTAATGAGCGAGCTTTATTGTTTTCTTAAGACACTCAGGCTTAAACTCTTTCAGTTTCAACGTTTCTACCCTCATACAGTTTTCTTTTCAGTGCACTAACTATTTTTGCTGATCTCTTTTTGTTTTAGGCAACTATTCTCCAACAAAACACATATTTGTCTTTTTTTTTCTAGGGCTCAGGTCTTTTCTTTTCCCCAACACTTTAAATCTGTCAAAAATGTCACATATTTTGCTGAACAACTATTTTTTTATTTTTTCAAAACTGAATCTTAAAATTTGTAGAGTTTAAATACATATGTTGCGCACCATACACTACAGAGAGTAAAAGAAATTGACGCAAACTCAAAATAACACATTTTAGAATTTACAGTTAAATTTCAGAAACTTTCCTTTTCTAGCTCTTAAATGACCCTAAAGTTAAAAAAATCAGATCTAAATAGATTTTATTTGAAAATAAAATAGTCCCATTACATTATATAAATGTCATTAAAACAAAAGCATATCTTTGACCACTGCAAACTTTTTAGTTGTCTTAACTAATGAAATTTATTACGTATACCATAATAGTAAACCGAAGGTTGTAAATTTTCTAAGTTTTGTTTTTTGCACTAATCTCTTAATAATTTAGCATTGTATCTTTCAGCCTCGGTTAAGTCAGGATTTATAAAAACATTGCTAAACTTGCTCAAATTTATAAAGTTTTATGCCGCTTTTAAAAATAGAGTTCCGTTCGTTTTTATTGTTAAGAATATCAACTAAAGGCGGTTCTTTATCATGATAATAATAATGATGATAAGTTAAAAATTATAAAAATAATAACAAAATTATTTAATAATAAAAAATATCAATTTTAAAACAACAATTAAATATAATGCACAGACAGGAAAGTTACAAACAGTTATTTACTAACAAAACGTAACAACCTACTATGTAACAATTACTGCAAAAAAAGTAACATTAATTTATTAAAAATAATAATCTTAATATCAATAATCATAATAAAAACGATAAAAATAAATAATTACTTTATTTAAAAATCACAATAAATAAGCAAAACAAAAATTATTCAATTAAAAGTATAGTGTTTTCATAATAAATGACAATATTAAAATAAAAAAGTAAATCATGACAAGCAAACACATCGTCAATCCAAAATAATAAAATTTAAAAAATGTTCTTTTCTCTTTATTCAAAAATAGAACAATTCATTTTTTATTTTACTTCCTTTTCAACTACCTTCCATTTTCAAATGTTTTTTTTCTTTTAACTTTATTTTTTTTTCTTTCATTTTTCTTTTCTTGTTTCTTTTTATTTTTTTGTTAATTTGTTTGATTTGCTTTTAACTTTTTTAGTTAAGGTTTGTACCAACAAATGGTATTTGTGGATGGCCATGCTCCTATAAGACCCACCACCTTTACCATTAAATGTAAAGACTATATGAATGATTAGATTAATTAGGTTAAAAATACTTTGTATAATTCTGGTTAGTTGTTTCATAAATATTTTTAAAAATTTATATATTTTCTATAGTAAAAAGTATTTTTTTTTTTTTTTTTTTTTTTATTCTGAATTATTTTTTTTTTAATTTTCTATTATTTTGATTTTTTTAGTGACAAATGACTAAACTAAATAAAAATTACCTATGGCAAAAGTTTCTTCAGACTTTTTTCAAACAGCAAGGGTAAAACCTGATAAAGTTAGAAGTAAACAGATTTTAGAAAAGTCTTTATCCTACCAGATGATGATCATGATGATTGCGATGATGATATGATATCGTAATAATGATGAGAATATGTAATATAGATGATGATCATCATATCATGATGTTGGTTTTCTTTCATTGTTTTATAGAAATGTATATTATCACAAATTTGTATATTGAAGTTCAGAAACTGACACTCCACAGTTACTGAAAAAAAAAAAGTTGTAAATAATAAAAAAAGACATGCTCCAGCCCGTGTTTTTCTTCCATTGACATTTATATGTATTGAAAATTTGACTTCTTCAGATAATTTAAAAATAAATAAAATTTTAAAACAAGGCTGTAACTAAATTCCATTAAATTGACATTTAGTCAGTTTATTCAAAGTCAATAACAACACTAATAAAACAATTAAAAACATTTAAAAATAAACATAAAACGTGAAAAATTAAATCTTTGAACAAATTTACTGGGGTGCGTTTAAATCACAATAATACCATTGCTGCTTGATTTTTTAATATATTTTTAAATGTTCTGAATCAATCTTTAAGTTAGTTTATGTAAATAGGACACAAATATGCATGAAAGTTTATCAAGTTAAATTGATGGACATTTTTTCGAAAGCAATTAGTTCGACAACTGATGGGGAGGAGACCCGTCCACTTTTATGATATTATATTTTATTGACTAGAAAGTTTTTTTTAATGAAGAATTTATTTTTAAATGCGCTTTTTAAGGTGACAATTTCTTAATTTACTTTTAGCGCTTTAATTTTAAAAAATGTGCTTTGATTGAAAAAAAATGAAAATATGTTGTAGTTGCTTATTGAGGTGATATCAACTTAGTTGGAATCACTAATCGGATTCTGGATGAATTAAATCTCTCTCAGCTCCCTAAATCAGTATTACATCATCAGTTGCATTTAGTGTTAAAATTGAAGCACAAAGTAGGCATTAGTGAACCGAATTTAACTGTTTCATTATTATTTATTTCAATTCATTGTTAATTTTTTGTTATTTTAGTTTTTGGTGTCTTAAGTGACATCAAATAGATGCTTATCTGTAAAATGGTTTCCTGCCAATGTGAGCAAAAAAATACTTCATTGCATCGGTTAGTAGTATTCTTGCAATTTACTTTTAGAGTTATTTTTAAATAATTTTTTTTTTAAATAATAATATGATCTTATCTTATGTTTATATATTGTTTTAAATTTTATATCTAGTGTTATTCTGTTAAATACAATAGGGTTAAAGTGCAGAATTTTTTTAAAAAAGATGTTTTTGTAATTACCTTGAATAATTACCGTTTATGTAAATTTGTGTGTAATGTACCTTTTAGTCATACATTTTAGTTGAATTGTTTATTATTTTTCACACATAGTTTAACTTTGTGTTATTTAGATGCTGTGATAATAAAAGCTTTAACCTCAGGAGCATCAGGAGAAGAGTTTGAACATAAACTGGAAAGATATTTTTAGCTTTTCTGGGACGAAAAGCTAGAGTAACGTTCTTTGTATAAAAAGTTATTTGCATAAATAACAATTGAACTTTTAATAACATTTTTATATTTTTTTATTTCATTATTTTTAAACACACTTTTGGTTCACAATAAATTTCGGAAAGTACTTAATTTTGCGAATTAATACTTTTTTACAGAAACAGCTAATAATAACGTGCTAGTGTATTAGTTAGTAAAAAGTAACGCTTTAGTACTAACACGCGATCACGAATAAATATTGGAAAAACTGATCATAGATCAGTACTGGTAATAGATGATGTGCCAGTGCTGGTAAGGTGCTGGTAGATGACTGGCCAGTGCTGGCAAACAATCGCAGGCTAGTTTTGGCGAACGATTGCGGGCAAAGCTGGCCCATGGCTAGCGGGCCAGTGCTGGCCGTTTCGATGCAGTCCCGAACCCTTTTCGCTACATAATACTTTTCTTCTGATTTATTGCTTTAAGAAAAGGTTTTCGAACATCTTTTTTTACAATTTAAGCTAATAGTTTTTAAGCGACGTCTCACAGTTCTCTCTGATATAGTTTTATTATGAGCAGCATTGAAGTTAGATGTTATTTCTTGGGATGTTAGTCGTCTATTCCGTTTACATGAGAGTAAAATTGACTTGTCTTCAGCCTTTGATGTTTTACAGTGACGTCCAGTTTGTTTCCTATCTTTATAAGTTTTAACATTGGCAAGTTTATTCCGTTGGGCCAACATTTAGCCAATGTTTTTTTTCGGCGTATTTTTTTCAGTTCTGCAAATTTGTTTTTTGCAAATATCGTACTCTATTGGGCCAACATTTAGCCAATGTTTTTTTTTCGGCGTAATATTGCAATTCTTCAAATCGGTTTTTTGCAATTATCGTACTACGTTGGGCCAATATTTGGCCAATGTAGTTTAGGCTTAATATTTTGCCATAAAAATCTGTTTTTACATTTATACCGTAGCCAATATTCGGCCAATGTAGTTTCGGATTAGTATATACTTTTAAATAGTTTTGAAACATTTTTTAAAAATGGTATCGTTTGACAGAATAAAAAAAGGTTTTGATACTATTATATATCTTTCCATTTATTTAAATTATAAAAATAAAAAAAAGAAGCTATATTTATTAATCTTCTAAGAATCTTAAAAGGGTTCTTATAAGAAGTAAACTTCAAGAGAATCTCGTGACTTAATGTTTTGTTTTTTTAAATGAAATATTTGTTAACATTTAAATAATATGCTTAAAACATTTTATACTACAATCTAAATTATTAAAGAAATAATAAAGGCAATAATCAAATTACTTTAAAGTGTAACATCTTAAAGTTATTTTTTTATTTTTAGTGCTGTTTTGGCATTTCAAATGTTTGTTTTATTTAATAATCTTTATTGAATTTAATTTATTAAATTTTATTATTATTTTATAAAATTTATTATTATTTTTTATAAATAAATGAAACATTTCAAATGTTCGATTTATTTAATAAAGAGGACATTCCAAATGTCTTCTTTATTAAATAAATCAAACATTCAAAATGTCATACAGTATAATTTTTTTTTTAATTATTTGTAATAGTTTAGATTATATAGCTATTATAAGATATATTATTAAAGGTATCAATAATATATATGTGGCATTGAAGTTGTTAGAAGCTGATATTTTACATTTTGAATATGTCTCTTTTGTTTGATTTTTTCTGTGTTTGATTATGAAACCCCATCTACTAACATGTTAAAACCGTGTTCAAAAAGTGATGTTACTAGAACTTATATTCTACTTATGTAGAGCTTTTTAATATTTTATCTTTCCGTATGGAAAAAAATTTCATTTAGTATGCCAATTTGACTCTTTTAGATAAGTAAGTCGGCAAATGCAGATTATCAGAACAGTCACTTGGTAAATCAAAAAAAACAAGGATTTTGTTTTCCTTTTTCTAGTCAGCTAAAATTTTAACGGCGCTCTCTCTACGTGTTACCTAGTTGTGCCGGCCCTGTAAGCTTCAGTATATTACGTTTTTATTATGTGGCACTTTATTGGATCCAAATTATAAAAGTTAATTCTTTGAAAAAAACAAGAATTTTTTTTTTTTAATGCATTATAGAATTTTTGTCGGAATTTCATTTGACAAAAAAAGTTTGTGATATAACTCCAGTTAAAAAGGTGACAATCAAATCAAAAAAATTTAAGTTATCATTTTACGATGAAGATGATGATTCCGGAAATGATAGTGACAAAATAATAAGATTAGATTTAAAAAAGAAATTATTGGTTATATGAAATTGTTAGTATTTGAACAAAATGTTTTTACACTTTTGGCATCAAAATCAACATGTCCAATATTGCATTGCATTTCAACAATGATTTTATGCACACCTGCTACCAGCACACCAAGTGAACGCCTTGTCTCTGACGCATTAAACACTTTGAATGCAAAGCAAAACATGATGACAACTAAATGTTTTCAAATGTTGATGTTTTTGTACGAAAATTTAGAATTTTTTAATTTAGTTTAAATTTATTAAATTTAATACTAAAGTTTTTCCTTGTAATAAACATTTTTAATACATTTTAATGTTCTTTAATTAAAATTATTAAATTTAGTATACGAACTCTTTTGCGTGAAACTGATTTTATTTTTTTTGTTACTAAAATATTAAAAATTAATATAGTTTTTTGAATTTAAATTGTGTTTTTTAAAAAAAATAGTAAGGAAAAATTAAAAATTATAAAAAATTAATGTGTAATTTTAATGTTCTTGAGTGTGCGGTTTTATCATAATGCTGCCTAAAACCGCAATCTTTTTTTTTATCTTTATTATTTTAATAGTTTGATTTTTTTTTTAATATTTATTCATATATTCTTTGGTATTTTTTTGTAACAACTAATGAAAAAATATAAAAATAAATATAATAAAAAAGTTATTGAATTTTAATTGATAATTGTTTTGAACCGGTTTTACGTGTATTTTAAAGTGCTTAAAAATTACGTATTGCATTTTTCAAGTAATTAACCGTAGCTACTTGATAAAATATTTTCATTATTCAACAGTTAAGCATTATTTAATGCATTTTATACACTATTCAACAACTTATATTGCGGAAATTGCATTCTAAAATGCAAACGCCAATCTTCCTATAAAATATTGCAAGTATCGCCGACCGGCGATTAACTATGCTCTGAAAAGCAATAAATGTATTCGTAATAACTTATTTAACGATTACCTGTTGGATTTATTATATTTTTGTCTGCCTAACTGTAGTGTTTGTGGGTTATAATAGTCGGGAGAGACGCAATAATAAATATTCGTATTTTGCGTATTGTATTTGTGGTGGTGGTTACGTTAACATTACAATAGGTTTAGGGAGGGTTGAAAAAGGGAAGGAATTTAATGCCCGTTTATAATTTTTAAGTGAACACAATATTTTTATATTTTTTGTATTTGGAAAAACTAGAATGCCAAATATTTCTACTGCATTGTTTCTAATTTTTATTTTATTTTTTTACTGTATTTTTCAATCTATTACATTTTGTTTTTCTCTTGTTTTTTTTTTAGTTTCTTTTTTGTAAATGGGGTGGTTAACAATTATTAGGAGAGGTTGATATATGGAAAGGTGGGGAGGGCGAGTCGTAGATTTGTTGTGAAAATTTGATATTGAATCCATTCCTATAATATGGAAGGGAAAAGGGCTGAACTGAACAACGAAGACGTAAAGATGGGGTGGGTGCAAATGAAAAATTCGTTTTTACCATGAAAATCTCACCAGAGTAGGGCTTTTTTTTTTATTTAAGGGCCTAATTTCAGTTTTACCCGACCGAGTCTCAAATTTACCAAATTACCGACAGTACCGACAGAATGTTGTAAATCTGGGATGGTGCCCACACCCTAGTCAGTCTTGGCAGGGTAAATTATTTTTGATGCGCGATTATTACTGCATACTACCTATAGGACGCAGCACATAAAAAATATAAGTTAGAAGTTCAATAAGCATGCCAAATTTGATTTAACTGACTAAAGAACATTATTTGTACATTCCATATTGATTGGGTGTTTGTAAACAGTTGCAACAACCTCATAGGCAGTTGTCTCCGAGCTGGGAAAAACACTAAGTCTTGCATTAGCCGACTAAATTTAGTTACACTAAAATTTAATTGACCAATTTAAGTTTAATTAAAAAGTTAGTCAACTACTTTGAGTTAGACTATAAAGTTAGTTGAGTAATTTTAGTTAGCTAAAAAGTTAGTCAGGAAATTTTAGTTTGCTAAAAGGTTAGTTAGGTAATTTTAGTTACCTAAAAAGTTAGTCGGGTAATTTTAGTTAGCTAGAAAGTTATTCAAATAGTTTTAGTTAACTAAAAAGTTAGTCGACTAACTTTAGTTAACTAAAAAGTTAGGTAGTTCTAGTTAACTAAAAAGTTAGTCAACTAGTTTTAGTTAACTAAAACATTAATCAACTAATTTTAGTTAACTAAAAAGTTAGGCGGGTAATTTTAGTTAACTAAAAGATTAGTCAACTAATTTTAGTTAGACTAAAAATTTAGATAAGTATTTTTAGTTGTCTATAAAGTTAGTCAAGTAATTTTAGTTAGCTAAAAAGTTAGCCGGGTAATTTTAGTTAGCTAGAAAGTTGATCAGGTAACTTTAGCTAACTAAAAAGTAAGTCGACTAATTTTAGTTAACTAAAAAGTTAGATGGGTAATATTAGTTATCTAAAAAGTTAGTCGACTAATTTTAGTTAACTAAAACAATAATCAACTAATTTTAGTTAAGTAAAAAGTTAGGCGGGTAATTTTATTTAACTAAAGGGTTAGTCGGCTAATTTTAGTTAGACTAAAAATTTAGTTAAGTATTTTTAGTTAGACTAAAACTAACCTTAACTCTCACCCCTAATACGTTGTTATAAAAATTTTATTCGAAATATTTATTATAGTAACAATTTTTTAAAAAGTTCTTAACAAATTTTGTTATAATAGTAACTATATATTATATTTTATATATTAAACAATATATATAAAAAACAAACATTATATTATGAAAAATTAGATATATTAAATTATAACAGTTATAATAAATATAAACAAAACGTATTTTTATCTATTGCTGATCTGTTCATTAAAACAGCGCTAGTTGGTTTACGAAACTCAAAACTTTTGGGTATACTGAAATACTGTTTTTTACCAGTTTTTTTCTCGATTTTATTACTTTTTTCTGGATTCATTTTTGCAATACATTGACATAATAATTAGATCAGATTAATAAATCATTATTTACATTAATAAAAGAAATAGAAAGTAATGTTTAAAATATTAAAAAATTGTATGTAGAGCGAGCATGTAAAGCATATAGTTGCAGATGATCAGAATGCAGTGATTTAAAAGAAAAGGGTAGGGTAGAAGTAGATGTTAGAAAATATATTGCAAGTAATATGAAAAAGCTGGGGATTTTCATAAATTTTTTATAAACAAGTATGAATAAACATTAGCTGATGACTTATTCTGCAAAAACTCAAGAGTTGCAGCAATCTGTACTGGATAGCTAACCTTTAACACATATTACGCAGAATAAAGAACAACCAATGTTAAAAGAGGATTTTCAAGATCAAGATTATAACATGTTGATCAACAACCAAGTGAAAACTATTACACTTGAATTCACATGTTCTTATATGGACAAATAAATGTTGAGATAAACAAGCATAAAAAAGTAAAATTTCTTATCATTTTACATTAACAAAGTTAACCATTTCTAAACAAGAAAACAAAATCTTAATCATGGTTTTTATAAATACATTCAACTAACTTATTAAAAAATTAGTAGCGAAAATAACATATTGTTAGTAGCAAAAATAATGCAAAGAGAAAGTGGAAGAGTAATGACATTTTCAATATCATCTGCATTTGCATGCTCCTACAAGTATAAAAACGTTGAATATATATATTTCTGATAGAATAAGCAGACAAAATATATTAAATTATTTAAACTTTTTGAATCAAGGAAGAGAAAATTGTAAAATATCAAAGAAAAAATATTCAATATAGTCTGATGAACCAAAAACTTAGAAGATTCTTCTTTGTGTAGAAAGAATCTTTGTGTGTTGCGTCCTATAGATTTAAAGAATCTTCTTTTTGCAGAAACAAGTGGTGCTAACACATGACCTTGCCCAACCAATGTTATTTCATTCTTGGCTTGTGGCATTGCATTTTGGTGTTTTTAATTTTAAGATTTTGTTCATATATAAAAGCAACATCCAAAATTTTAAAATTATTTAAAAACCAATTGGTTTTATATAAAAATGGCCGTTTGGTCACTAACGAAACAATTTACAGTGGATTAATTCCTACTATATCAGCACGTTGTGAAGCATAAGTTAACAACTGCAGTCTGTTTCGTAAACGTTCCACGATGAAGTGGGCAGATTGTGATGATCTTGCAGCCGCTCAATTTGTTCATTCTGACTTTTTTTAGTTTGATTTTCATCAAATTTTGGCAGCCTTTCAATGCATCCATAACAATCTTTCAGCTTGACCTTTGCTTTTTTTGATTCCTCGTCCATTACATAACTTTATGCAGCAAAGTTTCGTTTCAATGGGTTTGGAGCTCGTAGCCTAATAATATTTTCAATACGAGCCCATAGTTTTTTCACAAGAGAGCTGTATCCTCAATTTCTGATTTTCAAACTTATCCTCGAGAGAAATGCTATATTTTCTAACAACTTGATATGCAATTTCTCCGAATTATTACGACTTGGTTTTCTTGTAATTTTTACAAAATCATCACAATTGACTCCATGATTTCAGCTGGTAGCTTTTTTCCATGGTACATTAAAAGATGATACATTAAAACATCTACCCAAATGTCTAGCATAGCATTAAAAAATTCAGATGTAGTTACAATTCCAAATGAAGGTACAATACCAGGTTGCGTTGAAATCGGAATCATAGCATGAACCTCAGGAAAACTTTTGGTGGTAGAATTTCCTTTAAAAGTTATAATCAAAATTAATGAATATAGTAACTATTATTAGTTGTAATATTTTAATTAAATATAAATGCAACAAATATTAACATTAGAAATTCTACCCTACAAATAACTTAGTCAAAAACCATAATTTTAAATAACTTAAATATAACTCGGATAACAAGTATATTTTAATTGCGCTTATTTAAAGACTTTACTACAAAAAAGTAAATAGAAAAATGCATCTAACGTAATATTTAATTTAATATATACCTACTTTCCATGCTGCAAGTAGCTTTCTTATTTGAATAAGTTTCAAATATGTGCTAGTCTTCTTCAGTAACAAATACAAAATCACTAATATTCTGCACACATACATCATCAATAACCCTGTTTGCAACAAGCTCTAATGTTTCACTAGATAAACTTTGGAGTGTTAATGTAAATATGTAAACTATATGTAAACTTTAAGAATAAAATGCTCAATGTTCTTAAAGAACAGA
The DNA here is from genome assembly GCF_022113875.1 of Hydra vulgaris. Lineage (NCBI taxonomy): Eukaryota > Metazoa > Cnidaria > Hydrozoa > Anthoathecata > Hydridae > Hydra > Hydra vulgaris. Next base: position 794,944 of record NC_061157.1, on the reverse strand, counting down.
GCAGTAATAAATTAGTAAAAACACTTATCCAGTTTTTTCTCTACTTTTTACTTTTTACTTTTTTCCTCTACACTTTACCATAACTAAAATTTCTACCGTCATGTCTACTAAATTTAACAAAACTCAATTAAAAAAATATATATATATATATATCAGGACGTAAAGAAAAAAATTTAAATCTATATATTTTCATAAACCGGAAAATACAAAATTTAATTAGTAAAATAGTTTATTAGAATAGGGAATAATTCAGTGTTGTAATTAAAAATAATAATTTTTAAAAAGTATTTACTCTCATGTCTACATTTAGTAATTAATTCAGATTTTTTTTTAATGCTCTTGATTTAAATGAGTAATTATTTAAATCTCTTGGAAACATAGCATTCATTTATTGGAAACATTATTTTTGGCATTAGGGTTTTTAGAATAGACTATATTTAATCAGAATTGATAATTTTTTCTTTAAAATTCCAAATTTGAGCATCCTATTTCAGTAATAAGGAAAATAGATCTACACAATAATAATAACAATGAGCACTATATTGTAAAAATATAATAACATAATTTATATATGTATAAAATATATACATGTTATATTATATTGTAATATAAATTGATAATAAATACGAAGAAAAGAAATTATCAGATTATATTAAAAGTAAAAAAAAATAAACAATAAAAATTTAAAGAATGTAATTCAAGAAGTAAACAAATCAAAAGTGAACTTAAAAATTTAATACAATAATTTTTTTTTTAATTAAAAAAAAGGTTATGCTTATTCTATGTACTAATTTATTAAAATAGAGTAAAATAAAATTAGCATCATAGAATTAAAAGAATGTAACTCAAAAAGACAATAAATGAAAATTAAATTAAAAGTCAAATACAAATAAATTATTTTTCTGAAGAGAAAAAAAGCTATTTTATTGCTAAGCACTGCTTTAACAAAATAGAGAAAAACAAGCATTAAATTAAAAAATATGTAAAAAATATGTCTTAAATTAAAAAAACTTATGCTGTTCACTATATAACTGAAAACGGATGTTAGTCGTATAAGCTTTCTGTTGCTATACATAAATGCTTAGTGGGAGAATCTTCCAAAAAAGCACATTATTTGTCTGATTTTGGTGTCTTGAAGACACCAAAATCAGACAAATAATGTGCTTTTTTTTTTTGCAATAAAAAATGAGGAAGCTTGCTATTATTGACAAGGATAAGCACAATGATACCAGCAGTAACAACACTTAATTCACATTCACTTAAAACTACAATCATACCAGATTTGTACAAGGTACCTTTTATTTCGATTTTCACTTACACCTGACAATATTTGTCCAACCCGCAGTAATGAGTTGCATCACCAATGCTAGTTTAGTATGTAAAAAACAAATTAACATGCATTATGTATGTAAAAACATTAGTATGTTAAAAACAAATTAACATTTTGCTATAACTTCATTAGAAAGTAGGATAATTGAAGAATTGTATGCTAGTAAAAGTTAATACTTTTTACTAAGCGTTGATGTAATGTTGATAAAGTTTGGACTGTGAAAAATAGCAAGCTTTAAAAACTGATGCTTTTGTTCAAATCTTAATGTCCAAAGTCTTATAAGTGGGCAAAACTGTATGATTAGGTCAGGAGAGTGTGCAAGATAGTGATGCTTAGGACGTAAAGCTATATCAGGGAAAAAACACAGTATCAAATGATCTTCAATTAAACATTTAAGGTAGCAAATTTGACCTTCACTTATTTTTGGAGCGGTCACATATTGAACAAACAGTCTTAAAAGAATAACTAGTTCCCATACTTTGTCTGCTGTTTCACTTATAAACTGTCCTATTAGAAGTGGGAAAAGCCGTAAAACACATCAGTTTTGACAACCAGAGTCACGTAACTTATGGTTACCAATTGGCTTCATTGGGCCAGGTTTACCAGAACAGTTAGAAATAAGATAATGAAAGTTTTAAATTGCTTTGTTTAAAGCATTCCAATTGTAGCATTTCTTTTTCTTGATAAAGTAGGTCAAATATATCGGCAAATCAAAGCTAACAATACCTTCAAAAAGATCATATCCAAGGAACGGATTACATACATGATAAAATTTTAAAACCTTAATGACAGTGTTAAACTTAACACCCTCTACAGACACATCTTCATCACTGAGCTTACTGACAGACTCTTGGTATTATAAAGAAGTGCGATACAACTCACTTAGAACACAAAACTTTTCTTCATCAAAAGAATATTCTGTCTAATGTAGAATAACAATAAAAAGAAATTCCTATGCTAAAGTTTGCAAAAAAACCACCAAATTTGAGACTTGCCAAATTATCACCAATAATAGAAAACAAAATAGTTGGCACTTGAATATTGTTTATGATTATACCATTTTTCTCAAGATAAACAAGATCTATAGAAGCAAATATCTTTTTTTGTCTAAACAACTTAAAATCTATTTCCTTAAATAACATCACCAACTGTAGTTGATCTGTTTTTTATCTGTGTTGTACATAAAGGTTTCCAAGCATTGATAAACACCTAAAAGTTTATGTGTCGATTTAGCAGAACCTTTAGGATTAACAACTTCAAAAGCATCTTGAAAAAGTATTAAACTAGTAGGATTATGTTGTATATTTAAAACATTGCATATTTTTTAAAAAACTGTAAAATCTGTGTAAACTCCTTTTGACAGATGGACTACTATTTTCAATTTGCAGTAAAATTGATTTATCTAATAAAAGTTTATTAAGAAAAACTACAACTGACACGTAGCTGCAATAAGATATTTTGTTTACTTTATCTCGCCTAAGTTTAATTATTTTAGGGGCTACATAAGGAAAATTAACTTTAAAAAACTTTTTACAAGTATGCTTAAAACGAAAAGGATTATTTTCACAATGGAATGCGTTAAGCAGATTATTTTTATGCGCTAAAGCTATTGTTTCTTTAATTTTATTGGCATTTGCTCCAAAAATATGCATTCTGTCTTAAATTGATGTTAATATATGACTAATGTTTATGTAATTAATAATCTGTATTTCATTTGCTATTTTATCAATTGGAGACACTTATAAAGATAATTTATCTTGTAACTAAAAAGAAAATAAAGCTAAGGCTCTTGTTCCAGATTCTGCTTGCAAGTTATTTACAACAATTTATTCTTGACTGTCGTGAGTTTCAACAATCTTAGCTACTAGAAAATCTCCAATTGACGTGGATACATTCAATTGACGTGGATACATATGTTGTTTGCTTTGCAACCAACATATAAGCATTGAATTGCTGTAACATTCCTAATATGATTTTTTGAATGAATAAACAATGCAGACTGATCCTTGCATTTTGCATGATCATGAGAATTCACACATGAGAGCTTGGCAGGAAAATAAAATACCTTTATTATTTAAAGTACCAAGTCTTGCATTTAATTTTACCATGATCACGATAGATATGTTTTTTTAAATTTTAAAAAGTAGAAAAACTTTAAAAACAACCAGACATACAGCCTGCAACCCTGCAACGTGGTTCCATGGAATGTAAACAGCAATGATTAACATGAGCAATAATAGTAGGTAGTGCCATATATTTCCTATATATTTCCTAACTATTTAAATTAAAAAATAAATGAACTATTAAATTAAAAAATAAATGAACTATTCGATTAAAAAATAAATGAACTATTAGATTAAAAAATAAATGAACTATTAAATTAAAAAATAAATGAACTATTAAATTAAAAAATAAATAAACTATGAATATTACATAACATCAATTATTTTTTTTTCAGTAAGTGCATGAACTCATTCTGTTTTTCATTAACTGTATCTCTTTCTTCTGAGTATTTGTTTATTCTAGACAGAATAATAATTTTTTATTATATTAATATAATAATATTAATATATATATATTTCTATTAGAAATTATTATATTAACATTAATACATTAATATAATAAGAAACTAATATTCTGTCAGAACAAACAATTACTCAGAATAAAGAGATACACTTAATGAAAAACAGAATGAGTTCATACATTTGCTGAAAAATAATAATAATAATAATAATAATAATAATAATAATTATAATAATAATATATATATATATATATATATATATATATATATATATATATATATATATATATATATATATATATATATATATATATATATATATATATATATATATATATATATATATATATATATATATATTGTATATATAACAAATAAATAAGATACTGTTATATATAGATATAGATATTTGTTGAAAATAAGTACTTCTGAAATTTAGTTTCCTTAATTATATAGGATATATATGGTGTAAGAAACTTTTCTTTTGTATTGAATTTTAAAAATTCATAGTGTTACGTTTTTATAGTATATAAAAGAATTTATTCAAACATAATATCATTCAAATATAAAAGAAATAATTAAAAATATTCATATATATATAAATATATATATATATATATATATATATATATATATATATATATATATATAATATATATACATATATATATATATATATATATATATATATATATATATATATATATATATATATATATATATATAAATATATATATATATATATATATATATATATACTGCACCGGAAATAGCAATTTCGGGGCCCTAGGCAGACATGGATGTGGAGCCTATATACATAAATATTTATTTTATTTCAACTTTTAAGTAATTTTTATTAATAATATTTATAAAGGAAATCATGACAAAAATCATGTAAGTAATGTATATTTTACTAACATCTCTTTAAACACGATAATGAACTTTATACATTATTGCAAAGCCACTTTTTGCGCTTTAACTACAGCAAACTCATTGATTATCTCATCATACTTCAGATTTGTACTTATTTCATGTTCAATGTTCAATAACGCCAAGCCATTCAGTTTTTCTTAAAGCATTGTAGGCCTCAGATGTGTTTCTATTAGTTTTAGCTTGGAGAATGATTTTTCTTTAGAAGCCACTGTGACTGGAATTTTAAGTAGAATGCGATGGCAGATGCGCAGATATGGATACATCTTAGTTAAAGAATGTTGTACAATATAATGCAGAATTTCAGCTGGTGATGTTACTCTGTTTGGCAGTATGTTTGCGGCATTGGATATTTTAAAGCGTAGTGACTGACTGTCAATATCACTTCTTCCATCTCTTTCCAGTTTTGTTTGAAATTTGTCACAATGTTCATTTAACTTCAGGTTTGAAACTTCCTTAATATTAAAAAGGAATCCAAATGTTTTGCGGAGCTTTTCTAGTTCAGGAAATCGCCTGTTCAATCTATTGATTGTAATTTCAATTGTTTCATTGAAAAAGGGAACTGTATTTTCTGAAGGGGAGTCAACACAGTTTTGTGGTTTCTTGGTCTTCTTCGGGGTTCACATAGCACTGCTTCAATTTCACAGTTATGAGCAATTTTTTCTGCAGTAACCACAAAATTGTCAAAATTAGTCCAAAGTAACTTCAATTCTTCTTTGTAATTATTTAGATATTTCAGAGCCAGCTGAAAATCCATTTTTTTCTGACTGCATTTATTTACTTACAATGTTAATCTGTGAAAGTAACTCATACCAAACAACTCTTTTGATTATGAATGCAAAGGATGAGAACTCATTTGAAAGCGACACAAGTTCGGCATATGACGATGAATCATTTGTCAAGTCATTTAGCTCTTTAAGTGCCTTTAATACGCCAGGCAAATTAGTTCTTATTACTTTGACACACTCTATTCGAGACTCCCATCGGGTTTCACTCCATTTCTTCACTGTGACACCAGCACAATCTTCCATGACTTTCCATCTTTGTGGTGATGCAGAAAAGAATGCGTAGAGACGTTGAAGACATCCAAAATACAATTTTGTTGCTGAATTGCATTTGGCAGCATCACAAATGTTGAGGTTTAGCAAATAAGCCCCACATAGTGAGAATAAGGCCAATGGATTCTGTTCATGATTTCGTGCTTGCACTCTTTTGTTAGAATCTTCATGTTGCTTCCGTTATCATATCCCTGGCCTCGGCAGTCATCTACATTTATGTCGTTCTCTTCAAAGAGGTTAGTTATCAAATTTGGAAGCCCTTCACCAATTTGATCTTCTGCAAAAAAGAAACCTTGAAAGTGCTCCTTTACTGATATACCGTTGGCAATATCTTCAACAAATCGCATACAGTCATATGTTTCTTATGGACAATATCAGGGATGCAATCCAGGATGATTGAATAATATCTTGCCAACTTTAGGCGTCCAATTATTTCATTCTTGACTTTCTTCGACATAATCAGTATTTGCTCATTCTGAATAGTATTGCTTAGATAATGATTGGACATACTCGTATCATTGCTGTTTATATGCCTGACATGTTCAGCCACCACATTGTCAAACTTTGCTAATAGTTCAATGAGACCAAGAAATTTCCGTGTGCAAAAAGTTTTTCTTCACTGCCTCGGAATGCCAGGTTGTATTTTGCCAAATGCTGAATAATTGCAACAAATCTTTCAAAAACAGCTCTCCAATACCTCTGTTCTTACTAAAGAATGGTTTGGTTCAGTTTGTCAATTGTCTTGTTTAAATTTAAACGAGTTTCCAGCTCTTTCCATTGTAACCAGTAAGAGTTGTGATCTGGTGATGTGTCATATTCACTTAATCTGGCATAAATGCTTTTCCAATTACGATAACCACCTTTAGTAAGCTTGTCTTTTTCTGTTCCAAATAATTTACAGCAGAAATTAATAAACGTTAGAAAGAGATAAAGGAAGGAGGGGGGGGGGAGTTGGGAGGGGAAGGGTCTTAATATGCTTAACGTGGCAAGGAAAATTTTCCATAAATAAATATAAGTCTCCCCACCTATTTAATTCAAGATTAATCGAATTATATATAAAAAAGGACTCGGGAGTAAAAAAGGAGTAAAAAATTATAAAAATAGAAATAGAGAACTTGTTAAGCTCCGGAAACTTTTTCTAAATTTGACAAAAGTAGTGAGTGGGGGGGGGGGGGGAACTCTCTCTCTCTCTTTTTATTCTGCCATTGGTCAAATATAAAATTCCATCGCTTCTCATAGTGTATATTAATAATTTACCTTTTATAAAAAAGTTAAAAATGGCTTGCAGTTCAAAACTAGAACACCGTCTAAAACTGTCTCAAACAGCCAAATTATTATGTCTGTTAGATCCAGCAGTTAAGTCTATCTTTCCAAATAATGAAGCAATTATTATGCTATTAGAGACATTATCAACTTTACAGAAAGTTCAAATTCACATGCAGCAGTTAACAATTCATAACAATGACAATAAACTATTAAAAGATGGTAAGCTAGAAATAAATAAAGTAAGATATAAATAAAATAAATGTTATAAATGTTAAAAAAACTAATTTAGTAAAGTTGTATGACATGTTTAAAAAGGGTGGGACGAAAAAATTTTTTTCTTGATTATTGACTTGCTATACTGCAAAAAACTTGAAAAATTTTCTTTTTGATTGAAACTTTTTAAAGAAATATATTCTTTTATTTTTCACTAGTTTCTCTAGGCAGATTAAAATGCAATTTGTTTAAAAATTTAGGCAATGAGGATCTGAAGTTATGTGTAGTTATGTGTAGTGAAGCCACTGTTACAAGCTTTACGCATTGTTTAACTGCTTTGGTGTGACATGGAAACTTTTCAAAGGTCCACTCACCCGCTGTTTCACCTGATTGGATCTTTAACTAAATATCTTTATCTGATACTCGTTGCAGTAAAGGTGGCAGCAAAAGCGTAGTAGTGTTCACTAAATCATCTCTGTATAGTTGATAGCAAGGAAATTAATTTTGGGTGGTTGAAAACTCCTAAAAACCTTTCTTTGAGAAGCTAGGCTTCCGTTCTTTATGATTCTTCTAAAACCCAATTCCTTAATATGAACCCGCTTTTCTTCTACCATTTTAAAAAGCAAGTTTTCAATGTCCAAAAAAATCAATTCTCTAAATTACTGGGTCTATTACCTTTAGCACATCATTGGGCAGGAATATTAACGATTTTATCATTTCAAATACATGTTCTGCTCTATTTATGAAGCATTTACTTTTTTTTTTATTTGAAACCATCCAAGGACATATGATTTTAAAAGAAAAAAATATATAATTTTGTGCTCCTTAGATGTGAAACTGTTTCAGGTTTACAAACAGATACTTTTTCAGAACAACTGATTTAATAGCAGAACTTATATCCAACAAGAATTGCTGATTCGCTAAAAATTTTGCGGTAAATTTCTGGAGTTTTACAATTGACACTTTCAAATTTTACCACAGTTATTTTCTCACACTCATTAAATTGTACGCCAATTGGACCGCTAAGCGATTTTGGGTCTATGGTTTCTCCGTCTAAAGTTTGAAACAAATCCTGGAATGGCAATTCGTTGAAGTGTAAGAGGCAAATCCCCTACTGCAGTGGTCTTTTTACGTATTTTTAAATTGTAGAAATAACACCGAATTTTCATCTCGTGTTAGTAAAAGTGCAATCGCATCCAATTACGTCCAGTTCATGAAATAATAATCCAGCTTCATTCAAATATGAAACAATGCTACTGGTAATGTTTTTTTAGCAGACCCAGAAGTTGGTGAAATATGACCAACGTATATGGAACCTAATTCTTGTAAAATTGATTAATGTTCCTCTTTATGGTTCGTCTAAACCATTTTTATTTAGGTTTTCAACCACTAGAGTGGGTTATATTTTTCCTTGTTCTGCATTTGATGTTGTGAATGGTTATCCACTTTTGCTGTTCTAATTTTATTCTTGTCTACAACAAGACAGTGATCATAATTGGTTATGATACCAAAATCTTGAAAAACACTTGAGGCAATAGATGCCGTTGCTCTGAATGCTAATCCATAGCAGTCCCTAGTCAGAGCAGTATTTTTCATTGTAATATGCATCTACCATGTAATTGTAATACGCATCTACCATGATTTTCATTGTAGTACGCATTTTCATTGTAGTACGCATTTTCGTTGTAATACGCATTTTCATTGTAATACGCCTCTAATTTCATATTTTTCATTGTAATACGCATCTACCATGGCTTAGTTAGTTTAAATTCTTCTAAGTCTTTATTGATGACTTCTTCAAAGGCTAGAGAGGCATCACTATTGAACTCTTTTTGCTTTAGAAATTCATTTAAATGGTTTGAGCATGAATGTTGCAATAATAAATTATTAGCGGGCAGAGTTCTTTTAAGTTCGGCAATTTTCCTATCATGTCTTTGTGCAATTTGTTCTGTTTCTTTTACATCAACACTTCCAATTTTACCAATACCATGCATTCTTTAGAATTACAACTTTAGTTCAATGATGGGGATTTTTTTTTCTTTTCCACACTTACAGATAATTAAAACAGAACATTCGCGTTCACAAATTCAGTGATCGTTTTACATTTGGAGTCTAATGTTATTTTACACTTACACGCTGAGAAAGGAAACATTAACAATGAATTTTTTTTAAATCTTCAACTCTCATTTTGAACTTTCCTTTTTCTTTATCATGGTCGAAGGATTTCATAAGATTGCGATAACTGTCATGGTAACCATTTCTAAATTGGATAACTCTGTAAATTGTTACTGTGGGAATTGAAGCTTTATCAAACACTGATTTTACTCTTCTGCGACACAATTTGAAACATAAGAAAACTTAACTGGCTTGTTGTTTGATTTCGAGGTTAGTTTGTATTTTTCATAAGAACAACACTTGAGAGTTTCTTCATAAGTTAAAACTTTATTTACAGATAAATCTTTTGGATAACTAAAAATCGGGCAGTTAAATTCGCAACGAGTAATTTTTTTAAAAATAGCCATGACAGATTGGTTATTTTTGGTAGAAATAGAAGGAAAAAAAGACTCTGTAGAGTTTTCAAAAAACAAACATAAAGTTTCCGATCTGTCATGTCTGGCTAGTAACAGCCATAACAGATTGGTTAATTTTGAAGAAATTTGTTTCCAGAATTTACTGCTTCAAGAAATTAAAGCTGCGCTTCCAAATTACGATCAAAACGGACATCAAAGTTTAGCCGGGGAAGTCAATAATTATATTAATTGTCTACCAACATAAGATGAATAAAAAAGATTCTGTAGAGTTTTTGAAAAACAACCATAAGAGTTTCTTATCTGGCATGTCTGGCAAGTGAATATTTATGCATTCCATCAAGCAGTGTAACAGTTAAATACATGTTTTCCACTGCTGGATTAATTGTCAATTCTCGAAGAAGTTTACTAGACCCAACTAATATGAACATGAATAGTTTTATACATGATAACATTGGTTTTTTGTAAATTAAATAAGATTGTGACACAAATTTAATAATTGTAATAGTTGCAAATAGTACTTTTTTATATTAAGCCGCCTAGCCAGCTTCATTTTTTCAAGCCAGCCGCCACTAGGTTTACAACCGACTTGCTGATTATCTAGCCACTTGAATTTGCGAGCCGGCCATTTGTCCTATTTACTAACGTCAGACAAGTCTAGATACAAGTTATGCGAAGGGATGGTTTTACTTCTTGTAAACAGTCTGAATTTTATAGTAAACATTTCACTAGTGAGTTTTAAAGGAAGTGCTTGGAGTTCTCAACAGTAACTAAAAAATGATGCTACTTCTATATTTGATTTCCCAGCACATTTAAGAAAAGTTGCTTATCCTAGAAAACCCCCAAAAAGCAGTCAATAAATTATTTCAAATATTATCACCAATGATTTAATACAGTGACAAGTCTAATGTAACTTTTTTACAATGGCATATTTTTCAACTATATTTACAATCGCATATATTGGTTTAAAATGTTTGAGTTTTCTTTTTTATGATGTATAATACCTTTATTTTTTCAGAAGCATTAACTTAAAAAATTGTCAAAGAAATTCTACTACCAATGGTAAACTGTATATTAGTGATTTTGATGAAAAGGTCATAAAGTTAACTATAGGTAAACTTGCTACTAAACAAAAGACAACTGAAATGCTTTGTCAATCCGAGCATCGTCTAATAAAAGAGATTAAAAACTTTTATTTATTCCTTTGTCATCTTAAACTAAAAGCTATGATTTCTGAAGAAATAGCAACTACACTAATGGTATGACATTTATTTTTTCTAAGACTAGCTGTTAAACATATTTCTATTTGCGAGTTTTATTTAATTTTTTTATTTAAATGTTTGTGATTGATTTAAGTTATATGGTTTTAACTTAGTAGGTTTTTTTAAATTAAATAATTACTACATTAATTATAAAACTTACTAAATTATTCATAAGATAACAGTTAGGGAAAAATTTAGTTCATCACAATTACGGTACAAAAAATGATGAAATAATTATTGTATTTGTCGTACCAGTAATAATTGTTGTTATGATTGTAATGCGATGGTAATAATTTGTTGTATGACACTTTTTTTAATTGTAACTAATTTTAACACAGTGTTCTCAGAAATTGTGTAAGTTTAAAAAAGTAGTTTGAATGGAAAACCTACAAGTATGTGTGTTTGGGTTGTTGTCTATCATTTACATAAAATCTGTTTGGCTTTTTACTATGCTATTATCTATTTCTTAAAAAATTGATCAACATCTTGTGTTTTCGTTGATGTGAGATGAGATGTAGAAAAAAATGAATAGACAGGCCATAAATTTTTTTGTTATAATAATTTTGATGCTGATATTATTAATGATAGTTCACCCAAAGTAAAAGTAGTTTTTATGGTAAACTGTATAAACGCATTTTTTGTTTTAATTGATGGCTTAGGTTATTGTCAAAAAGCTAATATTGTTAAATGTTGTCTACAATTTATTTATGAAAGTGCTACACAAATTAAATTGCGTACATTTGATATAACTATTTCAAATATTAGTATGGCAAAATTTTTTGGATCCAATATTTCTATTAAAAACATGAAGAGTTGGTTTCCTCATCCCGTATCAAATTGTCTGATACACATTTTAGCTGATCCTCCTTAGATGTCAAAGCTTTTACAAAATTCACTAGCAAGTAGACCAGCAATTTATGATATTATAAAAATCCTATGGAACATTCATACTTGCAGTAATTAGTAAGTATACAGAATAGTCATCATCTGCATATAGCTACAAAAATTAGACTTCGCCACACTGACTGGGTACAGGAAAAAATTAAAGTGAAAATTGCAGCTCAGACGTAGTTTAGTTGTTGCAATAGCATTAAAGTATTTAAGACAAAAGAACCACCCTTTAAATTTTAAGAATGAAATTGTTGTTAATAATATTAATGACGCCAAATTGCGGCATTCAAAATTGGAACAAAGTAATAATATTTTTACGCATTAATCAAATAATTGAGGTCTTAGAGATTTACCAGATGGACAATTTATGTATACAACAGGAAAAAAATAGGGTTTCTAAGTATGGTAGTTACTCTGAATTCTTTAAAGTAAATTTATAAAAATATGTTACTAACAATATACTGATATTAAAATATATTTTAGCTTATAAATTATCTCAAGACCATCTCGAACTTTTTTTTAGTGCTACTCGCATTTGTGGTGGTCATAATAAAAATACAACCGCTCACCAATTTGAAAGTACATATAAACGTTTTTTGATTCATTGTGAAGTGACTGGTTCTTAAAATGCATATTGCTTAGATCAAACACCAACATCAATTTTAACTGTAAGTAGTAACCGTAACTCTCAAACTATAACATCAGGAATACAATGTTTAGATTCAAAGAAAGCTTGTTTAAAGGATAATAATGATATTTTTGAAGTTTAGTTTCAGTTAAATGATCATACATATTATAAGCTTCTAAAATTTGAAACACTATTTTTTTACGTTGTTGATGTTGTAAGCTGTATTGGTTGTTTGTAGTTTGACAAGTTAAACAAGTTTTAAAATGTAATCCTTGTATTTGTGCTTTAACTTTAGATAAAAATACTTTTACACTTGTGACTCTGAAACAGTATATCTTAAATCCAGAAACCTTATATACGCACCACCTGATCTATATAATTAATGAATTTTGGTTGAAACAGAATTTAGAATATTTGAGCAAACAGATAATTTAAATAAAAGGAATACAATAGAAATAATAATGATCAAATGTTTGTGTAATGTGCACAAATCTGTTTTAATTGTTGCATAATCATATGTTTGATGAAGATCATCAAGATAATCATATAATATCTTTAAGTCAAAATTATTATTGATAAATATTTAGAGATAAAATTGACAATAAAGCTGATTCGATCAACGATTTACGACAATAAACGTATATGAGTATTAACAGTATAGTATTACCAATATATAGTATTAAAGTATTAACAATATATATAAAGTATTAACAAAGCAAATTTTAATTTGCTTTACAAATTAAAATTTGCTTCGTTAATACAAATTTTGTATTAACAAAAGGCGATTCTACATATAAATGAGGGGGATGAGTACTCAAAAAGTACCGACTGGCTTCTAAAAAAAAAAAGTTTTTATGGTCGGAAGGCTTATGTTTTATTTCTAACCAAAGTATAAAACTTATATCAACATATTAAGTCCTATTGAAACTAAAATGAAACACCTGTTAGAAAATGCGCATGTGACCGCAAACCCGCTAGAATTAAGTAGTTTTATGAGTGTTTTGTAAAAACTATTAGTTTGGATTTATAAAGTAAAAGTTTTAATAAAAGATTTTTATTTTACCTTAAAAAAATCCTACCCCCTCCTCCTTCACCAACCCTTATCACCACCCACTGCCACCACTCCCCCTCTATTTTATTAGATTTGAACTAAATTTCTCCCCCCATTCATTTATTAGATTTGGAATAAATTCCTAACCCCTCACACCCCTTCTTCCTTTTATTACCACTCCTCCTTATATTAAGGGCTCGAGACTATATTTGGAAAATGGATTTAACCTTACCTAAATATAGACCTTTTTACTCAAAACTAAAATTATAAATATCAAGATGTGATTGATATATTTGCATATATATACATATAATTGTATATTACAGTCTACACTAATAGAGTAGCATATGCAATATTTCAAAAATAGGTGCATGAACGTATTAAATTTAACACAGTATTAAATACATATTTACCACAATTTAATACAACAAACAGATTACAATAAAATTAACAATATTGTCATTGTTTTGTTTAAAACATTAAAAAAATAAAACAATGAATAAAATTAAAATAACATTATTTGCCAAATCAACCAATCAATTATTATTCAATCAATCATATATATTCTAAAAATAAATTTTCATGGCTATTTATAAATAATATTGAAATACTAATTTCAAGTAAATACCTAAAAAATAGTGATTTATATATATACATTTAATTTTAGTAAAAATAACAATAATAACAATAACAATAACAAAGTGATTATAATAACTTAAATAAATCGGTATTTCTTTCCTACAGCAATAATTTTTACATACAACGTTTCAGTTGCAAGCAGTGATAAATTGACAAAACGTAACAACTAACGATGAGTACTACTACTGCTAAAAAAATTATAAAGATTTAGTAGATATATTAATACAATCATAGTTGTTAAAACATAATAATCAAAATATATTGTAAATTTTATGACCAAATAAATAAATAATATATAAACAGGAAAACACTGAGAAAATCAAAACAAGCCAAGTTACAACAAACATTACGAATAAAACAAAAAAAAATTATGCAAAATAAATAAAACAAACAACAACAAAAAAACTTAAGATTAAAAAAATAATATTAATAAACGGTAGAATTAAACATTTATAACAAATGGCTAAAATGAAAATAAAAACAATTAAAATATATCTGTATAAAAAATTTATATACTACTAAAAACAAATAACAACTAAAAAACAAACAAATGACTTACAAAAAATAATAAGTAAAACTATATACGCTAAAAAATTGAAGAAAAATAAATTAATAACATAAGAAATAATCCTAAGAAATATATGAAAGAAAACTAAAG
>NC_061157.1:752466-774966 GCF_022113875.1 Hydra vulgaris | reverse complement strand
GAAAAAATTGTTTTTGTTAAAAATGCTTTTGAAAATAATTTCAACAAATATTTTTATGGGCATACTTAAAAAGTAATTTTAAATAAAAAATATTATTCATGGCTACAAATATAAACTTTGAATCTCGTGTTTTTAATTTAAAAAGAATAATTACTTTAATTTAAAAATTTGTAAGGACCCTTTTAAGGTCTTAAACTAAAAAAAATTAGCCAACTTACACCCCTGGATTAGCTGGCGCAAACGTTAAAAATTTTTCCATATTTTTTTTAGCAACAATTTAAAGCCAAAAATTAAATATTATTATTTTAGCTGAAAGCAATTATTTATTCGTATAAGAGAAGTAATGAGTTGGAGTTAGAGTTAAGATGTGTTTGAAATAAAAAATGTCAGACGTGAATCTTTGTATACTTAGAGAAGTATAGGTAATTTCTTTTATAAATAAATATATACTATAAGAAGAAAGAACTACTAATCTAAAATTTAATAAATAATAGTTAACTTGAAAATATTAGAAAAAATATAATTTCAAAATAGACAAAAAATTATCGACTTTTAAATTTAAAAGACAAAGTAGTTGCAAATTTAAATTATTACCATAGTTCTTATAGTTTGGAAGCGTAAAATCCAATCATTCTAAAGTTGAAACTCTATTTTATTAAAACTAGAAATTCACAACTTTAAAACTTGAAATTCTCAACTTTTAAACTTGGAATTCAATCATTTAAAAGTTAGAAACTAGAGAAAATTACTTGATTTGAAAATTACTTGGGTGATTGATGCAATTTATTTAACGAAAAGATTGAAGCAAAAAAAGAAGCAAGAACAAGTAAAGAAGCTAAAATATCAAGAAGATTTTTTTTTTACTTGCTATCTCAGAGTATTTATTTGTTATTTGAAACCTCTGACTTATTTTTTTTTTGGAAGTGAATGCTTAATTACTGATTTCTTATATATATTTATTTTATTTTATTTTATTTTCTTTCTAACTTTATAACAACTTAAGTACTTTTTGTTCTGAATTATTATAAGTGTATTTATAATAAATATACTTTAATAAGTGTATCTTTATATTCACTTGTACCTTTATGTTTACTTATCATAACTACTTCCATGATATTTTGGTATGTATATTGGCATGATATTGTTGTTTATGTACTTGAGTTACTTTTTTTTTTTTTTTAAAGTACTGTTTATTTAGTTTTTTTAATATATTTATTGCTATATACTATTTTATACTTTTTATTATAATATTTATTGTATACTTAGTTGCTAATGTTTTTTGTTATATATTATAGCCACTGCATCATAATCTCTCGTCTCATTGAATTTATTAATATTTTACATTAATGTTTACAAGCTATATTTCATCTAACAAACTCCTTTCTTTTTTTCTCTTTTTTTTTCTTTGTTTTTTTTTCTTCTTCTAAAATCATATCAAATATAACCAAATTGTTTTACACTCCTAATATCTTATTATTGCCATTTAAGAATATTCATTTTGGCTCTCTTTCTGACCTTAACCTTGACCAAACATTTTTGCGCAAGAATTCTAAATTACTATATTCTCTTGACACTACATCAAGTCCACGAAATTCAACTTCAGATCTAAATAATCCCAAAGATTCAATTAATTGTAAACACTATCGCACCATAGATTTCAATAAAAAAACTATTCCTAATTCAGATCTTTATATTTATCTCAACGTTGCTTTTTGAAAAAAAAGCATATTTCTTATGGGGGATTTTAATATGGATATACTAAAGTATAATGAATCAAATCCTATATTTAACTACCTTGACTCGCTTATTTCTTTTTCATTACATCCTCTTATAATTCAATCAACACACATTACAGCTAAATTACAAACACTTATTGATAACATTTTTATAAACTTCAATTTACCTGACTATCTCTGGCAATCTTACTCTGACAATCTCTGGCAATCTTACTCTTTCAATATCTGATCATATGGCTTAATTTATCTGCATTCCTAGAAAAACTAACCACCCTAAAAAATAAAGGATATCTATATTAAAAAAGATGCTGATGTAAATCAATCTATCATTTTTTTATTAAAGACATTTGAAAATCTATTAGATCAGCATGTTCCATACAAAAAACTAACTAAGCAGCAAATTAAACTTATAGCAAAACCATGGATCACCAATGGCATACTTAAATATATTTCCATTAAAAACAGACTATATAAAAAAAATGCACAAAATGCAAAGATATCAGTACTAAAAATAAACTGTTCTCTAAATTTAAATTTAAAAAATCAGCAATCTACTAAAATTAGTAAAAAATCCTATTACACAACCTATTTTAGTAAAACCTTAAACAATATTAGAATACATGGAAAGGGATAAAAGAAATCATTAATATAAAACCTTCCTTCTATAATTTAACTCTCAATCTTAAATTGAAAGAAAACATTATCACAGATCAAACTACTGTATCTAATATGTTAAACAACTTTTTTGTTACTATCCAAAGCAAACTTCAAAAAAAAATCAAGTCTTCAGCATCCAAATTTACTGGCTATATCAACTTTCCAAATTCTAAATTATTCTTTATTGATCCTGTCACAGAGAAAGAAATCTCTAATCTTATTAAAACCACCCTAAGAACTGGAAAAAGATTGGTCCTAATAGCCTTCCCTCATTCTTTCTTAAACTTTATTCCAGACATAATTTTTAAACCTCTTAGTGTTATTATAAATAACTAATTCCAAAATAATTTATTCCCTGATGCTTTCAAAGTTGCTAAAGTCATTTCGATATTTAAAAAAGGTTTTTCTATAGATATGTGCAACTACCGTCCTATCTCTCTTCATTCAAACCTAAGCAAACTCTTTGAAAAAGCTATGTATATAAGAGGCTCTATGCATTTTTCAATAAATTTAAATGCTTTTACAAACACCAGAATGGGTTTCGTGCTAATCATTCCACAACTCACTCATTAAAATTACTGAGTTTATTAGAAAAACTCTTGACGTAAAAAACTTTGCATGTGGTGTCTTTGTAGACCTACAAAACACTTTTGATACAGTAGATCATTCTATCTTACTCAGAATATTAGAATATTATGGAATCTATCCTACTCAAGAAGTTAGAGTATTATGGAATCAGAGGAATACCTCTTAAATAGTTTACTTCATATCTTCACAACAGATTCCAGTTTTTCTCAGTCAATGACTCAATATCTACTCAAATAAGTTGTTCCAATGGTGTCCCTCAAAGCTCAGTGTTAGGAGCAGTATTTTTTCTTCTCTATATTAATGACCTTAATAATTCAATTAAGTTTGCAACTCCTTATCACTTTGCTAATGATACTAACTTGCTCATTATCAACAAATCTTTAAAAAAAAATAACAAATACATTAATCATGGTCTTGCCAATTTAGATCAGTGGCTTCACTCAAATAAGATCTTTCTCAATTGTAGCAAAACTGAACTGGTCATATTTAAATCTAATCAAACAAAAATCAATAAAAATTTAAACTTTAGATTAAGTGACCAGAAAATCATTTCTGTAATCTCTATCAAATATCTTGGAATAATAACTGATTCCAACCAATCGTTTGTGTCCCATATTAAAGACTTAGCCATAAAATTGAGCAGATCAAATGCTTGCAAAAGATCGCAATTATGTCAATCTAGAAACACTATTAAATATATATCATTCCATTTTTGGCTCTTATTTACAATATGCTTGTCAAATATAAGGACAATCTCAACAGCAAGCAGTTTTAAGGATATCACATCTTCAAAGCAAAGCTTTAAAAATAAAACATTTTCAGAATTACAAATTAATAGTAATGTGCTTTTCTTACTTCTAAGCTTTTCTTATACTTTTCTTACTTCTTACTTCTAAGATCCTTAAACTATGTGACCTTGTTCAACTCTTAAATTGCCATTTTTTCTGTAATCATCAACACAAAAACTTACCTCTTATCTTCAACAATTTCTTCCCAAAAAATGCAAATAACCGTTACTATCTTCAATCAACTGATAATCTGAATCTTGCAGTCTTAAAACATCGTTCTGTTACTTATAGATATAAGTCCATAAAAAACCAAAGTTTTTTATGGACTTATCCACATGGGCCATATGACCTGGGCCTCCGATTTTGTTGGGGCCTCACATTTTAAAAACACATTGTTTAAATTTGTTAAACAAATATCAAAGTAATTATTTTAATCTAATTATTCTAAACAATTTAACTTAAAATAAATAAATTAATTTCTTTTTCATAATTACTTATTTCCAAACCTAAATTCGACATGATAAAGATTACGTCATGTAATGATGCAATTAACCCTCCGTCGGGCGCGCTTGATCAAATTGATACAATTACTTTTAACTCGTACGATTTTTTAAGATATGACTTAGTGTTCTGCTTTTTAGTAGCTTCATTTTTACTTAAATTTTTTAGTTGGAATTCATCAAACAAGATTAAATCAATTTGTTTTGAACTGTTTCTTATCATTTTGTATAAAATTGATATATTACATTTGTACGTTACATTTCACAACTTTAAGAATAGTAATATTTTTTTGTTCTGGTAATTATTTTAAAACATAATTCGTTTTATAAATTTGTATATTTTTTCTTAAGATTACTTGTTTTGAAATTCCAATTAATATCGTTAAAGACTCTAATCATCATGCATTTCCTTATCGTTTAAATAAAGAGACTGGTTGTGCTGGAGCGTTGAAAAACAATCTTTATATTGTGCCCCATGTTTCTTTTTAACAAAAATGCTGTAAATGTGTCATTTTTCTCTAGTTCTGACGGATGGGGCATCAAAGGTGGTTGGAAAAGATTAAAAGATCGTATTCCGTCGCACGAAAGTTTAATTTACCATAAAGAAAACTATGTTGTATGGAAATCTGCTAGTAGAGCAGCATTATGTGAAACTTCAGTGGATAATTTACTTTTATCAGAACTCAAGACTGAAACTGAAAATCGGAGAAAATTATTCCAACGTATTCTAGATGTTATTTTTTTTCTTTCTGAACGTGGATTATCACTTTTTGGTTCTAACCAACGAATAGGTGATCGAGCGAATAAAAACTTTTTAGGTATTATTGAGCTTCTTAGCAAATATGACCCACTTTTAGCTGAGCATGTTAAACATGTTCGAGAATCACAACAGTGTGAGCAGCGAATACAAGTTCATTATCTTTCAATGCGAATTCAGAACGAATTTATTAATATTTGAGGTTCACACGTTCAAAAAGCGATCCTCCATGAAATTGTGAAAGCAAAATATTTTTCAATAATAGTTGATGCTACTCCAGATTGCTTGTACAAGTAGCAAACTACTCTGGTTATTCGTTATGTTAAAATTTTAGATAATTCAAACTTTTCAGTTAAAGAAAGATTTATTTTTTTTGAAAATTTTTCAAAAAAAACTGGAAGAGAAATCGCTGCTCGAACACTAGAAATATTGAAAACTTTGAAGCTGGATTTCGAAGCCTGCATTGGTCAAGCTTACGACAACGATGCTAATATGGCTGGAAAGTATAACGGGGTGCAAGCGGTTTTGATACAAACTGTATATTTTCCAGCTGCGGAAATCACTTATTAAATTTAATTGGTGTCGATTGCGCTGAATCATGCAAAGAAGTAGTAGCGTATTTTGGAACAATTCAGCAAATGTACAATTTATTCTTCAAAGGTGGGAAATTTTAAAATAACATCTTCCTGTTTTGTTGCATGGAATGACAAAACAAGATGGTCAGCACGGATTGATGGTGTTAAACCAGTTGCACAACACTTGAACTCAGTAAGAAGTGCTTTAAATGAACTTGGGGTGCTACATTTAGCAGCCCAGGCTAAAATGGAACTCAATGCTATTCAAAAGTATATTTCCAAATTTGATTGCATTTTGATGTCGTCTATCTGGATGAAGCTACTCACAATGATTCATCAGACAAATCTAATCACCGAGGCACGCCATGCCACTCTTGATATTGAAAAGGATAACATTGAAAATTTATGTAATGACATTCAAAGGTTGCGTAAATAACTTGATAAAATTTTAAATGAGTCAAAATTTTTTGCAAGAAATACGGGTGTTTCATGTGAGTTTTAAACTCACGCGACGATTTCAGTCTTTAAAAGAGATTTGTAAACTTTTTGGATTTCTCTGGCAGTTTAAAAATTTGATATTGTATTGGCTGCTCATCATTTTCAGCACAAATATGACAAAGAAATATCACAAGAACTTAAAAATGAGGTTTTATTTTTTAAAAGAATCTATGGTGCTAATTTTAAACTAGACTGCTCCCCAATAAAATTACTAGAAGAAATACTTGGACTTGGTCTTTCAGGTGTCTTTCCAAACATTACAATTGCATTACGAATTTTTATCAGCTTGCCTGCATCGACGGCTTCGGGCGAACGCACATTTAATGTTTTAAAGCAGATAAAAAATTATCACCGTTTAAGTATGGGGCTCGAACGGTTGAATGGACTTGCTATGCTGAATATAACTTAGGATATTGCACGAAAACTAGATTTTTCAAATATAATTGCTGCATTTTCAGAACAAAAAGCAAGAAAAGCGTTTGTAAAAATTAATTAAAACTTATTCATTCTGTTTTACTTTTAGTGAATTTCTTTAGATTTCATTTTCAAAATGTGACATATTTAACTATTCATTTATAGTGACAAATAATTTCATATAGAAAAAACCAAACAATAAAAACCAATTCAAAATGATTTATGCATGAATCATTCATTTGTGAAAACTGAATTGTAACATTCACAATGAAATAACAGTGTAACATTCCACTCATACGTCGTACCTTCTTAATTCCCAGACCTCCCAAAAATGCGTTTATAGTAGACAAGCGCGTCTCTTGGCTAGTTGACTTGATAAAACGTACAAAAGGCGCCACGGCCTGTCTAATTTATTGCATTTAGTCTTAAAGTTAGACATTTATCGGGTCCTGATCTATCTGAAGACTTAAATGGCTTTGCATTATCTTGCGTCGCGTTTTGCGCAAATTTTTCTTTTGGGGCCTTTTTTCCCAAACCTCTGAAAGGCCCTTTATGTATATATATATATATATATATATATATATATATATATATATATATATATATATATATATATATATATATATATATATATATATATATATATATATATATATATATATATATATATATATATATATATATATATATATATATATATATATATGTATATACAGATACTCACACACAGATAAATATATATATATATATATATATATATATATATATATATATATATATATATATATATATATATATATATATATATATATATATATATATATATATATATATATATATATATATATATATATATATATATATATATATAGTGTTTGTGTGTATATATATATATACATATATATATATATATATATATATATATATATATATATATATATATATATATATATATATACCACTAGATGATCTTAGAGTCGACAGCAATAAAATACCCGCGGAAAGTCGACACTGCAAAAATCAGTCTAACATTGTCAATTTTAATTTTTTTTTGTCGAAAATCAAAGGAATGGCTTTTTTTTCTCTTGGCAATTTTATATTTCATAACTTTAATTTGATTTTCAATATTAAGTCGACTTAACGTTTTCGAGCAAATTTTTTTTGTTGTAAGTCGACTTTACCCTTTTTTTTTATTATATCTTCCTAAAGTCGACAATAAAAAAAAGTGGTTATTCTGGATTACAATTCTTATAAATACAAGGGCCGGTATAAAGAAAAAATGCCTGTTTTTGTAACACAAGTATCACCGTGGCTTAAGAATTATCTTTTTTATATTTAAAAATGTTTTTAAGTCTGTTTTTTGTTTTAAATTCTATTCAATTACATTTGAATATCGTTTATTCTTTGGGAGACGATTCGCATCTTTTTTGCTCTTTCGTTAGTGATTTTATTTCTAACTGTACCGTAGCCAAACCCGTATTTTATTCCAAATTCAGTCATTTCTTGTCGACCTATAATAGATAAAATATGTACTATACCCAGCCGGCACACAACGTTGTATTTACGTTGTATTTACGTTAGATTTTATGTTAGTACAACGTTGCCGGTTCGGCAAAATGGAAAGGTTTTGTAACGTAAAATTCTTACGTTGGATTTACGTTAGGTATTAACGTTATACTAACGTAAAATTCTAAAGTTAGATTAACGTTATACTAACGTAAATTTAAGTTGGAAAAACATGTGCGTTTTATATTAACGTAAAATGTTGATTGTAATTGGGTTTAATATTTAATCTTAATGCAACTATACAGTTATATTTATATAACCCCTAGCCGAAGCCGTTTATACGCGACTTCGTGTCATGGTTATTATATGAATACTAACGTATAATTATATTAACTTAAAATGTTAAACACAATTACAATCAATATCTTACGTTAATATATGGGTGTTTAACCCCTTACAAAGGGCTAGCAAAAATATTTTCAAAAAAAAAGACTTTTTTTAAAGATATATTGTATATTCTTTTGTATATAGCATATATTATAAATTACCAAAAAAAGCCACAAATAAATAATTGTTCAACAATCGCTTGCTTCCTCAATATTATTTTTTTTGCTTTTATTAACAAATGGAGAAAACTTTAATATGCTTCCTATTTGTTCTTTTATTTGTGCTTCTGTCGAAGACTCGTGCGTTAGCTGGATGGCTTCTAAAATAAAACATAGGATACTGTAAATGGAATGTCAATTAAACATATATTTTTCTTATAACTGACTATTTGTTTGATTTTTTTTATCGCTAACCATTCAGGTTCAAGACTAAAATATATCTAAGAATACAAAACATATGTAAGGAGGAAAGATAGATAAAAAATATTGACCTAACGTACCAATTATTGCTTTACACAACTTTTTATCTTCGAATGCTACCTTCTTGAAATCACCACGAATTTTTCCTTTCATATTCAACTTGGCCATAACATGATGCTCCATAATTCTATAAAAACGTAATAACAAATAATAAATCGAAAATAACAAGGGGTTATACTACAATTCCAGCAAACTTATTTAAATAATTTTAAACACACATTACAGTAATAATTCACAAAGTATAATTTCGAAAGGTTCATTCTTTTTTATAAATTTTTATCTAGACATCCAATTAAAGCTGAAATCTGAAGGGGAGAACCTAAATGAATGGGACAATTTTTGTAGAATACTTTTAAAATTTTGATAAAGTCGTTTAATTTATACAAATTAAAGTTGTTTAAATATATAATTTATGAAAATTGACTATAACCAATAATAATTCATAGCAATAAATCATAGCAAAAGAATAATTATAACCATTAACTCTTTTTCTATGATGCACTTCTCGCTCCAAAACAAAAAAATTGGTTTCATCAGGAAAAATTAATGTGTTATTAATTCCCATTAACGCAACATTTCTAATGTTGTGTTTGGCCCATCATGTTTAAACCATGATAGGAATACTTATTAGGTCTGTTGACTCATTATGTTTAACATTTCTTTGGACATCCAACCATAGATAACTGTATGCAAATTTGATTTGTCCCATTCAATTAGCGTCCCATTCAATATCAATGTTCAATGTCCCATTAATTAAGGTTTTCCCCAAACATTAACATTAAAATTGTTTGTTCTTCTATATTGCTATATTATTATTATCCTTTCTTCTGCTAAATTTTCTATAAAATGTACTCACAATTTAAACAGTTTGATTATGCAGAGTTAAACAAAAACACATACCTGACCATAACATTTTTTGTATTTTCTTTAACAGTTTTTCCACCTGCTTTCTTGAGGTGACAAAGCTAAACATAAAAAGAAGTCTAGTGAAAAGTGCATGTTTGAGACAGGATTAGATTCATTTGTTTCACAGTTATTCTATAAAAACAACAAAACAATATTTTGTTGTTTTTATAGATTTTTTTAATTTGTTATCAACAAGACTGTAAAAAACTCTACAGAATGTGAATGGCTATCAGCCTATAATAATTCTTGATTTTAAGGTTATTTATATTATTTATAGATATTTATAATTTACCTTTTACGCCATATGGTAAAATGTAAGAGCAGTTTAAATAGGTTCATCAAGAAAATGATGAACTGAAATAGCATTCTATTAAACAAACAAACTATAAAAATATAAATTACCAATTTACTATACTCCCCGTTGTCTTTTAATCTGGTTTCAAGTTCAAACAATTCTTCAAGTGACTCAATCTTTTTAAAAAAGGTAATGTTTACGCTTTCTGACGTTTTATTGGCACACTTGCAACAATTTTTCTCAAGAAGTAATTGAAGTACTAGTTTTTGGAACTCTAAAAAAAATCACTATTTTAATAATACAAGTTAAATAGAGCATCTTTACTAATTCATATCAATAAAAAACAGTTTTTCCGCTGAACCTAAGAAAAATGATTAATTGTTTTTTTTAAGATGAGATTTTGTTATCAAATGATTGAATAAAGCTTTGTTATCATTATCATTATCATATTATACCAAAAAACAGTAATTTAATAACATCATACCTCCAGTATCCATTGGGAATTTCTGATTCAGAAGCTTGGCTGAATCTTTTCGTACAAATTTTGTTTTAGAAGAATGAAGAGGATTATCTGAAGATGAAGCATTAATTAAAAAATCAGTGGTGTTTTGTGGAAATGAACTAGTATGAAAAGGAACATCTAAATGAACAGGGGATTCAGATTTATATGAAGTTCTAGATGAATGGCAAGTTGTACCCTCTGGATCCCCTGCTGAAGTATGAAATACACTTCCAGGGGAGCTATAGTGAAAATCTCCAGATAAACCCTGAAAAGGGCCGCACTGTGATCTGGCCAAATGACTAGACGTACGTTTCAATGGATAACGAGATGCACCAGATGAATAAGACGGAGGTTCATAAGAATCTGGAGATTCTGAATGATGATGATGAACAGGAGAAAACATTATTGGTGAAGGAGATTGTGGAGTTTGATGTGAAATACTTGAACTTTCTTCAGTAGCTTTCTCTATCACATCCATTATTGAAATAGTTGGTTTGTTTGGAACACTTTTACCTAAACACAGAATAATGAAAATAATGAAAATAATAAGCAGAGTTATTTGGGAATTAAATTATGATCAAGCATATGTATATAAAATTGTAATTTAAATTATGGTAAATATTATATATAAGAAAATAACAGAAAACAGATAATGATAAATTTTTTGATAAACATGATAAACAAAGTCGCCACAACTAAAATATACCTTTAGAAGAGTCAAATTCTTTAAATTTCTTTTTTTTTTACATCGCTTTCTGAAGAACTTGTATGCAAAAGAAACTCATGGCATACACTCTCTTCACCTATTAAAAATCACAAAAATTGAAAACAACATATTTGTGAAATTACTCATTTAATACAATGTTCTGACTTGATAAAATTGATAAAATTTGACAAATATTATTTTATTACTGACCTTCAATAACAACTTCTTTTAAATCATACTTTTTCCAGGTATCTTTATTTGGGTTAACTGACTTTTTGTTGGTAACATTTATACCATTTGGCCACCATAACAACATTAGTTCTTCGTCAATCCATCTCTTAGGCACAACAGTTTTTTGTTCTGCAAAAGCACCATTTACATTTTCCAAAAATACACACATGACATATTTGTCTATAGCCTTTTTTAAATTGCGTTTTTGAGTCATTTTTTGCTGAAACAAATAATATAAAAGTACTATTATAGCTGCTTGCCTTCATGGCATCATCATCACATGTTCTGTTAAATTACAAGTACAACAAAAAGATTTTGACATTACAAATCAAGTTTAAAAATAATTTGTTTATGAAAGAGTATTACGTGACCTGAGTGCTTATTTATTTCAACTCCATTTTAAAATGTTAAAAGAACTTTTCCACGTTAATATTTAAAAATAAAAGTAAAACGTTTGAACTTATTTATATATATATATAATTTTTTTATCATAAATGATTAGTAAATTTAGTAGCAATTAATATTTTTAATAGTTATTATTACAATTTATTGCATAGATAGTTGTTACCTTTATAAGATCACTTAATATTTTCTCTCAACATTTTAAAACGGAGATAGAATAAATAAGCACTCTGGTCGCGATTATGACTATTATTAAAAATACAAATGTTATTCTTTTCATGAAATATTCATCTTCTAAAATATATATGAAAAGCAAAAAAAAAGTTATACTTAAATATACAAATATAAAAATGATACAATAACAAGTATATGCATAAGTAGTAATATTACTTATGCATATAGATATAAAGTAATTAATTTATATACTCATAAAGAATACATGTATATGTATAAATGATATACATAATATTTAGAAATATAAATAAAAGAAAAATTTATTTAATTTAACAAACAATAAAAAAAATAAAAACTACTAAAATATATTTAAAAGTAATTTTAAAGACTTGCCTTACTAATTTCTAAGTTACATACCTTAATCAATTAATTTAAAAATGTTACCAAAACATAATCAAAAAACATAAAAATAACTTTATGTTAAAACAATATTATGTAATAAAGGCATAATGACAAAACCTTCTTTGTGTGGAAGACAAAGTGCTTTTCTTAAAAAAGAACACTTTTCAACATTTTCTCTTCTTGAAATATTGTCAAAGCTTTTAATATAAACAATTTGAAAAAGCTTGGAGTCACATGGTTCAAAAAAAAGGCTTTGAAAATGTTGTTTACTGATTATGTCGCACTCATAAGTATCATCAACATTGACTTCCTTTATTTTTGCAAAATTACCAGACTGCAGTAGATACCAAGAATCCTTATCACTGTTTGAAATTTTTGTTAAAATATGCTTTTGGTTCAACCCACTCATTGCTAAACTTTCTAACTCTCGTGTACGCTTAAAAATCTGTGATAAAGGATTTTGAGCCTTTCTTACAAATTTTTTCACAACTTGTAAGTAGTTTTCGAATGGAAAGCAAGAAATATTATCCAAAGAAGTAGAGAATTTTTTGCTATCTTCCCAAAGATGTGTTAGACAGTGTACATTATAAACGGTGAATGTTGGACCAAATATATCAATGCAATTGGAAACAAAATACTGTAAAAGATCTTTTGCATAATCAGAAAATTTGTTGCGGATTTCAAAACTATCATCAAGAAATATTCGCATTGCAAGAGAAAAAGAAAGAAAGTGCTTATAGCTTTCAGAGGGAAGTATATCTTTCAACACTAAACAACCAGTGTACAACAGAAATTGACGATACTCTGTTGCCTTCCATTTTCTTAAATCTCCTAAGCCACGAGGTTGTCTTACAAAATCAGAAGGCATTTTCCCACTGTATTCTTCAAGCTTTGTGGATATTTGCCTCAGCTGTGCTGGACACAATTTCTGTTTTCGAGGACCTTCCTTGTATGCTAACAAAATTCGTTTAGTAACACCTAGACAGGCAAGATGCATGTAATCTAACGGAAACTCTGTAACACATTTAATTCCTTTGTCAGCTAGTATTGATCTTTCAATTTGATGAGTACCAATATACATATCATTTTGGAATGAGTCATCATCTCTAGAAATACAATCAACATCATAAAAGAGCATTCTAAAATGTTCATAAGTCCCTTCAACTTCACAGCGCTCACAGCCGTGGTAACTGCTATGAGACTTAATACCCTTTAGGAACTGTCTCGCAGGGGCATCACACACAAAAGCTGAAATTTTTATATCCAGTAATTTTCCATTATACTGAAAACCATTTGCCAGTAATAACTCATATTCATGCAAAAAATCATTTAAAAAATCATCACGATTATTTGGCTTAGTATCACCAACAAATAATGCTACAATAAAAGGGGTCACATTATCATACATACATAATATAGGCCAAACCGTTGTGTTTGATGACTTGAATAAGGGAAGACCATCTACATTGACAACTAGAGAAATAGTATTTGATTCAAATCTATAATGCTGGTTGACTGCTAAAGTTCTTGATATTCCGTTCGAAATACCAAGATAAACATATTCACCGCCACATTTTATCTCACTTGGAACATTCCTAGGAGTATTTAAAATTGTTCTTGTGCATTTCGGTAAATCAACATGATGACCATACCGGTGTAAAATAGTTAACAATTCGTCGCCTGCATTTCTAGTTATTCTGTGTTTTAAAAGCCATTTGGCAATCTCTGTAACAAGAACTCCATCATTTTGATCTTGATTATCATCGCTCATATGTACCTCAAAGTCTAGATCGAAACTCTCAGTTCCAGAAGTATCTTTATCGGACGCAAAATAAAAGTCATTATAGTTCTCAACTTCAAGGTTTTGGAAATCAGTACTCTCAACTTCATTAATATTGGATTTGATAGAGTTTTCCATTTCCTCATTAACAAGTACACTGTTTAAGGCTTGATTACTTTGCCTCCAATTCCTCAAGTATTGATTTTTCTCTTGTTTATTCATTTTTATTATTCTGAAATAAACCCAAATTTTAGTAGTTTTGACAATAACAAGAAAATAATAAAAACTGAACATAATAAAAAATTTGAAAACCTAAATTTTTATTAATAAAAAAACATTCTTACCCTCTCAACAAACTAGGCTTGTTACTAGCTAGTTCATTAATCTTATACAGATGAATATTTCTATCATAGTTAAAATCATAAAGTTAACAGGCCTTGTTTTAAGCGTTAAGCATAGACCTTTTTTATTTTCCTTTCTCAACTTTTTTTTGAGGTTGAGCAATTTTGTTGTTGTTGTATAGTTTAGAGAACAGATTTTTACAACAATAAAAAATCAAATCAAGTCTTATACCTTTTTAATCAACCTTTTGTTAAATCTTTTATTATCAATATTGCTAATAAAAGGTTGATTAAAAAGGTAAAAGGCAAAGGTCGATTAAAAAGGTAAAAGGTAAAAAAGGTTGTTTAAAAAGATAAAAAGTAAAAAAAAGTTTATTAAAAAGATTTAAAAAAGTTGATTAAAAAAAGTAAAAAAGTAAATTTGAAAATGGAAAAGTTTACGCTCTTTATTTACAAATACTTTTTAAAAATTCCTAGAATGTCTTTTATAAGACAATTCAAACCTTCAAAATTAGATTTTGTTTCAAAATTGATTTAGATTCAAAATTAGACCTTTGAAACTACACTTATTTCCTATTTTCTCATACGCCATCTTTAAGAAAAAAAAAAAGGTAAAAAATTACGGTAGGATTTTTTATAGTTAACAGAACTACGTTAATATTTTTTTGTTTTTTTACGTTGTCTGTTTGTTAGCTCAACGTTAAAATGTTACGTAAATATTTTTATGTTTTTTTAACGTTGTGTCAACGTTAGTTCAACGTAAGAATATTACGTTAAAAAGATTACGTTGACACAACGTTAGATTAACGTTAAGTAACGTAAAACGTAATTTTAACGTAAATACAACGTTAATACAACGTTGTGTGCCTGCTGGGTATTTGAAAATAAAGATTACAAACATTTCTACTTAAATCAAAAGTAAAATAAGAATCATTTTGTAATATTTTGTAACCTTGCAAAAAGTAATAAATATCAAAAAATGTTTATTAAATTTTTTAACATATGTTTTTTCTTATTTCAACCTTAGTTGCTAAAAATGATAATTAAAAAGATAAGTTGATGAAAGTCTTAAATAAAAATCTTGTCTAATATACACTTACTTGGATATCCTATATTTGAACTAACATACTGCATAAACCTTTGAAAAAACGCAATCTCATTTTCGTTATCCCATTGGTTATATTTACGACCTAAATATATATTATATAACTTTTACAGCCACCCACGAAACCTAAAAGATTGCACATATATCTAATTGCCTCAAATGCCCCAAATTTTACCCTTTTATTTGGGCTTATGTCTGAACGTAAACTCGATACAATAAAATGAAAGTTTAAAACACATTTATTAAAACTTGAATAATCGAAAGTTGTCTAATTATTATATAGAAAATAAGAAATTGTTTGTTTTTAAATATTTTCTTGCTTTCTGTGCTCAAATAAGTATAATTATATAACGATCCCCACCACGTCCCTGGTAGTACCGCGACCAACTCGTTTCTCCGCGCAGCGGCCTTGTTTGTCAAGGTTCGTGTTTCGGAGTTATAGAGTGGAGAGAGAGTTATAGCCACAAATAAGTAGCCTCCTCGTTTGTAGTGGCCTTCTCAGCCTTGAGGAGGTGAATTAAAATAAAAAAATAAAATAAAAAACTGTTAATAACAAAAAAATATGAAAATAACTAATTTGGCTTCCCCACTTTAAATATCAGTTGATATTTATAGTAAGGGAGCTAATCCAAGGTTATAAATAAGGACAATCATTTCATTATTAGGTTCTCTTTTCTACTTTTAAATTGTGGGGGCAGGGAAATAACACATTTAACACCTCCACTTCAGCAGCTACAGAATTTTTTTTTTAATGATATGTTTAGTTTAATGTAATCTTAAATAAATCATTTTTTTTTTAAAAAATGATTTATTTAAGATTACATTAAACTAGCTAAAAAAAAATTTGAAACTTCTTTAGACAAATTATCACGATTTGTCTTTAAGTAATATCCCATACATTTCTCAGCTGAGTCCTTAAGTAAATAATAGATGCCACTTTTTAAAGCAGATTTTATCTTATCTTCACCTTTATCGGTATAATTTTCAATGGCTTTTTTTTAAATAGTCAATATTTCCTCTCAAAAACATATCACCAGAATTAGCTTGCTCAATTGCTAACATTTTAGCAGGATATTCTGTTTTTTCAATTGTAAATCTATTATAAATGTTGGCAAGCCGGCGCATTGAGCACCTAACCGATTTCTCAACCTCCAACTTTTTATCAAACCTTCTTTTAATTTTACCATACAAGCGAGATCCTATCATCAAAATAATGCTATCACTTTTAGCTAGCGTGCCGATTTCATCTTTATTTATGACATTAAAAATATTTAACTTGAAATCATTGTCTAAAGAATTATATTTATCTATTTCCCCAATTGCAATAAATGGTATTAAGGCTTGACAAGAATCTTCACCGCATTTTATCTGATGTCTGGTTTTATAACTCTTTGCAAAGAAACCTTTGCACTTTAAGCACATTAGCAAGTTGTTTGAATTTAAGAATTTTTCAGATTGCATATTTTTTTTGGAACGTTGTGCTCTTTCCCTTGGAAACTTTGGATTACTGTTTTGGACTTCATTTAAGTTAATCTGATGAATCCCTTGTTTTTTATAAGAATCAAATGCTTTACGACGCTCTATTTTAGACAATTTAAAAGCCTCACATATTCTAGGATCACTTTTATGTGTTAGAAAATGTCTTGAAAGTGCTGATTGATGCACACCACATATAAAACAAGGTCGCTTTGGTTTTGGATTACTTTTTTTAGATAGTTTATTGATTTCGTTTTTTGGTCTCACATGTGAATTGTTTAGTTGTTTAACCTTAAAACAAATGAATTAACTAAACATAATAACATTAAATAATGAATAATAACTATTATTAAATAGTATATGAAAAAAAAATTAACAACAAAACTTAAAATCAAACGAAAATTTCCACTAACTGCAATAAAATAAGACTAACAAAAAACAAAACAAATAAAATTGATTATTAATAAACAACTTGATAGTAAACGCTACTAAAAATATATTTATTATTACTTTAAAACATCCAAATTTAGGATGTATATACATTTCTTTTGAATTTACAACCAAATTTTAAAAAACTCAACCTTTTCATCAGATGAGCTGTTGTTTGACTTAGAAGGTTCTGTAGTTAACAAATCTTCATATAATACTTTATTTGTATTTTTTACCAAAGCATGAGACTTAAAAAAATAACAAATAACAGTGAAAAACATAGATAACTATTAACATAGATAATATTCAATAATAATTTTTTTAATTAAAGTTAACTTTTTTTTTTTAATCTAACTTGAAAAGTTTGCTTTACTTGAAAAAAGAAACTTGCCATTTTACATTAAAAAGTGTTTAAGATTTAAAATGATAAAATAAAAAAAAACTGATATAACACAGGTATATGTGTTGATAATGTATAAGGAAAAATCGTTTTTACAGCCAAATTTTTTTTTTTTTTATTTTTTATTTTCTATACTTCTTTAGTACATACCCCATGTCAAACAGTAAGATCTTGAATACTATTTTTAGTACATACTCCATGAATACTATCTTTAGTACATACCCCTTGAATATCTATCTTTAGTACATACCCCATGAATACTATCTTTAGTACATACCCCAATACTATCTTTAGTACATACCGCATGAATACTATCTTTAGTACATACCCCTTGAATACTATCTTTAGTACATACCCCATGTCAAACAAGTAAGATCTTGAATACTATTTATTGTAGACTGGCAAGACTTGTTTTTTCTTCATAAACACTTAAATAACTTTTAAAAAGTTTAATATCAGGCATATCCGTCAAAAATATCTGGTACACCTCTAGTTTTCTTAGCAATTCTACAGCTGCTGAGTCTCGCATATTATTTTTCACACTTAAAATTGCTTTTTTAAACTTTTATTGTACAAAATTATATCAAAGTTTTAACTTATTCTAAAGCAGATCTTTTAACTTAACTTAAAAAATTTTAATAAAAAATTTATTAAAAATAAACTGTGACTTTATTACATTATTACAACAAAATCAATTTCATGATTTGTGCTACAGTCATCCGTCTCTTCTCCACTTTCAAAAATTTCAAGGTCTTCATCGCACATTAAACCAGAATTGTTAATAATAGATTTCTAAATATGATATATGAAATATTTAATTAAGAAAGTACTATGTTAAAAAGCTTTACACAAAGTCATTTAATCGAAAAGTTCACAATATTTTTAAGCTAAAAACTTTCTAAAAACTTGGTTTAATGGACCAAGGGATAATGGAAAAAAAACTTCACTCTCATTACTGCACTGATCTTCATCTGCATATACGCATTTTACTCAAATTATACAAAATGAAAAATAATCATGTTGGAAAAAATATCAACTCATTATTTCAAAAAAATTGTTTTAGATATTTTGAGACTTCGAAATAAGATTACCTGAATCAAAGACAACTAACTTTTTCCAATAGTCAGAGTCTGACGAATGAACTGGCGATGGTTAAACATTCTTAGTTCTGAATTATTATTAATTGTTTTAAATTGAATTACTAATAAAATTAAATGAATAACTATTTAAAAAATTTTTTTTTTTCCAAGGAAATAATAAAAAAAGTTTTGTAAAACTTGAAAATTTTATGAATTAAGAAACTTAGATGATTAGAAATTGCTGACAACAAATTATACAGTTATATCATGTTATATCACAGTTATATCACAGTTATGCTGATAATAATTTACCTGCTTACAATAAATGAAACAGAAAAAACCCACTTGTCAACTCTTACAAGAGGTATTAAAGTCATCAAAAGAAGCAGCTATAACGAGTTAACAATAATTTAGCTAATATTTTACATATAAATTTTATATTGTGTATATCTATATAAGTATATAAATTATACATTTATACATATATATTTATTATATATCTATGATATACTTATAAATATATATTTATTAGTACATTATAGATATATATATATATATATATATATAAATGTCAATGTAACATGGCTATATAATAATAAGGCTGTATAAATTTTATATTGTGTATATCTATATAAGTATATAAATTATACAGTTATATATATATTTATTATATATCTATGATATACTTATAAATATATATTTATTAGTACATTATAGATATATGCAAATGTCTATATAACATGGCTATATAATAATAAGGCTGTATAATAATAAGGCGGTATAAGAATAACTGTATAATAACTTTTTAACAGTAAACTGTTAATATATATCTATAATATACTAATAAATATATATTTATAAGTAAATCTTAGATATATAATAAATAATATCTAGATACAGCCTTGTACTGCTGTTATATTTGACTTCTAATAAGCAGTTAAATATTCTACTTTGCAATAATAATTCCTTAATAAAAGCACCCTTATATTTTAAAAAGTATATAATGGTTAAGAAATAGAATTCTTAAAGGTTGTGTCCAAAATAAAAATGAAAACCTTCGTTTTTTAAAAAAATTCAAAACAAAACATTGATAAAAAAAGAAGAGTTTCCAGGAAAAAGCTTTCCGTGTGGTAAAGAAATTCGCTTGTAACGTGAGAAAAAATAAAACTTATCAGAACGAATTTGTATATCTCCTAAACTTCATATATATGTTGTACTACGATTGATATTTAACAAAAAACTATAGGAAGTTCCAATGAATAAATGAGTAAACATTTTAAGCTCCATAATAGCATGATATATGTTAAATGCCATGATTTAGGAGATATTCTGCGCGGTCGACCATACGTCTGTATTTTGAATTTGTTAAGATATATAACCCTTAAATGTCAAATTGAATAAAGTACTCATCAACGGCTTTTAAATACTAGTAAACTTGTATATTTATTCAAAAACCGCTAATATTCTTAAAAATTGGCAAAAAGACTTGAAAGAAAAACTGATTTTGATAAAAATACAATGAAAAACGTTAGGTCAACCCGATTTTGTCGACTTTCCACTCAAGTCGACTTTTCGTCGAAATTTTGCACCCGATTTGTCGACTATAAGGGGATCTAGTCATATATATATATATATATATATATATATATATATATATATATATATATATATATATATATATATATATATATATATATATATATATATATATATATATATATATATATATATAAAGCAGTGGCTACGGTACCGGCTGCTGGATCTTTAGCTCTAGCAGCTAGAGTACCGGCTGGTCTGGGTTCTAGCTAATGACGATGACGTAGCTTTTAGATGGTTTACTTAACATCCGTAATTAGAAAACTAGTAGCCGGTTTCTTAGCCTTTGATTATTTAAAAGTTGCTTCTCATACATAAAATTTATTTACAATTAAACGACTTAATCGTTAGTATTATCCGCGCTGATTGTTAATAGAATGAATGTAGGAGATATTTTTAATAATTTTAATGAGCTTAAGCTAGCAAATAAAGAATATGAAAAATCAAGATTTGTATCTCTTTTTTATTTATATCTCGTTCGAGATAGTCGAACAATTGATTTAGCGATTGAAAAAGGTTTGCAACGATATATTAATAAAGATTTAAAATATTATCATTTAACTTACTGTTGCTATCATGGTAGACGTCAATTTGAATCAAGATCAAAAAGGCTTCGTCCAAACGAAAGGTATTTGTAAATAATAATTAAAGTTACTCAATAAAACATAACTTTTTTCTACAATATTTTTTTGTAAACTGAAGATTTCGTTTCATTAAAGATGCTATATGTAGACTTATTTATATTATTTATACATAGTACCTATAAAATTCAATGTCCATTTACAATTTGCATTGGTGTTACTGAAGATGGTGAAAGGTTCTGTGTGACAAAAGTTATTAAAGAGCATAACCATGCAATTGACAAAGTAAATCTGTTGTTTTTTTTAATATATAAAGGTATTAGTTTTTTGCTGAATAGCAGGGTGACCAGTATACATGAAATAAGGTAAATTATGGAAAATTCAGGAAAATGTTTTGCATTAGGTGGTTAGGAGAGTCAGGGTCCCTGATTCCCTGACTAGTAGAAGTCTAGGATTTCGCTATTTTCCCGTCAAAAGTCATTCATTAAGTCAAAATTTAGCCTTTTGATTTTACTTAAATGATTACTTTTTTTTACATAGTTTTCATTTCCCTAATTAAATCTTTGCTATTAGACTGAAAGACATTCACAAACAATAAACACTAGTTTAAAAAGTAGTTATTATAATTTTTTCTTTTTGAAATTCCAGATTTTTAATTATCAGAGTCAGGGAAAAGTCAGGGTTTTTTGATTTGATTGTACAAAGGGGCTGGCCACCCTGAACAGACTGTCAAGAAATATTTTTATTGATGAAATACTATGTTGTTATAACAACAGCAATATTTTATAAAAGCTGAGGTAAAAAAAGTTTAAAAACTTTTCTCATAGTTTCATTTGACATAAGGTAAACTCAACTAGACAGGAGTGCATCAAAAAAAGAGTTCTTAGTTTTTAATTATATTTTTAAATGTTATGTTTTTATATTTTTTTAATAAATTTTTAATAAGCAATAATTATTTTATACTTTCAACATATTTGATAGAGACAAATATTGAGTTCCATATTACTATCAGATAAAAGAAAAAAGAAAAATAATACAATTGTGAATGAGTTTGAATGAGCATGCAAATTAATTATTTAAACTGACGTTTTCTGTTATAGATAATACTTTGTTTTAACTTTGTCTATGTTGACCTGAAATAGTGGCAAATTAAAAAAAGATTCTTTGAACTACAAACAAGTTTCTTATAAAGATTTACCTTTAAAGCATA
>NC_061157.1:737466-744966 GCF_022113875.1 Hydra vulgaris | reverse complement strand
TTTTTGGTATAAATTGAAGTTTTGATAATTTGATCATTCATTTCTGATAAGTCTTTGTTGATGAAACACAGTGTAAAATGAAAAAAAGTTTTGTTAAGTGGTTTTCTTCTATTTTTTATATATATATATATAAATATATGGATGTATATATATATATATATATATATATATATATATATATATATATATATATATATATATATATATATATATATATATATATATATATATATATATATATATATATATATATATATATATATATATATATTTATATATTTATATATCTCTTTTTACCTTCTATTAAGGTGGCTCAACACTAAAAAAATCTATACTTTCATTAAAGTTTGATTTTTGAGATTTCTTTTGATTTATACTAATTCACCATAGGCTATGTTGAATTACTACAAATCAAAAGCTGTTTTAACATATCTTGAGTATTTTTTAAGACTATTTAATATAGACCTTATCAGAAAATTTGACAAATGCAGCGGCCCCTAGCAACACAAACTTAGGTTTATGATTGCTTTTTTCCAGGCCTTAGCATAAGCTTTTTTGTCAAATTTAGTTAGTTTTAAATGGTCAGCATGGTTTGACAAAATTTGTGTATAAAATTTGCTATTTTTGTATGATTCATCAGATAATATTTCCTGTGAAAATTTATTTTTTCGTTTGAAAAGCTTTGTGTTACCTATATTATTTAGTATAATTTATCAGTTTTATATTATATATTTTACAATATTAGAATATTATATATAAAGGGAAGCAAAGAAAGAATAAGTTTAAAAAGAAAAAGAGCACTTCGTGACATCTAGTGGAACAAAACACTTACCCTAAATGACGAAAATGTTGCGAATGTTTCAATTAGTGCCAGCAAAGTTTCTTTAACAAAAGTTGATAATAATAGTAATGCAGAAAATTAAAACACTATTATAAATTCCTCTATTTTAAGAAAGGTTTTGATAATATTGGCATTTATCCAGAATGTAACAGTTGTATTGTTGTTACAGATGACAACTATAAACAAAGTGCATTTTTTCATAAATTGAATTTTAAATGTACCAAATGTAAATTTCAGTATTGCACATATACATCTGATAATGTTTAAAAAGCTGTACTAAAACAAGGCAGAAACTAGTTTATATCAACATTAGAATGGCTATTGCTTTCCTTGAAATAGGCAAAGGACACAAAGTCTTTTTTTTTCCATAGAGGTTTTTGTCATATATTAAAATTTACAATGAAATAAATCGTGTTAATAAAT
Source organism: Hydra vulgaris (assembly GCF_022113875.1). Lineage (NCBI taxonomy): Eukaryota > Metazoa > Cnidaria > Hydrozoa > Anthoathecata > Hydridae > Hydra > Hydra vulgaris. Next base: position 743,702 of record NC_061157.1, on the reverse strand, counting down.
AAAAGAACTGGAGTAACCAGAAGACATATATTGTCTTATCATCAAGCCCCATCATAAAATTTACATTAAAAAGTCATTAGTTAATATACAAAAATGAAGAGTAGCTACGTACATAAGAATTTTAAACACGTTAGTTACAAATATTAGTGTTGAAATATAACGCATTATGTTAAAGATTAACAATAGTTTAAAACTATCAAAGTTTTTAAAAAAAAAATTAAATTAGATTAAAATTGCAACAAAAGAGAAGTAGTGTTATTAAATATTTTTTAGATAATTTATATTATTTAATGTATTTATTTTAAAAGCGATAATTTAGATCAAGTTTTTTTGTAATAAAAGGTTTTTAGATTCTATTCGAAATTTTTCCAAAGAGATGTTTTGAACATTATTATTATTTTTAAGGATTAGGGTTAGGCTTTACACAAATTGCAAACACTTCTTGTATGAATAAAAATGCGTTCAACGAAATCAGCAACACCATTCAAAATACATCTAAGTTATCAGCAGAACAATCCACAAATGCAGCAGCAATAAAAGATAAGCATAACGTTAAAGAGGAACACATTTGGTCAGGAAAAAACTAATCCGTTTTTTCAAATGGCTCATGGAAAAAGCACGGACATGTTCTACTGAATGGTGTGGTAATCACAATTTCAGGAGGGCGATGTATGATTTTGAAGTCTTTTGCAAGTATTGTAGGAATTGTAAAATGTTGAAAAAACGTAGAACCATCCAGGTTATGCTGAATGAAAGGCAAATTATATTAGCTCCTTAAATCACACAGCATCGTGATGGGCAATGGAAAGTGCTTGAGTTATAAAGATATTTAACCGCTTTATAGAAAAAAATGATTTGATTTATAAATATGATTTGGAAGATGCGGGTTCCTTTGCTTTCAATGATGTTCTTATCATTTGGGAGATGAGAGCTCTTTTGCATTCAATGATGTTCTTATTATTTGAGAGATGGAAATTCTTTCAATGATGTTCTTATTAGTAATCAATATGGAAAGTTTCAAACCGGAAAAGTTAGAGTGTGTTAGTCATATCCAGAAACCCATTCGTACAAGACTACGTAACCAAAGAAATGATAAGCATCATTGTAATTAGTTAACTGGAAAGAAAAAATGACAGAATGCGCAGTTAATAGAATACAACACTATTTTGGTGTTGCAGCTGCAGCTAATAATTCTTTAAGTGAAAATGAAAAGGTAAATTAAATGACTAAGAACATTCGCGCAGTTCTTTACCGTTACACTAATTTTCCAGATCAGTTTCATTGCCACGTATTATGTCCAATAAGTCCTGATTGCTGGTGTAAATGAAAGAAAGAAACACTGCAGTTAACAGCAATTAAACACTAAAAGTTAATTTTCCAATATGGATGTATGATATTATTAAAAAAGAGTTTAAAGAGTTAACTGATGACAGCCTTTTGGAAAAATGTCATGATCAAACTTTCTAAAAATCAACTCATGGTCAAACACAGATTTCTAATGAGGGACTGAACAGTATTATATGAAGTACGAATAACAATAAACTCAGCAACTCTAATAGATAATGTTGTAATTATAATTAGCCTCAATTACTAACTACGGTTGGCCTCGTTTTAAATGCGTTTCCAAATTACTTTTTGCGTCGTTATATTTTTTTCAGAGTTCGTATTATCTAATTTTAAGAATATAAGGAAATGATCTAATCCATCTATAATATCGGTAAAAATAAAAAAATAAAAAAGTTGCATAACACTGTGCAGTTGGCTAATTATTATAGTTCAAAAGTGCAAAAACCTCTGTTTTGTCAACTTTTATTGGGAAATATTTCTAACGGCAAAGTGTTGCCCACGATTTTTCTTTCAGGATTTGTAAGTACCGAAGGTATTGAGCCTAAAAACGCAGAGAAATTTATGTGAAACCTAAAGCCTATTCAAAATGAGGCATTACGGCAGAGGCGTTAAATGTTGTAAAAATGTAAACATTTCCAAATGTCAATGCAACATGGTCCTAACGTAATAATAAAAAAACTCGTATTATTTTGTCACACACATGATATAACAAAAATAAAAAACTGAACAAAAATCGAACAGCAAGAAAACTATATTGCTAATTAAATGAAACATAAATCAAACATTGAAATGTGTTTTCATTAAAAAATTAGTTTTTCATTCAGAAATAGAGACATTTACACACATGAAACAAATTATCCACTACATCATACATATATTTTACTCTGCTGCAGTAAGTTTTTCTAAAAATAGTGACATGACTGTATTATAGTCTTCATTGAATAATAAATAATTGTCACAACCATTGATTAGAAAAGGAACATCTACTAAACAGATAATTTTTTCAGTTTGATAGTTTATCTCCTCAATAGTAACTGGCCAGCTAAAAGCATTCTTCTCTTGCCGTGTCTCAGTTATAGATACCTAAAAGTATTAGCGCAAAATTTGAAAGTAATATAATATAGAATTTATGATTTGTTTACTTTCAGTAAAACTTATAAAGTTTAATATAATGTCTTTCTCAAATTATTTATATATTTTATTTATATTGCTTTTATTTTAGAGCACCGTTGCGTAAAAAAAAACAACTTGAAAACTAATATATACTTCACATAATATTACCTCCACAGTATATACAATATTCTATTGTTTTTCATATAAAATAGCAAGCAAATCATTCACTTTCCATGCAAGAGAAATTTCTTTTAGCAAGGTTGGTAATGTCTTCCTCATGTTTATTATCATCTTCATTGTCCCTTGTCTGATTAGAGTCATCGTTTTTGCCATAAACTTCTTTACTATCGTTATTCTTCCTATTTTCATCATTTTTCGTTGTCGGTTCTACCAGCATATCTTTTCTTTACAGGTTAATAAATCTACAACAATATCAGTTGTACATCTTTTTAAAAATGTGTAAACAAACGCACTAAACTACAGTTTTTACCGAAACTTTTATTTTATATTTGCAAAAGAACAATTGAACAGTCAGAAAGATAATATAATTTTCAAATGCTATAATAGCAACAATGCCTACTTTGAGCTAGATGCATATTGATCAGGCGCAAGTACCTTTCTCAACTGCACGTGAACCAGTCCCAGGATTCATTTTATTACCTGATTCTTCTCCAAAAAAAGTCTCCATAAATGAAGCCTGGAGAGCATGTGTTTTTCCAACTCAGCATTGCTTTCAAATGATAAGGTACAATTAATTTCAGTAAAAATCTTAATGAACATAATTGCCTGTCACTTCTTTTCTGTTTTTTCTTTAGTGACTTGTTTCGCTTAATGAATTATCTGTTTTGGTATCTGACTTAATTAAGGGTTGAATTTTAAGATCCCGATATTCTTTTTCAATTTCCTCACTGATATTGAAAAAACATCTTTATACTTTTCTCACCAAACTCAAATGAGTGATAGTTGCTAAGTACGTATTAGCGTATTTTTTATAACAAATTTATTCTTGGTTAGATATACTGAACAATTTCATTAGATAAGTTTAGACTAATCACGATTTCGTTAGGTTTTTTTGTTTCCATCTAATTTTCTTGATTTGACATCGATAAGTTAGTTTGTTGTGGTTTGCACTATACAGTCTTCACTAACGTTCCTTTGGTCGTTTTGTCAACAATATTGTTTTTTAACATTACATTTTGTAGTGGTTATAAGCTATTAGTTTAAAATCGCATATATTGTCTTATCTTTTTATTTCCTCATTATTTTCTGCCTACTGATTTATTGTTCGTATATTTTTTTATCTCTGGCTAATCGTTATTTAATTACTCTGAGTCTGTTTTGTGTGATAGCTATTGTCTCTACTTACCAGGCAAGATTTATATGAGAACATACTTTAGAGTTATATATTTTTTATCATACTTTCGTTTACCTACTTTCGTACTAACCACCAAACATCTTAACTTAGTATCAATGCTTATGAGTGGTATTTACTTATTATATTTATAAATACATATTTCAGCCATAAAAGAAACAGTAAGTTACTATTAATAATTTATTATTATATTCTATTCGCTTTTTGTTATTTCTACACATTATAATTGTTTATTTACACACGCGCATACGTACATGTGTACAAGTTTGTTTCTTCTAATGTAAGGGTACCTTATATTTATATGTGTTTACATATCTGTTTACGGTCACATCACGCGCATTCCTTACCACCCTCACGAGATTTCTAAGAATGTTGGAGCTGTTTTCAAAAACTGGGATAGGGATTGGGTTTTTTGGCTTTTGTAGTGTAGTCCTATTATATTGCAATATTGACTAGCATGACGTAGAGTGCAGGCGGTGAGATCTGTTGCAAGGACACGAACCTGACGAGTGGCGTTAATGCAGGTCTCGGTCTCTCCGAAACGTCATCGGTGATTACAGTGCATTCCTGAGTAGGGGGATCACCATTTATCCACTATTTAATTCTAATTGGTTATTATAGCACCAACATTTTTTAATCTCTTAAACCCATGTATTTTTGCACTTTGTGAGCTTTTTATTATGAATTTGTTACATTAACGACATTTATATATTTTTATGTTGCACAGGTGATTATCATTTCTCAATTTTTTATCTTGAACATATATAGTACCACACTTTAGAACATCTATAGTACCACATTTATTAGACATTTGTATGGTGCGATTATTTTAGTTATGAATACCATTATAAACCAGCGGATTTTTATTGACTTGTTTACTCATAGATCATTGTTTCATCATTTGCTAATAGATGACTCGAGTGTGAGTTTTTATTCCTCTTTTCCTGAGTTGCTAACTTTTACTTCTCCTACTAAATAATCTTTACATTAATTTATGTTTTTGTTACCTAAATGACATCATCTTCAATCTGTTTTTATTTTCACAGGTCTACGTAACTGAACGGCTCCGTTGGTCACTTTTTGCGATCATTGTGTCGCATATGCAAAAAAAAAAAAAAAAAAAAAAAAAAAAAAAAAACTTGAAAATTAATATATACATCGAATAATATTACCTCCACAGTATATACAATATTCTATTGTTTTTCATATATAATAGCAAGCAAATCATTCACTTTCCTTTCAAGAGAAATTTCTTTGGCAAGGTTGGCGATGTCTTCCTCATGTTTATTATCATCGTTGTCCCCTGTCTGATTACAGTCATCGTTTTTGCCATAAACTTCTTTACTATCGTTATTCTGACTACTTTCATCATTTTCCGTTGTCGGTTCTACCAGCATATCTTTTCTTCTCAGGTTAATAAATCTACAACAATATCAGTTGTACATCTTTTTAAAAATGTGTAAACAAACGCACTAAACTACAGTTTTTACCGAAATTTTTTTTTTATATTTGCAAAAGAACTATTGAACAGTCGGAAAAATAATCTAATTTGTAAATGTTATAATAGCAACAATGCATACTTTGAGCTAGTTACATATTGATCAGGCGCAAGTACCTTTCTCAGCTGCACGTGAACCAGTCCCAATATTTATTTTATTACCTGATTCTTCTCCACAAAAAGTCTCCATAAATGAAGACTGGAGAGCATGTGTTTTTCCAACTCAGCATTGCTTTCAAATGATAAGGTACAATTAAATTCAGTAAAAAGTCTTAATGAATATAATTGCCTGTCACTTCTTTTCTGTTTTTTCTTTTGTGACTTGTTTCGCTTAATGAATTATCTTATTTGCTATCTGACAACAACAAATTAATCAAGGGTTGAATTTTAAGATCCCCATATTATTTTTCAATTTCCTCACTGATATCGAAATAGCATCTTCATACTTTTCTCACAAAACTCAAATGAGTGAGTTTTGTGATTGATTGTCTTTGCAACTGCACTATCCCTGTCGCATTGATCTTTTCCACAACAGGGTTCACATTATAATCAAATCTCAGCTATTTTTATCTCTCATTTTGCATACATTGTAGCTTGCTTCAGCTAAAAGATTTCTCTGATAGTAGCTGGCGTTTTCAGATTTGGTAAACATCTTGGTATACGGTGGATCAATTCTAAATTGGTCTAAAACTTCAGTGGCTAACGAAACTACATCACCTATTCCCTAATCACACCTATACATTGAAATAAAGTAAACACTCTTGAATAACTTTCCTGTTATTTTTATGAAAAATTTTTTCCGCTTGTGAAGTCATTTCTTTCTTGCTAAAATACTCTCTTTGGCCTTCTCTGTATTGAACCGGAAGAACTTCTTTTACAAAAATGTTTAAGCCAGAAAGCAGTTTC
>NC_061157.1:724966-734966 GCF_022113875.1 Hydra vulgaris | reverse complement strand
ACTTCTTTTATTTAGAGGAAATAATCACTTTTTGTAAGTTTTTAATTTTTTTTTTTTTTTTTTTTTTGTAATAACAAAAAACTAAACTATTAAATAGATAAAAAAAAATATCGTTGAAAGAAATCTAACGAAGCGGTGATAACAAATGAAACTTAAATTCCAACAAATGTTGTTCGAGATATTTTTCATGAAATGTTTTCAAAACAGCAGAAAAATATCTTTAAACTTATAAGTAAATAAGTAAACCTAAAAATACCAAACGATCAATGCCAGATCAAGGGGGGGGCTAGGGGCTATAGCCCCGGGCCCCGCAAATTTAGCGGCCCCAAAAAATTTAGAGGCCTTTTTTTTTATTATTATTTGGTCATTTTTAGGCTCTGGCCCATAAAAAGGCCTCCAAAATCAAAAGTAGCCCCGGGCCCCAAAAAGTCTCAATCCGCCACTGCTAACGATAAAGTAAACGAGCTATTTAATCAAAACAAACTTGCGACTTATTAAAAACTATTTAATCAAAACAACTTTGCAACTCATTAAAAGAAGAAAACGAAAAGGTAAACATTAAACTTAAATTGCAGAGAGAGTAAGAAACTTAGAAAAGACAAATAAAGACATCAAAAAAGCTTAACAGTTACTCAAGATTTCTACAAAAAAAAGGTATGCGAATTAGAAAAGAAAGTTAAAAACAAAAAAAGTATAGGCAAGAAGAGTAAACTACGACATCTAGAAGATAGACTCAGAAGGAAGAATCTTCGCATCGACGAGCCTCCCGAAAACGATCAAGAAACCTGAGATAAAACTGAAAAAAAATAATTAATTTCATTTGAAAACGAATTAAATATTAAAAATGTTGATATCAAGAGGGTTCACAGAGGTGGAAAAAAAGAAGAAAAGAAAACCAGAACAATTTTTGTTAAATTACTACACTACAAAGACAAATTAAAACTACTACATTCATCTAATCGACTTAAAGGAACAGGAATATTTATCAGTGTTTAATTACTTTATCATTTATATTTAGAATTTTTTTTTTCTTATCATTATTGTTATTTATTTTTTTTCATTTTTAGTAAATATAATAATTTAACAATATATAAAAAATACGCTACTCGTGAATGAAGATAATGTTACATTTATCTCAGAATTTAATTCATTACAAAATAAGAATAGGATACTTCTAGATAATCATTCTGACCCGGATATTAATTTTTATAGTAATAACAAAGTATTTCAAAATATTAATACTTTATATTATGACCCTACATCTGAAAACATAATGCAAGGACTAGATGTAAATTAATTTTCAATTTTGCACTTAAATATTAGAAGTTTTTCACAAAATTTTGAATTATTTAAACAAATTTTTTGCGAGGTTAAATTTAATTTTAAAATTATTAGTCTCAGCGAGACATGGTGTAATGATGAACATATAGAGGCAAATACAAGTTTTCAGCTACCAAATCATAAAATCATTAATCAATTTAGAGGATCTGGGAATAAAAGGAGGGGGTTTGTGTGTATTTGTAAGTAATTTTTTATTATACAAGCTAAAAAAAGATTTTTGCTCAACCGCTAATAATTGTGAATCACTATGTGTGGAAATAAAAAATAAAACCACAAAAAACAACATCCACGTTTTATTTCACTAATTAATAAACCCACAAGAATATCTAGAGAAAGCGCAACCATCATAGATCGGATAGTCACCAATGAATTCAAATCAAAAATAAAAACATTTAAATGCGACATTTCAAATCACTTCACTGTATTTCTTATCTCACAAAAATGTGATAACATTTATTCACAAAAAATAAAAAAAAATACACGAAATGTAAATGAAAAATACATGGAAAATTTTAATACTCTGTTATCAGATTTAAATTGGGATGGCCTCCTAGATATTGAACACGCAGATAAGGCATACAATAATTTTATTGATAAATTAAAACAATCTTACAATACGGCTTTTCCTGTATTTACAAAATGTGTGAAAAAAAAGATATTATTAAATCCATGGATAACGCCTGGAATTATAAAGTCGTCGGAAAAAAAGCAACGACTTTATAATAAGTTTCTCAAAAAAAAATTATAAACGCGTTTTTGAGATGTTTATCAAACAGTCATAAAAATATTACTAAACTGAGCATTTAATAAAACATAAAAATGATCCAAATAAAAAATAGGACATAATTAAAGAGGTAATTTGCACGAAACAAACTGACGGAAATAGTCTTCCTAAAAATTTAAATATTGAAAATAAAACTATTACAAATAAATCTTTAATTGCTAAAACACAACCAATATTTTGTCAGAGTAGATTCCACTTTAGCGTCGAAAATAGAAACTATTAAAGTAAACGTTGAGTCATATCTTACTCCTAATAAGACCTCTAAGATCTATAACTATGAAGTTATTGAAAAGGAACTTTTAGATGCAGTATATTTTTAAAACTAAGCAAAAGTGTGGGGTTTGATAGTACTACTAGTAATGTAATGAAATCGATAAAATACTATTTAATTGAAAAATCGATAAAATACTTAATAATCCCTCTTTTATATATTTTTAATCTCTCTTTAAAACTAGGTATTTATCCGGAGAAACTAAAAATTGCGAGGGTCATACCTGTTTTTAAGTTAGGAGATATTTCTAATCTTACAAATTACAGACCAATTTCAGTTCTTTCTTGCTTCTCTTAAATCTTAGAACGAATTATGTATAACCGAGTTTTGACTTTTGTAAATATAAATAATATTCTATATAACAAACAATTTGGATTTCAACCAGGGTATTTAACTGACGATGCTATTATTAATATTATTCACGATATATTTAAAGCATTTGATGAAAGTAAGTTTACCCTCGGAGTTTTTATAGATCATAGCAAAGCCTTTGATACAGTAGACCATAGCATTTTTATAATAAAAACTCGAAAGCTATGGTATTAAAAGCACATGCTTAGAATGGCAAATAAGTTATTTAAACAATAAAAAAGAATACGTCCCAGTGGGCACGGACGTAAAAAAGGCGTCTTTTGAACGTCTTTTGAACCTTTTGAAAGTTCAAAAGACGTGTTTTTTAAGTTCGGTGCCCAATGGGATCCGAGTGGGCACAGGACGTAAAAAAGACGTCCTTTGGACGTTCAATTTGCAAACCGTCCGTCTTATTAAAATTGTAAACGTCTTTTGAACGTATTTTTCGTGTCCAATAATTTTTTCGTCCGAAAAAATATTTAAAATGCTTTATTAAATCAAAAAAAGACAGTTAAATCACGCAAGCGCTAAAACTTCCTAAAATTTTTAAGTAATACATTTTTAATAATGTTTTTTCAATTATAAAAGAAGTCTTTTTACAACGACTAATAGACACGTCCTAGCTATATTTTATTTTTGTTATCAATTACTTGGAAATTGTGGTAACATTGATATAGGTAACGAAATTTTTACAGATAATGAAAGAAACGGTTTAAAACTAAATATATGCTATACTATGTATATATATATATATATATATATATATATATATATATATATATATATATATATATATATATATATATATATATATAATATATATATATATATATATATATATATATATATATATATATATATATATATATATATATATATATATATATATATATATATATATATATATATATATATATATATATATATATATATATGTATATATGTATTTTTTTTTAATTTGCATTCACTCCCAACAAGGCTGCAAGCACCCATTATTAAGTTGGGAGTTACTAGGAAAAAAAGAACAGAGTTATAGAGCAAGGAAACGGTTGACAGAAGACTTGAAAAGTTGAAGGTTGTATGAATCAGGAAAACTTGAAGATAAGAGAGAGTTCCAAAGGATTAAAGTGCGGGGAAAAAAACTAGATGAATAAAAGTTTTTAAAGCATGCAGGGACAAATACAGTAAACGAATGAGACTAAGCTGAATGACTAGTAAAACGAGAAAGAATTTCAGTTGATGGAACTAGAGATGATAACTCCTTTGAGCAGTGACCATGATAGTATTTGTAGAAAAGAGAAAGAGATGCAACTTTACGACGATGGGAAAGAGGCTCAAGCTTAGCAGATAGTCCAGGTCCAACAACATTTACAATGCCTTTTTGGACCTTGTCAAGAAGAGAAAGTGAATCGTTAGAAGAACCAGCCTAAATATGACAACATTATTCGATACAGTGACGAATAAGAGATTTGTAGAGGTAGAGAATGGAATTAGAATTAAGCAAATGGCGAGCACGATAAAGAGAAGTAATCTTAGCAAAAATTTAGCAATCGATTGTTTATATGGTTTCCATAAAAGGTAGTAAGCGATAATCCAAGAAGACGTAAAGAGGATGACTCAGTAAGAGAATTGCCATTTATTAATACAGGAATGTTGACCATATTACGGTAGTTGTTTGCAGTAATCAACTAAATTTTGTTAGAGGTGAAATTCACAAACTACTGTGAACCTTAATCTATTACTGAAGTGAGATCGGATTCAAGATCAGCTGCTTGTTCTAGGTGATCGAAAAGACAAGACTTTTTGTCAAGACAGGAGTATAAAGTTGAGTCATCAGCAAAAAGAGCTACTTGATAAATGGTTGTCAGGAAGATCGTTTATGTAGATAGGAAACAAAACAGGGCCCAGGATGGAACCTTGGGGAACCCCAGAAGTTATTGGAAATAAAGAAGAGTGTTGGCCTTCAAGGATGACTGTAATAAACCGGTTAGAAAAAAATGATTTGATAATCTCAAAAGCTTTCCCAGAAACACCATATAAACCAAGCTTATGGAGAAGACTAGCATGCCAAACTTTGTCGAAATCTTCAGGTATGTCGAGAGAAATAGCCCAAGCCTCACTGCCTCCATCTAATGCACGATAAAATCTTTCAGTTACAGCAGTTACCAAGTCGGCGGTAGAGCGAGAGGATCAAAAACAATATTGATCGTCTGATAGTAGTTTATTTGACTCAAGATGAGATATGAGGAATTTGTTAATAAAAGACTCAAAGACCTTGCTAATAACAGAAAAAAGACTGATCAGACGATACTTGGAAGGTTCGGAATTTTCTCCAGATTTTTTGAATATTTTAACCACAGATGTCAACACGCAGGAAATCAAGACTCAGTACTTGTTAAAACTTGTTAAATAGTTTAGAAAGAATTGAAAAAAGTTCTGGAGAATAATTCTGCAAGACTGTGACAGGAATGTTGTCTGGACTACAAGCTGTAGACGAGTTTAATTGAGATATGACTTTAGCAACAGAAGCCGGAGTGATTTGAATGTTTAACAATGGGTCAACCTGTTTGACTGGAATGGAAGGAACAGAGTGTCCATAAGATTCAAGAGTGGAGTTAGAAGAAAAGTTCTTTGCAAATAGTTCTGCCTTATCTTTGGGAGAGGTAATAAGATCAGTGCCATGAATGAGAGATGGAATGTTAGATCTACCTTAGTTAATAATGCTGTTGAAGATTTTCCAAAAGTCTTAAGAGCCTAATTTCTGTGATAAGATGCGAGATTTAGTGAACTGAGAATAATAGCGTTTAGCATCAGAAAGCACCTTTTTACATTGATTTCTTGCAATAATAAATAGCCTTTTTCTTCTCAGGAAAGTTGTTCTTTTGAAAAAGATGAAATAAAAGATTACGATTGGATATAGCACAAGAAGTAGAAAACCATGGAGTAGAATGAAACTTGACTTGAAACCGACGAGAAGAAATAAAAGCTTCCATTTTAGCCTGAATCTATGAGGCTACGTAGGAGGTGCATTTATCAGCTGAGAGAGAAAAAACATCAGCCCAAGGACCATCACAAAGAAAATCACGAATAGAATCCGAGTCAGCTTTAGGGTAATGGTAGGTGGTGCGATGATTAGGTGAGCCCAAAAAAGAAGTACGAAAGGAAAAATTTATAGAGAATATTGCATGGTCAGGACCACCTATAGGAGAAAAGAGAGAAACTGAACATAAGTAAAGGAGTGAAGGTAAATGATTAGGGTTGTCAGGAAAACGAGTCACAAAATTAACTATCTGAGTAAGAGATTGAGAAACGCAGAAGTTAAAGGCTTTAGTGCCAGCAGGATCAGTGGTGTTAGAGCCAAGCCATTCAGTGTGATGGGCATTAAAATCACCAACAACAACAATATTGGCAGAGGGGTAAAGAGAGAGGGCATGGTCAATTTGATCAGAGATAATATCTAAAAGAGTGCAATCATGGGAAGAAGGAGAACGATAAAGAACAAAGAGAAAGGTGATAGAGTGAAGAGGTGCTAGGCGAAAGCACACAAAAGAATGGTCAAAGGATTCGAACCTGATTTCACGACAAATAGGGGAATTAATGCGTCTGTATACCCCTAAACCTACCATGTGACTATTTGAGTCTTTACGAATCAAAGGATAGTACCCATCAACACTGACATCTGAAGAAGGAATTGCAAAATTTAAATTTGTTTCACTGAGTGCAAGCAAGTCTGGTGAATTTTGCAGGAGGTAAGACTCAACTGATGGAAAGTTGCTTCGTAGACCGCGAATATTTGTAAAAGATATATTAAAATATTTAGGTGGTGGGGATGGTTTTTTAGGTTTTAAATTTTTGGTTACTTTGGTCATGATTTGGGTTTAATGAGAAATTGACTCATTCATAGATAGAGCACAGCTTCCTAATCAATGAGCTATGCAGTTGTCTCAGTCCTGTTAATTAACCCTAAGCCGTGACATAGGGTTCCTTATGTGGCCTTGACAATGCACACCAAAAGCATTAACAGGGACACCACCCATGCGCAACATGGCACTGTTAACACTCTGATATTTTGCAGCTGTTGATGGAATCAGCCTCTCTGAGAGCTACCACAGAGTTCGGGAAACCTTACTACCAGCCGGCCTCAGAACCATTAAACTGAGTTTTAGAGCTGTACCCTCATATGGAGATAACAGGAAGAGTTGCATAGCCATTATCAAGGAGGCATAAGCAAAATTCTATGAGTAAAGTCAAAGAGATCCAGCATTCATCATCCTAGGCAGAAAACTATGTAACACAGGTTACATCTACGTCAGCCTAATAGATGAAGAAGGGGTTCGAGGCTGGTTAGCAGAATTTTTCTGCTTACCCCTAAAGTCTTTGCCTAGGAGGCCTTCTACAAGACAGTAGCTGGATGTAGTTAACATCTGCCCAAGATGAGTATTTTTAACGAGACACCATCTCTAGCCTTTACTTAATCAAGAACCCTAAGGCAAGGGAATTTTTAGTTAGAGTTTATTTCTCCTAGTTTTGCCTAAGAAGAACACACTTTGCTAGGCAGCAGGGCTTGTGGCAGGTGGCACTGGGTTACGTGATACTAGTAGCAAGATTGATCTTGATTACTCTGACCTGACCTATATACTATATACTATTAGTATAGGGTTGCTATATCAAGAACCAAGTTCTAACAATTTCAAAGATTTAGACATCTCATGCAGAATCAAAATTTTTCAATAGAAAAACCTGTTAATGATACATACAACAATTATCTTGATAATTCTTTGAATTCAATGTCTTTACTCGACAACTTTGTGCTATTCTATAATGGGACCAGTACATTAATTGAATGATCTTCTTAAAATATTGCCAAATCAAGGTTTGGAACTTCCCAAAAATGCAAGGAGAATTTTAAAAACACCAAATGAAAAGTGACTTATAGACAGGTTCTTGATAATTTTAATTTTTTTTTTTAAACATTTAATTACTTAAGAATCGTGTTAATACTGATACAGATACTAAAATTGATATAGATATTGAAAGAAATAGTTTAAAACTGGGTATATGATATATTTACTAAGTATATACTTGGCACTTGATATAGTATTTTAAGTATAATAATTGATATACTATATCAAGAGCCAAGTTCTGACTGTTTAAAAGATTTAGACATCGTAGAATCTCATGCATAGTCATATTTTTCAAAATGAAAACCTAATAATAATACAGAGAGTTTAAGCTGATAATTCCATTAATTCAATATCTTTAATTAACAACTTTTATATAGTCCTAAGTTAATAAACTTATTGAAATATTACAATATCAAGGTTTGGAACTTCGCTAATAACTAATTACTTAACTTTACTAATTAGTTATTAGTGAAGTTCAAAAGTTTACACTAAAAAATAAGTCTAATTGAAAAAATTAAACCAGTCGTAACAGTTATATAAGATAAAGGAGGGTAGAAAGTTTCCTTTACTCTAAAGGAAATTGTCTACCCACCTGTCTCTTATATAACTGTTATGACTTGTTTAATTTTTTAATTAGACATTTTTTAGTGACTTATCTTACTCTTTTATTATCTGATTTTCTATCCTTATATATATTATAGTATCCTTTAGAAGATAGATGTGAACAATTTTTCTTTTTTATCGTTCTTTAAAAGTTCAATATGAATAATTTTAGTTAAAATCAATTTTCATATTTATTATTTAATAAAATTTATTTTTTAGTAACTTTTCCAACTTAAATAAGAATAAGAAAAATATATTTAAAGATGGAATTGATTTAATACTTTTTTGAAATGATTTTTTTATAATGATTTTTTGAAAATTCATGGTTTTAGTTTTAGTATTTAGTAAAAAAATATATAACGCAGCAAAAACAATTAAATTAGAATTTCAGTGGACCTTTATAAGCATTTTAGGTAATTGAAGTTTTGGTCATCATTTACTTAATGGCCCATTAGTGGCAGCAGCCTAAAGTATATATAATGATATAATTATATAAATATATATATATATATATATATACTAGAATATATATATATATATATATATTTATATATATATATATATATATATATATATATATATATATATATATATATATATATATATATATATATACTATAATAATATATATAAATATATTATATAATTATATAAATATATATATATATATATATATATATATATATATATATATATATATATAAATATATATATATATATATATATATATATATATATATATATATATATATATATTTAAGTAATATGTTATTTTATAATATTTTTTCTGTTTTTATTAAAAATTTATAAAGAAAATAAGATTCTGTTTTCAATGTAGTTATTTTCTCCTTAATTCTGCTTTTTTTTTTTAAAAAAATGTCTTTCGTGACCAAATCTCTTTAAATAGTAGAAAAATGTTTCCTTAAAATCCATACTTTTAGCGTCAATTTAATAATGTAAACCCTGATTTTGTTTTTGCTAAAAATACAAAATATATGTCAATAAATAAATCAAAAATGAGTTTTTTTTAAAATTAGAATTAGTAGAATTAGTAAATAGTTAAGATTTAGAATTATTAGTTATTATTAGTTAATTATATATTATTAGTTAAAATGAGTAGAATTTGTAGTATTAGTTAAAATTTAGAAATAGATAGTGTCAAACATCAATTAGATACAATTTAAAGTTGAACAGAAAAATTTAAAATAAAAAAAATGCTTTTGCTAAAAAAATAACACTTGTTAGAATATTTTTTACTTTTCCATAAATTTTATTTACTTGTTAATTAAGATTTTATTTTTAGGAGCGTCAATTACATCAAGTGTCAGTTGATATATATTTTGGTCAAATACATGTTTGTATTTTGGTAATAATATGTTACATTTTTGTTTTGTATTGCAAAAACTCATATTGCATTTATTTAAAAATGCATTTAGGAATCTAGTATTGATGTATTTTTGTATTTAATTCTGTTTTAAATTAAAGAAATTTTATTTGATTAAATGTATTTAACAAAAAAGTTCATTTTTATTTTTGCCTTTGGTTTTAAAAAAATAAAACTATAGTTTTGGCTATAGTTCATTTTAGGTAATGGTTTATGTAATATAACTTATTATATGTAATATGTCTTACGATTTTTTATAAGTAACAGCTTCTTTAATTCATTCAGCTCCTCCAAAATTTGAAATTCTGTGATTGAAAATTTTGCTTTTCCCAAAAAAATTTAAAGAAAATATATGAAGTCAA
>NC_061157.1:702466-719966 GCF_022113875.1 Hydra vulgaris | reverse complement strand
ATGTTACAAATTACCAGTTATTTCTAAATAAAAGTTATTTCTACTTATAACCAAAAAATATGTGATTAAGGATTTAATTTATTTTTGCCCCCGGGCCCTTCAGTGCCAGTCTGACCCTGCTTAAATGTAATAACAACAATATCAATCTGATCATAAATAGGTAAGGAATTATTCAACTACCTGTATATTCCAAGTTCTCCTTCTAACCGATCTGTCTGAAATATTCCGGGAAGAATATAATGATGATTTTCATTCAGCAATTTTCGGATTAAATCTACAATTCCGTAAAGCATATTCGACAAAGAAATTTTCGTTTCACTAGTGAATGATTTGTTCCGCTTCCAGCCCTTTCCTCCTGGCATTTTTGCAACAGCTTCAGCAAATGTCAAAATCTCTTGAAGTCGTTTTTCATTTACATTTTTGTATGAAGCTCTATTTGGATCATTTAAACGTATGTCCATACCTTTTTGTTTAATATTAAGGTAATTCCATATCAATAATATTCTTTCAAGGAACTCGCTTGTCTCTTTAAAATCACAAATTTTAAGGGCTGCTACAGTCTTCTCATTAACAACAGCACACATATGGGTGACATTTTGTCGATCAATTACACCTGGATGAATAGCTTTGTATGAAAGATTTGTCAACTTGATAACATTATTTTTTTCTTTTTCATATAAACTTACCAAATCTTTCCAATACCTTTTAAATAATTGACTATTTAGTGTCAGATGAATTTTTCCAGTTTTTTCTGTAAGCCAGTTATTTCGAATTGATTTAAACAAGTGCACTGGATCATGAAGCATTATTATACTTTGGTTGCAAATATTAGCAAGCCATGGCTCATTTAAACTTAAAGCAAAAAATTGATATACGCTACGATTTGTGGGAAGATTGTCTGAAATAAGGCATACAATTTCTCCACCAAGTTTAGCAACTGTCTGTGTGATTTCAACATTTAAATTTTGTACAAAAATGCCAGATAGCTTATAAACTGGGGCCATACGACACACAAAAGCTGGTTTTCCAAACATTGGCTTAATCATAAAACAAAGAATTGTCTTGGCAATTTCAGTGGGATTGTCTTCACTATAACCAATTAAATGACATCCACGAAAACGTATACTTGGTTTCACATACATTTCATCAAATAGCAGGCAGCAACGTTTTTCCGAAATAGTTAATGTTTCAAACACGGTTTTAATACATTCTTCACATTCCTTTTGTGTTCCTACTTCACCGATTCTGCCTAATTTTAGTTTAAGAGTTCTTGGATGTGGGAGTGAAAGTGTATCACAAAAAATTCGATAACAGCATCTTGAAGAAAGGTAAAGTTCTAAAGCTCGTCGTACAACTAGCGTAGAGTAACGCTTGCCTCTCACAGGCATCATCTGCAGTTGTAGTTGTTCAATCTAAAAATTTATTTCATCAGATTTTTCTCCATATGTACATTCAATCTCTTGCAATAAATGTTTTAGTTCCTCGCTTAATTCAGGTTAAGATGACTTCATTCTTGAAATAATTGCTTCTAACTTCGACCACCGAGTGAGTTTGTGAGAAAACCCCAAAATATCATTGCAATGAATTTGTGTGTGTTTGATATAAGCATGTAACTGTTGAGTGTGAGTATTGATTGTAACAGAAATATTAGTTTCTGGTGGACGCGAAAATGTCATATTAAAAACAGTCAGATCCAATGCATTTGTAACAACAAAATAATCAGGAAACCTTGAAATATTTAAAAGAATTATTTATTAGTAATACTAACACAAAAAAATCCTACAAAAATTATATTTAATTAGAACTTTTCTTACCGCTGCTTTACATCTGTAAGAAACTGTTTGACTTCAAAATTTTTTATTTTATCAATCTTGTTGAAAGAATCGAGTTCATCACAGAATGAGTTTCTTGATTCAATTGAAATTTTTTCAAAATTTGTTTGACGGAATGTTTTGCCTGTTCGTCGTAACATTGAAGGAAAACACCCAGGAAATAGTGAAGGAGGATCTGATGGAATCTAAAAAGTTTCCATTGATTTTAGATTATCTATTTAATGTGAACTAAATAAAGCATACAAGTATAACTACAACATTGATTTGAAATTTTTGTTTATATATATGAATTCGATTCACCTGATATTTAGATCATTTTGGATAGTGCATACTACACCCCAAAGGCCAGTGCTTTTCAAAAACACCCATATTGTCTGTTGGTTATTGAATTTTATTTGGTAAAGCTGCTAACCATCTTTCACATAATTCTTTGTCACTTGGAAATTTGTAAATTTTAACATGCTCATTTGCACTGTCATAATTTCCACGACAATTACCTACTGAGCATTTTCTAGGCATGTCTGTAATGGTTTTATAAATTTATTTTTAAATAGAGAATAAAATTAATATTTTTTAAATTTTATAACCTTAAAAATAGGTTTAGTTTAGTACAATAATAACTTAACATTCTTATGTTTTTTTGTACTCAACTTTATTTAGTACTAAAAAAGTTACTTTAGTCTAAAGTAACTCAAGTACCCCTAAAACTATTAGTAACAGTTTGAAGACTTGATTTGCATCAAAACGTAATTATACTCAAAATCAAATAAAATCTTCGTACTGTAATAGTATGTTACTGTTTTTCATTTTTTATCATAAAATATTTAAGTAGTCATAAATAATTAAGCAAGTAATACTCATAAATATTTTAATTAAGTAATTAAGTAAGTAACATTCATAATATAATAAGTAAGTAATAGTCATAAATATTTAAGTAGTCATAAAATATTTTAGTATTTATTATTGCAATACAATCATCATATAAACATCTTAATAAAAATACTTTTACTACTTTAAAAGTGTTATAAAAAGGCTTAAAAAAATAAATTAATTAAAGTTAATACATTATATAATCTATATGAATCAACATTTGTTGCAGCTTATCAATAATCTTTAAATACCACTCTTTTATTTAAGCTATTAACATTACATGTTGGTATATTGAAGGCGCTAAAGTCAGCCCTCTCGTCGATTTCACATCGATTCAATGCCGTGCGTCCCGGACTTTAAGTAGTCCCTGTATATATTATATATTATATATATATATATATATATATATATATATATATATATATATATATATATATATATATATATATATATATATATATATATATATATATATATATATATATATATATATATATGTTATATATATATATATATATATATATATATATATATATATATATATATATATATATATATATATATACATATATATATATATATATATATATATATATATATATATATATATATATATATATATATATATATATGTATATATATGTATATATATATATATATATATATATATATATATATATATATATATATATATATATATATATAGTATATATATATATATATATATATATATATATATATATATAATATACAATACAATATATATAATATAATATATATATATAATATATATAAGAAAAACTTTAACCAAAACTGCTTAAAAATCTTATATTTCTCCCTCATACATTTTTATATTAACTATGCAAATATTGCATGATGCAGTTCTAAGTTAAAAAACTGTTTAGTAGACAAAAAGACGCTGTCAGAATTATTTCAAATGCAGGTCGATTCGCACATTCTAAAGAACTGTTTAAAAATTATCACATACTCAATGTTCTTCAGTTAAACCTTTTTTAAATTCTGATATTTATATACAAACTACATAATAAATTATCTCCTCTAATATTTAATACACTTTTCAATAAAATTAATTACGTGTACCCTACAAGATTTTCAAATTACTATCACGAACAACTACAAATACACTATTTGGTTAATAAATTTTCTTTTGCCATCAGAGGTCCTAAATTATAGAATACTTTATTAAATAACCAGCTGAAAAACTGTTCTTCACTTTTTCTATTTAAGGAAAAACTCAAACAAAAACTTTATCTTATTAACAATATAAAATCTTATTATCTATAGTTAATAATTAGTTGGAGACTATAATCTCCAATTTAAATTTTCTTTAAATAATATGCAAATATATACTTGTATATATTTGCATATAATTTTTAAATGGTACAAAGTAATTTTATGCTTACCTTTTAATGGTTTTACACGCTTGCTGATGAAAGCACGTCGGGGCGAAGTGATAAGGCAAGTATTGTCTTTATTTTGCCCTGGTTATGTAGATTTTATTTATATAACACGGTATTGTATTTTTATTTTTAATGACAAATAAATAATAAAATATATTAATAAAAAATATTTAAGATTGCTTTTTAGAATTCCCATAAAATTAATCGTCAAAACTATTTTTAATATAAAAAATTTGGTCATACCTTACCGAAAAACTCTCACCATTCAGTCGCCTTGTTTTTACTTCAGCAAACAACTTTTTTGAATGGCGACGGTTTCTCGAGAAAAGTGTTTATTGACGAACGTATCCATGCCTTTGAGTCGATGCAATTCTTTCAATATTCTTACTTTGATTTTATATTTCTGAAGATTTTGTAATATAGTCCTTGGTTGTCCATCGTTTTTTTGTCCACTGCGATGAGCTCTCTCTATTTCGACATCTTTTAGTCCAAGTTTTTCGGAGAAGAATGTTTAGACATTTTTCAAAAATTATTTAAAAATTAAATAACATAGCTGCACTGGAAAAACATAAATTTCAATGATAATGCTAATAATATCTATAAGACTTTTTTTTAAATATTTTTTTCTATTTACGATTTTAATTTCTGAATCGTTAGAAATAATATAACAACTAAGAGTTACAATACACCCTGGATTATCAAATAGTTTCAAAAAATTATCCAAGATCAAGCAGAAACTACATACAAACTTTATGAAAACAAAAACACCTACAAGCAGGACCGTCCCGAGGAGGAGGGGGGCGTTGAGAATGTCTAGCCCCCCAACGAATTTTATCAGCCGACAAATTGGAACTGGAATCGCCAAAATCGGATCTCTAATGTTGGCAGTCGGAAAATGTCGGAAAACGAGTTTACTTTTGTCGGCAAAAAACAGACACGACACCCTCTCCCCCTCCTTCCTTTAAAATCTTTTTGGGACAGCTCTGCCTACAAGCGAAAACTGTTACAAGGACTCCAAAATTCTACTTGAAAAAGTTTATTAAAACTTTAAAAAAACTACTACTCCAAATTACTTAATTCATTTAAAAATGACACAAAACGGAAATGACAAGTATTAAAAAAAGTTATTGAAGAATGCTCAAAACTTAAGACGTTTTTTATTGATATAGGTTCAACACTGTCAAAAAAAATCCCTAAGATTAAATCTTCACTTACTGACATTTTGGTACCCATAGATAATTGCATTGGTTCAAATGCTGTCTTCTAAATTATTGTTTGAAGAGTTAGAAAAAGCTTTTAAATCATTAAAAAAAAGTAAAGCAATTGGAGCAGATCAAATAAATCGAAACGTTGCTATAGATTGTTTTGAAAAGTTAAAACTTGTTCTTTTTATAGTTTTTAAAGCTTCAATCCACCAAGGTGTTTTCCCCCGAACAGTTAAAAATAGCCAAAAATACTCCTATTATCAAAGAAGAGGACAAATTAATTATTAGTAACTATCGCCCTATTTCTCTTCTCTCCACATTTTCAAATTTTTAGAAAGAATTAAATATAACTCATGTATAAATTTCAATTATACAAATATTTTCATGATAATAAATAACTTTACTTATACCAATTCGGTTTTAAAAATGATTCAACTGAACATGCAATTATTCAACTGAGCTCAACTGAACATGCAATTATTCAACTGAGCTCAACTGAACATGCAATTATTCAATTTGTTCGGGAAATCTCAAAATCATTTGAAAATCGCAATATATGTTAGGACTTTTTATTGACCTATCAAAAGCTTTTGTTACGGTCGATCACCAAATTTTAAGTGTAGTAAGTTAACTCTAATTACTAATAAAACAAAGTGAACCTTTGTTTCCCAAAAAGCAGTTTTTGCCATTAAACTTACCTCAAATTTGTATCGATCAAATTGTAATAAAAAGGAATTCAGTAACAAATTTTTTAGATTTATCTTGATGAAAACATTACTTTGAATCATCAAATCAATTGCATTAGCACTAAAATTTCAAAAAACATAGGTATTTCATATAAATCTACCTAAATAAAAATATTTTACTCAAACTTTATTATTTATTTATACACAGTTATCTAAATTATGCTAATATTCCATTGGGTAGTATAGAAAAAAGTTGCAACGTTTTTATTGCCGTCAGAAACATGCAATCGTTTAATCTGCCTTACAAATAGCTTTTCTCACATAAAACATAATTTTTTTGAAATGAAAATTTTTGATATATACGAGCTA
This sequence comes from Hydra vulgaris, assembly GCF_022113875.1. Classification (NCBI taxonomy): domain Eukaryota; kingdom Metazoa; phylum Cnidaria; class Hydrozoa; order Anthoathecata; family Hydridae; genus Hydra; species Hydra vulgaris. The sequence continues at coordinate 713,583 of NC_061157.1, read as the reverse complement.
AATATATAGAATATTTTATGCTTTGTATACATGTAGAAAAAACGACTTGTCCCTATCTGTCTTCAAATATATTTTTACTCAGAAACCAATCAGCAAATACCATTAGAGAAGTACTGATTTTTTAAATGAACCTTTTTTGAAAACGAACTTTAATCAATTTTAAATTACCTATCGGGCACCACACACTTGGAATAAAACTCTTTTGACGAACTTTAGTTTTGAATTACCCATTACTTTTTGTGTTTTTAAAAGTAAGTTAAAAACCCTAACTTTTTCATTAGGTATTATGTTATTATCAACAATATGAGTTTAATAACTTTGCCTATACTTATTTACATTTATAAAAAGTTTATTTATACTTATTTTGTTGATTTTTATACTTTATACTTACCATTTTGTTATATTTTGGTACGTGTACGTTTATATTAAGTATTGGTATGTTGATCCGCGTGATCTCTCTTTTGATTATTAACTATATACTTTGGAAATTTTTAGAAGTTTAATATTGTTGTTGTAACCAATGTTAAATGCTTGTTTGAACTTACCCAATGTTCTGACGACAAAGATCCTTTGATCTTCTTTCAAATACCTTGCTTTATATTTGTTATATCGTTTATCAAAAATTTATAAAAGTTTATTATTTTTATTTTTAGCAATATATATATGTAATACGACGAACAAATGTAAAAAAAAAAAGGTCATACCCGCTACCGTAAAATTATCTAAATGCGCTTAGGTTTATTTAAAGAGTTTCCATTTATAAATTTTTCAATTTTTCGTTGAAAAATAGCGACTGAATTTGTTGGAGCAGTAAGCTAGTAAAATGATAAAAATTTTTATTGGCTTCAAATGTTGTAAATGGTTCGTCTTCTCGTATGAGTGGGATTTGATGATAAGCGCTTGAATGATCAAGAGTATTGTAAATGTTGTACTTGGATAATTCTTTAACCTAGTCATCTATATGGGTAGAAGATAAGCATATTATGTGAACTTTTTTATTGTGTGGGAATAATTGACACACATCTGTTGCATTTATTAGAATATTGCATTTATTCTATAGTGCTCTCCAAGGCAAGTTATTTGGTCTATAATTTTGTCATTTAGTAATTTTTAATTGAATAAACAGCTTACTAACGTAATTAAACCTTCAAGATTTTGTTGCAATTGGACGACAATCTTTAAAAAGGTTTGCAAATAATGTTGCAGGTGATATCTGCGATTTCCTTAGACTACACACTAACGAAAGAGGTAATGTTCCTCCAAAAGACATTGTTATGTTGCTATGTTGTTCATAAAAGCTTGACCAAGAATAAAATCAGCACATAAATCAAGTAATATTGAGAATGCGATATCTACATACTTCTAATTTTGAAAAGTCATACATTACAAATGTCTTTACAAAGACTTCGATTTTTGTTTGAAAGACAACGATGCCATTGACACTTTCCCAAAGCGTTTTTTATATGGGATTTGATGTTTATTGACAATGTATTTGTTGATAAAGTTGTCTGAGCTTCCAGTATCTATTAATGCAGAAAATTAGATTTAGTATAGTGGCAGTTATGGGCCCCAATACTTGTCATTGTTAATATATCGTCAGACTCAGTCTGACGAAATACTAACAGCTAAAAAATCAAATGAACAGCTAATAATCTATTCAGTTTACATAATTTCACAAAATGTCAATATTTTTGACATTTGTGGCAAACAACATCTTGAGCAGGACAAGCACTACGCGGGTGGTGATTCTTTCCACAGAAGTAGTACAATTATGTGGTCGGTAAAGAGGTTTGTACATTATTGTTATATTTTTTTGTATTACTCATTGCATTGATATGATGTACGTTAGACTGATACTGCTCGGAGTATTTTTGCGCAAACTCTAAACGAGCCAATTTTAGTGTGAGGGTCTTGTTTTCTAGTAGTTTCTGACAAAATCATACTTGAGTTTGAACAAGTGGTAAATGCACCTCGTATAGATTCATTGCAGTAAATATTGGCTGTTACTGCTTTAAAGTTGCAATATCCTGCTAGGTTTCGGAGAGCTTAAATGAGTTCGTAATGCGAGTTTGTTGTTTACGTGTTGGTAATTGATGTCGTGTGAATACTTCGTTTTTTGGCTTAACGTACAGTGACGAGAAACTCGATTGTGTTTTCAAAAGTTAGTGAATCGGATATGTATTCATAAACAGTCGTTAATGCAAAAGTTTATTACTATTTTCAATTTTCTTCAGACGTCTGAAGATAAAAAAAGATTTCAATAGTTTTAAAGCAGTGAATTCATTCCTTGCATGACGTTGAAGAATTTGGATATGCGTCAAATCTTCAGGACGTAAAAATTTCTCCATAAAATGATTTTAAATTTCGCAACATCTTTTTTTCTATTTTTTTTAATAGTAATACATTTATAATAGATATATTAAAATAATAAAGCCTCTCAACTATTAAGGTTTTACCTATCACAAGTAGTGTTGTTACGGCTATTAAATAATTCGACTGTCGACTAAATTGACTAACATATATTCTAAAGTTGACTAAAATTAATTGATTCATTTTAAAAATCGACTAAGTCGATGAAAAGTCAATTTAGTCAAAATATGGTAATAGTTTATTTTTTGAAATAAATTGTCATAAAAATAATAAATTATTTTTGCTCTCTGTTTTTAACATCATATCATTTAGATGTTAATGGAGCAAAACAATATGAGAGAACGGCCGCTCTGACAACTGGAAAGTTTATTCCTAGATCCAAATAATTTATGTACTGCCTTAAATGCTTGCTATATATCGAAGCCTATAAAATAATATTTACAATGTGATAAAAAACTTTTTTGATTTTGGAGATTCACGAGTTAATTTTGCCCCAGGACCCTGAGTCAATTTAAAGCGACAATAAAACTTTATAAGACTAAACAGAAAATAAGTAATAAATATAATTAGAGATGTCATACTTCCTAAAATAACCATTCACAATGTACACTGTCATCTGCAAATAGGAGAAAAGCGCCTATGATGGCATACTTAACTTTGAAGCTTCATTATTCAGTATCCTGAAGACCAAGAACAAAAGTTTTGACATGGATGCATTCTTTATTACATGTAGAACAACAATAACCCCAGGAGTTTTCATTAGTTTTATTTTTTTATTATTTATTTTTATTTTAAAAAAAAGTACAAGTATGCCATCATAGGCAACTACTGCTCCTATGATGGCATAGGGAAGGATGGGGCTGGTTAGCATCAAGGGTAACTTGATGATTTCATTTGACTTTAGAGTCTTGCCTCAGAAATGCCAGAAATTATGCGTAATCATCCTAACTGGTCCTTTCGTGATACACAGCAGCAGTGTAGGATTTTGCGCATGCGCATAAGAGATATTGCGTTTTATGTGTAATAAGAACGCATAAGAGATATTGCGAGATATAAGAGATAGTTTTATGTGTAATAAGAATGCATAAGAGATATTGCGTTTTATAACAAAAATTTTTACTGAAGCAAAAATTCCTTTTTACTTCACTAATAAATATGTTGTTTTTATGAAAATAAAAGATTTTCTTAACTTGTCAATATTGCAACACACCTAACTCGTCAGTATGCCATCATAGGAAGAAGTATTCATTTTCATTTAAACAAGCTATATTTGCCTTGTTCAGAAGATAAAATTAAATTAAGTATTCCATTAACTGCACAAAACTTAGAAATAAAAAGCATGAAAGTTTTATTTCTGTTAATAATAAAATCACAATCTTAAATATTTAAAGGGATTAAAAATACAACAGCACATCCCAAAATCAATTTTTGTTGATTATAAAAGCAATATTTGAGCATAAGGGACGTATTTTTACTAAAACTAATGTAAATTCAGTATAAACATGTTGGTCTAATCACTTTTTTGCCATAACCAATATTTAAAAAAATATGACCGGTATGCCACCATAGGTGCTATACCATCATAGACGCCTTTTCCCTAATAATAAAATTTGCAAGTTCTGTTAGGATAATGTATCGCGTTTGCTAACTAACACATAAACACTAAAGGTTTGCTGTCCAATTTCAGCGAACGGTATCATATAAAACCTAATATCATTTAAAATTGGAAGTATTCTTTTTCACACATTCATATGTGTGCATTTTTTCAAAAATATTAGTTTGATAGCTTTCATTTCTTTTTCTTAAAAATTAGAGTTTTATCATCACCGGTGTTACTAGTCACCGGCGATGGTTCATCGGTGTTAAGCAGCACTGAGACGGATTTATCGCATTGTTTTCTCTAAAATGCAAAAACCTGAGCCGGTTATTTTTGTAATCTTTTTGATTGGTTTGAAGAGATACGTTTATGATACGTTTATGATACGTGTATACATAACTATAGTTAAACGTCAAATTGATGTAACATGCAACACTGTTACACTGCCTAGTCGTAAATAAAAAAAAAACGCCCTCAGTGTTGAGTTTTTTGCGAGAATATTCACAACATATTATGGACAGTAACGGATCCAGGATTTTTTGGTGGTGGGGATGTTGAAATATTTTTGTATTACGTCTTTTGCCATTATACCAACAATATACATTTCAATGAACCAGCTAAGAACCCTCAAAATAAGAAAGTGTAACCGATTATTCGGCAGTCGAATATTTAGTGACTCGGCTGAGCGTCTAGGCGAATATTCGGCATTCGGCAAAACCTCTATCAAGACATCTAAAGTTATAATAATAAATGCTCTCGTTTTTAAACAAAAAAACAAAAATAAAAGATTGGAAAGTTAAATGAAAAAAAAAAGATAGATAAAAGATAAAGAATTTTAAGATTTTCACTCGACTAAATTGACTTTTCTATAGTTGATTAAATCGACTATTTGTTATTTCTTAGCTGACAAATTTCAACTAAGAAATAACAACACTAATCACAAGTCACAAAATCAATATAATAGAAATAATAATTAATAACATAACGTAATTCTCAAGAGAGATGTTAAATCATAATAAGTTTATAACGTTTACAAATGATTCGCAACAATTCTTTAAAAACTGATTATAACTTGAAAATCGTCTTTTTTGTGAGTGTGCGTGCGGAGGAGTATAGCACGCCCCGTAATTAGTCCATGAATTGATGATCTTTAATTTGCGTTAAACTTTGAGTTATGTTTAAAAAAAATTGAGAGTTATCTAGTTTTTACTATATTTGCTAATATATCTCTCTCTGTCTCTCTGTCTCTCTCTCTCTCTCTCTCTCTCTGTCTCTCTCTCTCTCTCTCTCTCTCTCTCTTTATATATATATATATATATATATATATATATATATATATATATATATATATATATATATATATATATATATATATATATATATATATATATTATATATATATATATATATATATATATATATATATATATATATATATATATATAAATATATATATATATATATATATATACATATATATATATATATATATATATATATATATATATATATATATATATATATATATATATATATATATATATATATATATATATATATATATATATATATATATATATATATATATATATATATATATATATACTATTATATTAAAGCGTGGCTGTCTGTGGACATTTGTTTTAGGAGGTAAACTCGAAAGCCATGTTACATAAAAGAAAGTAAAAAATGAACTTTGTTTATAATCAATGTGAAAGTGATCTTAGCAAAATAAAAATAAATAAAAATAAATAATTTAATAAAGATTTTTGGTTGTTTTAGTGAAAGAAAAAAAAAACACTTTTAAATTAAAAAAAACGCTATGCAATGACGTCTTTTGACATCAAATCGTTGTGTACACTTTTTGAATTGATATTGCAATAAATCAGCATTTTGCAAATATACTGATTTGCAAATCAAATATTACAAAAATCAGTACTACATAAGTAGTACTAATTATTGTAGTACAGTAGTACAGTACTACTAATGTAGCAGCTATGTTTCGTGACACTGGCTGTGTAGTAGCTATGTAGCTGGCAATGTTGTAGCTATCGGCGTGCTATTTAGTAACTATATAACAGGCTATGTAGTAGCTTTTTAACAGGTTAGTTACTACATAACATGTTAGTATTAGGGGTTATATATATATATATATATATATATATATATATATATATATATATATATATATATATATATATATATATATATATATATATATATATATATATATATATATATATATATATATATATATATACCCCCCACTACTAACATGAAAAAATATGACACTGCAGTTTCGCCACTGAGAGTAGTACTGACATTTACTTAAAACTAAAAACAGGTGTTCAATTTAATAAATTTTAGTAATAAAAAAGTATATTTAGAAATATATTTTTTTGTCTTTACTTTTATTATGATTTAATTGATTAAATAATAACACAAAATTTAAGTTTATAGCCTCCTCCCCTCCCCTCCCCTTTTAATATAGATTTCTCCTAAGAAGTAAATTATCAGTGTTTTCATTGGTTGATTTTAAAGTGAACGCGCGTTTTCCAGACCGTTAGTAAGATGTTTAAAAATGCTAAACTGTTTATAAAAATATGTATTCGTAAAAGTTGCTAAGGTTTTTAAAATTGTTTAAATATCCATTGTATTTTTTCAAGATGCATTACTACTTTAATTAAAGTTTAGAATTACTTAACTAAATCATTTTTTTATTATAATATCTTGATTATGTGTTGTTTAATCAAACAATAAACTATAAATGTAACATAAAAGAGTGTTAAAAAAGTAACAACACTGTAGTATTATTACTTTTGTAGTCATAAATTTATTGTTTTGTTTTTTATAACATTTTCACAAACAAATTAAAGTTTATTCGCCTATTCCGTAAATTTCGTGGTTTTCCATAAACTGAAACTTTGAAGACCAGATAATTTAACAGATATCGCAAGTCGCGATGCGTTAATTCAACCCTTGTAATATATATATATATATATATATATATATATATATATATATATATATATATATATATATATATATATATATATATATATATATATATATATATATATATATATATATATATATATCTGTGTGTATGTTAGTTTTCGGAAGTCATGTATTTCGTTTTGGTGAACTTACTTAGATAAAATTCATTAATCCTGTATATAAAAAACTTTCAAAATTTTGTCTACATTTTTATCACGTGAGTGAAGTGCCTAACATTGTTCATTTTGTTCATATTTTTTAACTTTATGACGTTGTTAATATACACGTATAAATACACTTAGCTGATATCAAGCATTAAATATTTCCATCCTTAAAGTTCATTACAAGCAAATCTATAAAAAACTATTTGTTTTTATTTTTAGTAAAACAAAAATTTTTTAGGCTTTTGTCACAATAAGATATATACACATAAACAAGTTTGATGTCATGATTTTTTATACAAATAACTTCCGTTGCCAATAACAATTAAACAAAAAAATATACATGTTGGCATTTAATATTTTTGATTCGCCATTTGAGCGTCGGGAAGGTTTCGAAACAAATTTCCAACAGCTGTACGCTTCTTTGTACATACTAAAGTAGACTTATGCAAGCACTTAGAAAAACTAGTATTTTAATTACTAAATGGAGCATTAGGCAAAATTGATTAAGTTATATATTTTTGTATTGTTATCTTGGGCGGCTATTTCAAAAGTATTATAATCAACATGGAGCTATTTAACGTAATAAAGTGCTTTGCAATCTGTAGGAAACTTTATAAATACAAAAATCTAGAATTATTTTAAAATCAGAATTTGGATTAGTTACATGCTGGAACATTCTTATTTCAGCATTAAAATTTTGATTACATTCTGATACTTAAGGTACTATATAATGACGAGGTTCACATTTTCTTTATTACTTAAAAAGAATGTTTTTTGATTTAAGTAACGGCTACGTCACGTAACCGTTATTTATTTATTTTTTTAGAGTGATTATTATGACGTGAAAACTTATGACAAAGCAAACTTGAGTGAGTAGGCAAAGAAATCTTTACTTGGTTATAAAACATATAAATAATTTTTGGCTTCGTAATACCTTATCAAGTTTAAAAGACATCAGTCACGACAAGTTACGACGGCATTACGACAATTTACGACAGTTACGACGACAAAAGACATCAAAAAGTAAAACTTTTCCCTGGGATTATTGTAGCTAAAAAACATTACTAAGGTCTTATTTCCACTAAAGGCTACATTAAATAACATTATGATAAATAAACATTTCGTTAATTTTTTTAATCTGTTATCAGTTTGTTATCATTAATTGTTTTGAAGATTTTTTAATGTTTTTGTCAATCAATTTTTTTAATTAAATTGTTATTGAAAAAGAGATTTATAAATAATATAATCTGGCATCTCTAAAGCAGGCCGCAATATTAGACATTGTTTCAAGTAAATTGAAATAACGTTTCAAGTAAAATAACGTTTTCTATAAATTCTCTGTTGTTAAAACCATGCTGTCAGTAACATAAGTGTTAAAATAATTAAATTATAGAAAAATCTTATCATGAAAAGTTGTATTTTTTTATTTATTTTGTGATAAGTTTTTTAAACCTTTAATTTTTAAGCATTTAAAATAATCCAATTTTAATAATTATGCTGACACTGCGGTATCGTAATAACGAATCCCTCTCTCTTTCTACCCAGCAAAAAAATTTGGCGGACAAGACTACGCGGTGGGCTACTATACAATAGAAAAACAGAGAATCTAAGCCAACATTAATTCAAAAAATTTAAAAATTCACTAAATGTAATATAAGAAACACTAAATTTTGTAAAAACAAAGTTTAATACTTTTTTTTAAAGTTTTGATAATTCTTTCAAAATTTTTTGCTGCGAAAAAGATAAAGATTAAGGCGACAATTTTTTAAAAGCCAATAACATTTTGTACTCAATCACCATATTTACCAACGCATTTGGTGGTGATACTCGCATTACTTGATTGGCATACGTTTACATTGTAACGCTAATACTATCTAGAGGGCATGCGTTGTCCGGGGGTCGTCCGTCGGACGTCAATGGGACGACGTGTGCCCATTGGGTATTAGAGAATCGGCATTGCCCTCACAAACCAAGAAAGTTAAAAAAATCATAAACAAAAATTTCCTTAAAATTTACTAATAAAAACTTCAAAGTATCACATAATATTTTAAAATAAATATATTATATCGTAGCTAGGACATAGAATCGTTTTGCATGAGGATGATAAAAAGCCTATTTAATATAAGTTGTATTAGTTTTTGTTATGTTTAGTAAACGTTTCTTAAACTGTTGAAGGACTTTTTTTGTGTGCTGAAATTCTGCTAGAAATATTGATAAAATTGTAACAACATATCTATTACCTTATATATTTTCTTTGCTTTATACGAAATTATTAACCTGAAACTCTTATGTAACATATTTTATAAAACAGCAATATCTATCAAAAAAAGTTATAAGCAATTGTTTAAAGGTATAGTATACATTTAAAAGTTCAATAAAAATTTCAAGTCAACTTTTGAAAAGTTTATAATCGGTTGATCATTTTAAAGAGATTGAAAATTAGCGTCATATTGTTACACATAGAACAAATTATATTAGCGTCATATTGTTACGTAGAACACATTAAACTGATAACGGCGTTGGCATACTGCTGAAGTCCATGTGAAAAAAAACCACAAAGTTGTTTTAAAAACTCATTTAAGACAAAAAGATTACTCTTTTAAACACTTAAATTAAAAATACCTTAACTTGTAAAAAGCTTAAATAAACGGAAGAAAAGTTTAAGAATAAAATTGTTAGCGATATTGAATAAAAGCATGAGTGATATTGAATGAATGATATAGTTAAATCGATTTGGCTTAATTTTTCTTTTCCACTTTCGGTCTTCTTTATAAATAAAAACTCCTAAGATCTTTAAGATGATTAGATTTACGTACTTTAAATAAGAATCCAGTCAGTTAAATATCTTAAATTACGTATTTAAATAAGAATCCAGTCAGTTAAATATCTTAAATTACGTACTTTAAATAAGAATCCAGTCAGTTAAATATTTTAAATTATTATTTTTTAAAGTAATTTGATTGGCGAATTTTTTTGTACATAAATTTTCTTAAAATTGTATACATTTTTTTGTAAATTTTAAATATAAGGTAATTTTAACCATGAAGAAAGTTAAGGCCAATATATTTTTATGATATAAGGAAACTTTTACAGTTTATCATAGTTACAATTATAAAGGTTAGGAAACGTTAAACATTTTTCAAATTCCTTTTGTACGTTAATGTAAACAGTTATTTTGTTCCACAATGATCTGCGTAATATTAAATTTTGTTTGTTGCTAACAGTTGATGTTATCAGAATTGGCATGCATTACGTCAAAATTCAGCACGGAAGAGCTTTTTTAATTGCTTTTTTTTTTTTAAAAAAAAGATATTTATATTCTCAAATAAAGCTGAACTATTACAACATAATGCGATGGAATTTATATTCGTAATGCAGATGAATAGTCACGCTTTAATCAAATTTGAAATTCTTTTCGTTTAATTAGTATATAATAATTACGAGTTGAAAGCGATCGGGATTAACTTTTAAATTTGAGGAGAATACAAAAATAAATCAACATTTACTTGCGTTCATTTTTTTGAAAGTACTTGATTGTACTTACCAAATTACAAATTTATAAAATCAATATGCTGATTCTAAAGCAAAAACACGGAATGTTTTCTACAGCTGAATTTAATTTAAATACGTGCTTTACTTTGAATGACGGTGAAATTTTAATAATGCGAAAAGCGATATGCCAACAGTATGTAAATAAAAAAGTAGTTGTAGCAACTTCAACATCTAAAGTTTATTTTTCTAGTACAGAAAAAAATGATAATTCTACAGTAAATTTTACACCTGAATGGATATACTATACCACAGGGGTTGTCGCACTTATATATGATTCATCTGACTTAACATTGGCATTATTTGAAAAATCAACAATAAAACTATTATGGAGTTTATCCTGGAAAAGTCATACTTGCTTCAGCTCACCCGCATCGAACTTTCACGTTATTAATCTTGACTCTTACTTTACAAAACATGTTGGCATGCTACACGAAAAT
>NC_061157.1:497973-696467 GCF_022113875.1 Hydra vulgaris | reverse complement strand
ATCGAAAAAGCGTCTTTTTTGTCTTAATCTTGTCATGAAAAAACATAAAAAATGCGTCTTTAAAACGTCTTTCTTAATCAATTATGCACTTCTAAAGAAGTGTTTTTTCTCGGGGTCGGAACAACTTTTTTGTCATACTTTTTAGTATACTATAGTAGGCTATCCTATACACTATAATATTCATGCTTTCCATATAGAGAAAAGCTATTTTTATCAAATGAAAATGATAATAGCTCCTCATACAAAGTATGACAAAAAGCTCTTTCTGATAGCGAGAAAAAAACTTTTTTTAGCTGTCAATATAAAAGAGGAAGCATTTTCTATATCTTTTATATGTTTAATCATACGAGAATAATTTATAAATAAAACAACAGTATAGTTCAACAGAATATTTTTTCATCTTTCTCTTTCTTTTCTGTTTCTTAAGCGAGCTCTGTTTCTTGGCGTTGTTGAATAAAATTAACTATTTCACGTCGAAAAATACTTTCATACGAGCTGGGGTCAATGGTATAAAACTTTTTATCGGCGTAAAATTCTACTGGCGGAATTTTTACAGCCGTAAATTTAGAGACATAAAATGTTTTTTCATTTAATGTTATAAAACTTTTACCGGCAGGGGCGGACTGGCCATGTGGAAGATGTGGACTATTCCACATGGGCCGTTTTCATAATCTCATAAAAATGTATAATTCAATAAAATATATAAATCGTTATTAATCTTGTTGCAAAAAAAAGCAATTTATTGTTTGAGAAATTAATGTTGTAATTTGTGTTTGTATTTTATAATTGTTAATTATCCTTGCTTTACAGTATTATATATTTTTTTATTGTTAAGTACTTTGTTTTTACGTATATGTATTCTAATAAATTTTTTCTGTTCGATATTTATTCATTAATGTATATATTTATAAATTAAGCATAACTTTGTAATTTACGTCTGTTATCTTTGCTGCTTTTCCTCATTTTTCGTTGGCCTACAGGGCCGTTAAAAATATTTTTCCACATCATAATAATTTGGCCAGTCCGCCCCTGTTTACCGGCGTAAAATTTTGAAGATATTTATGCTCTGAACTTGATTTTCGGAAATCTACTGTCTGAATCAATAACTTAAAAGGTTGTCAAAAACAAAATGTTTTTAAGCTGAAAACATCAAAGTTAACAAAAATTAACAATATCTTATGGATTCGGACTTAAAATGTTCTGATTCTGATAAAGAATATTTTGTTGCTTTAGAATATTTGGCAAATCAGAGACAACCACGAGAAGTGAAACTGTTCAAACAGTATTTAAACTGTTAAGAATACAATGTAAAAGTAGAAAAAAATGGAATTGTCATCAATTTTTTATCTTAAAAAATATTTTGGCCTTGACCTTGATTGTTTTGGCCGTGGTCATTATAATAAAATACATAGAATTTAAGAATTAAAAGTTTTTATTCTTTTTTTTTCGTAATTAATTACGTATATATATATATATATATATATATATATATATATATATATATATATATATATATATATATATATATATATATATATATATATATATATATATATATATATATATATATATATATATATATATAATATATATATATATATAATATATATATATATATAATATATATATATATATAATATATATATATATATATATAAATTTTTTTTTTCTTGTTACAGGCTCTAAACATTGCTAATAGTTATTAATATTGATATCATGAGAATAATTGTGAAAGATTTAAAGGGCGCAACTTTATTGGGAAAATTAAATTACCCTAATATTTTTGAGAAAAAAAATTTTTCAAAAGTAAGTCAACCTGGTACTCAAAAGAAGCAAAATTTTATAAAAAATTCGAAAATAGTAATTGTTTTATAAAAATCATATCGTGAAAAAAATTGATATTAAAAATCATGTAAAAATGCACCTTTTTCACTTTTAGTTAAAAAACTACAGTTATTATGCAATAAAATCTAAACTAAGAATTTTTATATGAAAAAATTATTATCTTTGAAATTTTTATAAAATTTCGCTTTATTTGATTACCTACATCACATAATTTTGAAAAACTTTTTTTTTGAATAATATTAGGGCCTGCTAATTTTTGTAATTATAGTTGCGGGTGGAAGACATTGTTCAATACATAAAAGTAAATACTTTCCTAAATTAGTACATAAAAACACAACTTTCTAGACCATAGCCAGGTTAGTAACTCTAAAAAAAAATTTTATTACCCACCCTAATATATATATATATACATACATATATATATAATATATATATATATATATATATATATTATATATATATATATATATATATATATATATATTATATATATATAATATATATATATATATATATATATATATATATATATATATATATATATATATATATATATAAATATATATATATATATATATATAAAGTTGACACATCAAGGTTATTTACAAATAATAATAAGTAGTAATATGAAATAAATACCTCTAAAATTTAATACTATTAAAATGATGCTAATATTATTTGCATCATTTTATTATTATTGAAGTAATATTAATAAACTTTATAATGCAATTAGGAGTAAATAAAAATAATAGTTATAATAACAGCGATTAAAAGTAATAGTAAAGATTATAAAAAGTATACACTATACTATTTTAATAATAATAATAACAAAAATAACAGTAAAAATAACAACAACAATAATTATAACAACAACGGTAATATAACAAAAACAGTAATATAAAAAAAAATTATGACGATATTAATAACAGTATGAATCATAGCATTTAAAATCATAAAAATATAGTAATAATAATATTAACAATTATAATGATGAAGAGAAAATACTTCAGTTTAAGAAATATTAAAATAATAAATAACTGGTTATTTATACTTTATAACATTCACAATTTTTTAAAAAAATATTGCTTTTAAATTATATATAAAAATATTAAAACACAACAGTGTTGTGTTTTAATATTTTTTTTGTTAAATTTAATAAGTTTAGCGAAAAATATTAAATCACAACATAAAAGAAAAAATTTAGATAAATAGAAGCTCAGAATTAGGGTTATAAATAATAAGTTGAATGAAAGTATGAAATTTATAAGCAATGTTTTTCTAAAAAGTAGTTAATAAGAGCAGTTTTAAATTTTGAAAATGACTTACATTTCTTACATGACAAATTCAGTATTAAAATTTTAACAAAGAAATTGCTCGAAATTAAAATTTATCAAGATATGTGCACTTAATTTAAATGAAAGAATTTGTATTAAGTTTTCAAACCATAGGTTTCTATTACTAAATATTCGTCACTCTGAATCTTCAACAAAAACTTCTGTAGGTCGCTCCTCCGGAACATTTATCGACTGTAAACGTTTCGGTTGTAGAAATTAATTGACGGTAATTTGGAAAAAATTTTTATAAAGGTAAGTTTCCACTCATCCGTTTCTTCACGGGAACGGGATAGGAAAGGGAAAAATAATCACGTGAGCATGCGTAGTTTTCTTTCGGACATATTAAAACTTATACTACGCATGCCCACGTGATTATTTTTCCCGTCCCTTTCCCGTTCCCGTAAAAAAACGGATGAGTGGAAATTCGCCTTAACATTCCGGTGGGAAATCGGCTAGCGAATAGCTAGCTATAATCGTTACGATAAAGACAGCGATATAGCCACGAGGATCGCTAGCTTTTTTAAGTTAGCAAAAAGCTATTGATATTTGTAAAGATAAAGACAGCGATTTGGTTACGAGGACAGCTCGCTTAATAAGCTAAAGACTCACAGGCTATTGTAGCTACCGTCATATCGTAATAAAATCGCTATCAAAAAAAATTTTAGTATGTAGCTATCAACCAGCTATAGATTTGTAGATATTTTGTAGCTAGCTACAAAGCTACGATATGTAGCTAGCGACACATTGCTACAAAATCGCAAAGTTTAAAGTTCAATTATTCTCAAAATTATAATAGACCCAACACTAAAAATCGAATTTTTAAAGATGTTAGAGACATTAGTAAAGAATAAAATAAGAAAAAAAAAATCGCTTGAAAATCGCTATAAAGCTAGTTAGTCGCTCGCAAATCCACAGCTCATTTCCCACCGGGATTGAAACAAATTATTTACGCCGATAAAATTTACAGCCGGTAGCATTTTACGCCGATAAAAAGTTTTATAACATTGACCCCTGGTTACGACTTCTAAAAAACGAGTGAACATAATAAACAGTCTAATGCTTGAATGTAATACAAAAAAGAAAATGAAACTTGAATTGCTGAGTGAAACATATTAGACTACAGACTATTAATTTAAAAAGGGCTAATCCTTTTAACCCCCTCATGTTTCCTGCGCGGTCCTTTCTTTTTGAACCCACTAGCTTGGATTGGGACAGGAGTAAACAGCATAAAAATATATAAAAATGGGTGTGCTAAAGAAATTTACAACCATCAAAATGACTGTACAACGAAGTATTTTATTATGTAGTACTTAAACCAAGCTAAATATTTGCACCTCTCAGATTTGCTTTGTATGAAAGCCAAGTTATTGAAAACAGATATTGATATTTTTCTCTCTTCTATGACGTGACTTTTTAATTGAATTTCACTGAAATTAAGTGTAATATACTCATAACAATTTAAAAATCCGTTATTGACTAATTGTTATCATCATGTACATTTTTTCACTTGCTTTTTTAACGACAGATTACAGTTAACAAGAAAATAATAACTTTAACATAAAAGATATAGAGCCAATCTTTTGTAGAAACAATTTCATCATTCAACTAAATTTTTTTTTTTTTTTTATTTTTTAATTTGCATTTACTCCCAACAAGGCTGCAAGCAACCACTATTAAGTTGGGAGTTACTACGAAAAAAAAAGAACAGAGTTATAGAGCAAGGAAACGGTTGACAGAAGACTTGAATAGTTGAAGGTCGTATGAGTCAGGAAAACATGAAGATGGGAGAGATCTCCACAGGATTGAAGTGCGGGGAAAAAAACTAGATGAATAAAAGTTTTTAGAGCATGCAGGGACAGATACAGTAAGCGAATGAGACTTAGCTGAATGACGAGTAAAACGAGAATGAATTTTAGTTGATGGAACTAGAGATGATAACTCTATTGAGCAGTGACCATGATAGTATTTGTAGAAAAGAGAAAGAGATGCAACTTTACGACGATGGAAAGAGGTTCAAGCTTAGCAGATAGTCCAGGTCCAACAACATTTATAATGCGTTTTTGGACCTTGTCAAGAAGAGAAAGTGAATCGTTAGAAGAACCAGCCCAAATATGACAACAGTATTCCATACAGGGACAAATAAGAGATTTGTAGAGGTAGAGAATGGAATCAGAAGTAAGGAAAAGGCGAGCACGATAAAGAGAAGCAACCTTAGCAGAAGCTAATTTAGCAATCGATTGTATATATGGTTTCCATGAAAGTTCAGTAGTAAGCGATAATCTAAAAAGACGTAAAGAGGAGGACTCAGTAAGAGGATTGCCATTCATTAATGTAGGAATGTTGACCATATTACGGTAGTTGTTTGCAGTAAGCAACTGGGTTTTTTTTAAATAAAAACAACAAAGTTATTCAGATCATTTAAAAGTATATATTAAAAAAATTGCAAGCCTACTGAATGCTTCTTCTTTTCTATCGTTTGATTCACTAGCACTTGAACAAGTAAATACAGACAGAAATTGATTACAGGTTTTATTTTTCGTCTGTATATAAATATTTTAATTTAATATTTAATAAATAACGTTCTTCAACCACAACACATTAAAAAATTAGTACAAAAATAAACGGTAAAATTTTAAAAACACTTACCTGCGACTAACTAAATTGAGACTAGATCATATCGATACCATCTTACTGGCACCACGCCATCCACTCTTTGCTTCTTCTCATTAACATTTTCTAGCTAAACAGCTGCATTTATAAATATATTATAGTACATATATATATATATATATATATATATATATATATATATATATATATATATATATATATATATATATATATATATATATATATATATATATATATATATAAATACATATATATATATATATATATATATATATATATATATATATATATATATATTATATATATATATATATATATATATATATATATATATATATAAATGTATATATATATATATATAAATGTATATATATATATATATATATATATAATTATATATATATAAATGTATATAAATTACAAAATAAGCCTGCTTACCGAAAATAGTTGATTTTTAATTTCCTATGCAAAACGTTTCACATAAAAAAAGTTTTATAAAAGTTTACGATTATGTGGGTTTAAACCCATCTTTGTTAGATACTATTGCCAATAAATATTTTCATTTTTCTTAAGCAAATAATGATTTTCTTATTAACAACGAAAGTTGTTAATAAGCAAATAATAATTTGTTTATTGTAATTATAATAAGCAAATTATGACTTACTTATTAACAACTTAAGTTGTTTCCCAGTGGGAAACGTTAGTGAATTTTCCCCCTTCTTCTCCCAAAAAAAAAAATTTTTACTAGGTGTTACTTAATTTAACATTTAAATAAAAAATTTCTCATTTTTTTCTTTTAAAGGTCATCGATTTAAAAGACGTCTTTTCTACGTCTTATTAAAGACGTACAACCGATTAACGTCTTTTCGAACTCTTTTTTGAAGACGTCTTTTTAAAGGACGTCTTTTACACGTCTTTATTTAAGCTGATTATAAAAAAACATAACAAGTCATAAAAAGACGTCTTTTATTCGTCTCAAGATATCTTTTTTACCACTGGGATGCCACGGCTGCTCAATGTTTTTAACTTTTTTAAACCAATGCACAGTGGGCCAGTAGGTGGACAAAATGGGAAAAAATTTAGTTGTCTAATCTTGTTTAATTTTAAAATCTACATTTATTAGGTAAACTTTATTGATAATTTTATTCTAGTAAATCCCTTATCTGTTATCTCAGTTATACTTTGAAAATCAGAGATTAACAAAAAAAATCTTTAAGAAATTTATATCTTGTAGTAACTTAATTACTAACAAGAATTAGCATCCACGCGGCATATATATTATAACATTAAACTTTTAAATTAAAAAATATTTGTTATAAGAATTATTTAGATATAGTTTTATTAAACTTAGACATTCGTAATTTTCTCCAAAAAAACAATCATAGTATTTCAAAACAAAATGTTACTGAAGATATATTGAAATTTATTCAGCCAAAATTTGTTGAATTTAAAGACGTTGATTTTAGACATTGTGTTCAACGATTTGTTTACTTCTATAAAAAAAAAAGTGGAAATCTGCAAACAATACTGTTAAAAATTTTGAAAAGAAATTTGTAAATTGGCTTAATGAATATTTAATTGTGAGAAAAAACAACAACAAACTAACTGCAAGTAGGCTTGGTCGAAAACCAGTTGCATTTGGTAATAGTTCTAATAAAATTAAAAAACGGCGTGTATCTTGCTTAATTGAATCCCATTCATCCAGTCAATTATTTTTTGCTGTTAATAAAAAATTTATGAATCTATTTTTAATGCTGATAAGAACGTTTTAAATATTTCAAATACAGATAAAGCAACTAAATATTCAGCAGTCGAAGCACTAGCTTTAATAATTGATGCCAGTCTGACAAAAGCTTACTATCAATTGATTAGAAGCGGAGCTTTGGAGAAAGAATATAATCTCTACCCCGCTTACAATGGTGTCAGAGATGAAAAATTGAAATGTTATTCTTCAAACATAACAGTGGCGAACTATTCAGCTTCAGTTCCTTTGAAAGATTTAATGATTCATACTTTTCAGTTCAGGAACCTGTGCTGAGGCACTTGATAATGAACGACAAAGCAATAAAAACAATGACATTCACGTGTAAGGCTGGTTTTGATGGTGCTACTGGCCAAAGTATTTATAGACAAGTTTTATCAGAACTTGGCATGAACAGAGATTTAAAGTGTGAAGAATTATTGTTTATTACTGGTCTAGTCCCATTGAATTTGACTAGATTTAGCAACAGTAACGAAAAGGTGTATTCATGTATGGATTCAATTTTTTGAGATTTGCAGATTGCATATAAAAAAGAAACAAAAAAGTGGCAAACAAGATCTAACAAACAAAGAAAAGGCATCTCTAGCTAAACAAAAAAGATTCAGACTGGTTTTATGAACAAAATGGGACTTGCTGTTGATTCCCTATAAGTGGTGGTTTTGGAACAAGCAATGATGGCAATACCTCAAGGCATGCTTTTGCACCATATGAACAAACAGCTGAAATTCTGGGTATTGATCAAAACCTTATATTCAGATTTTACATTATCTTGGTAACACTCTCTTAAGGATATGAAATAAACAGCCTAAAATTCAAGGATTATTGTTTTGACACTGTTAGACTATATGGGTCCCTTTTAATACATGGCTCAATCAGTTCGCAAAGTATTTATACATGGACATGACATAATTAAAAACCTTACATTACCCATCGGACTTATG
Organism: Hydra vulgaris; assembly: GCF_022113875.1. Classification (NCBI taxonomy): domain Eukaryota; kingdom Metazoa; phylum Cnidaria; class Hydrozoa; order Anthoathecata; family Hydridae; genus Hydra; species Hydra vulgaris. Next base: position 687,954 of record NC_061157.1, on the reverse strand, counting down.
TCAGAGGAAGCTCAAGAAGCTAGAAATAAAGATTTCAAATCTTATCGCGAAAATTTCAGCCGAAAAAAAATCCAGAAAAGCAACAAGTACTGAATATATATATTTCTAGTTTTCCAGTGATCCTGTTATTTCATCACTGCGTAAATCAACATCAAACCGAACAAATCATAATACATTAATTAAAGATAAAGTCTCATAAAACACTAATGTCAAAGTTGTATAAAACCGCCCTCTGGAGTAATAAAACTTTTTGAAGACCACATAAAAATTTAGGCCTTATGCAAGGTTAAATATATGTGGTTTTAATTTCAATATTCTTGAGTTAACAATTTTATAAATTTTCTGGAGAAATTCTAAAACTGTCAAAACAGGGTATTCTCGCCAAAAAAAAAACGTTACTTGTGTAATAAGTTATCAAAAAATAAATCTTGAAAATGATATCAAAAAAATCAATTTTAAAAATCATAAACACTTATTTAATCAATTTTAAGACGGCTGAAAAACTATTTTCATTTGCAAAAATTAAAAAAACACATAAATGCTTGGCAAATCTAATTTATAGTTAAAGAAGTGATTAGAAAAAAAAATCAATAGGAATAAATCTTAACATAATAAAAACATGTAATCATTATTTAGATAACCCATGTTCTAAATAAGCATCAAAAATATCACCCACAAAAAATTTTGAATCTTTTATGAACTCTTATAATATCTTTGTAATGAACAATAATAACCTTATGGAAAGAGTACTGTTAGACTCGAAGTCTCTGCTACAAACCATTATTGTACTTTTCTAGCTAAACTAAAGCACTATTGTATCAAAAACTCGATTATTGTTTGGTTTAAAAATTGCTCAGCAAACAGGAAACAATATATATTGTGTGTAAAAAGAAACATAAAACATCTATCACTATCGATGATTCTCTCTTTATATTCTACTGGTGATCATTTTGACCACTGTTCATTGTGAACACTATTCATTGTGACCACTGTTCTTGATCTTCAAAGATTAATACTTGTACTATTCCTCCTTTTTGTTAACAAAAACTGTTTAAATTTTTAAGATTTTACAATTCTTCTTGTTGCCAACATAAACTTACTTTACTCAAAATAATACACCTCCAATTTGTCACCATAGAAGTTTGATATTTAACAAAATAGTTTTATTTAATAAATGATATTTAATAAATTAAAGGAAAAATTAAAATATAAGTAAAACAAAATTTGTTTTGTTTTATCGGCAAAAAAATATATATACATTTAAAAGTTATATTATATTATATATTTAATATATTATATATGTATATATATATATATATATATATATATATATATATATATATATATATATATATATATATATATATATATATATATATATATATATATATATATATATATATATATATATATATATAGTATATATATATATATATATATATATATATATATATATATATATATATATATAATATATATATATATATATATATATATAATATATTAAATATATATTATATATATACATAAATATGTATATATATATATATATATATATATATATATATATATATATATATGTATATATATATATATATATATATATATATATATATATATATATATATATATATATATATATATATATGTATATATATATATATGTATATATGTATATATATATATATATATATATATATATATATATATATATATATATATATATATATATATATATAGGGGAAACAAATTGAAGCCCATTAATAGATTGTATTACACAAATAACAGCATGCAATAGGCGAGTAAATCACACAAAAACAGTAGGTTTAACGTTTTACACAACTGTAAATAATTATTTACAGTTATGTAAAACGTTATTGAGTTAATACAGATAATTTTTAATATGTTTTTTACTCTAATAAATATTTGATACCTTACTTTTCTTTTATTTTTTCGATAAAAATGATGGAAAATTTTGTTCATATTTCAAATATTGCTTTAAAGTCTCCAAGTCCCGTTTTATAGAAGATACAGATAGGATTGCCTATTTCTATAAGATTTAAAATAAATTTGTTTTAATACAATATTTCCCTTTAAGTAATTAACAGCAACTTTTAAAATGTAGTATGATCATCAGTAAAAACTATAAAAAATTAGACATTTTTCGTTTGTTTTATTTTTTAGGTTTTTTGCTTCTATTTGCTATGAATAAATGTGTCCTTGGCTCGAATCAATGTACCCTGTGATAAAGTCAGCTTATTTACATTTTTTTACAACTACATACGCAGCTTAATTACATTCAAATTACATTTTTTATTGAATGGGTCCCAAAACTTAATCTATTTAATTTTAGAACTAACATGTTTCAAATAAGATTCTTAGATAAACAATGGATACATATAATCGCTTTATTATTACTATTACGTCATTCTTTTGATTTTTTCTTCACTCTTTAGTAAAAATCTATAATTATGCAACAACTTCCCTCTACTTTTCTTTTACATTACAGCTACCTTAACTATGTAAATATTGCTTGGCTCAGCACCAACAAACCAAAACTAAAAATTAAAAATTTTCTTGATAAATGCGTATTGATAAGCATTTATCAAGAGGATTTTTTTTTATAATATTATAAGAGTCGTTTTAAGTTTAAATCATTGATTTCCCAACTAAACGTTTTCCAGACTTTTTTTTACTAAAATATTTTTAAATATGTTACCTTTAAGAGTTAAAACCAGGGCTGTGGAGTAGGAGTCGGTGTCGGTGTCACCAAAATTGACCAACTCAACCGCACCACTGTTAAACAAGTCTGAATCAAATTAAAATTTCACAACAAATCAATTCTAATAGGCTGTCTCTACCGCCCTCACAACTTGAACGACTTAACGCTCAATGAAATAATAACCTTAATAAGCACTGCCTCTGACAAATGCTACTCGATTGGCTGCTCAACCTTACTTGCGTACGGCGACTTCAACTTCAGCAACACTGTGTATTCAAAAGTCGATGTAGGAGTAGCAAATTTTAAGACCGTCTCAAAAAAAATCATTTGACCAAGCTTATAACTTTTCCGACATAATGTAATACTCGTGAGGGACCTCCAAAAAATACTCTTAACTTGATCCTGACCAATAAACCAGACCGATTATTCGACATAAAAGAAGCGAAACCTCTCGGAAACACTGTCTTATTGGGGAAAGTATAGCTCTCAGCGATGTAAAAACTAAAGAACCCAAAAAAACTGATTTCTCTAACCTCTACATGATGTGTCTAATCTGGAGCAAAGCCGACTACAACTCAATCTCTACGCATATCGAAACATTCGGTTGGCATTCGGCTTTCGACGGCTTGAACATTTCCGAAAAAAATCAAATATTTATCAACAAATTCAACGAAGCAACCTCATTACACGTTGTGTCCAACGACCACCCCTAACATTACTAAGCACAAAAAATGGGTAACCAAAAATTTGCAAATGCAGTCAAATTGAAATGAAACTCTGGGACAAATTTATTGCGGCCAGCCGAACAAACAAGCCAACTCTACGCAAACAGCATAAAAAAACCTTTCCTAAATATCATTTCCTTAAGAAGTTTATATTTTTCATTAATACATAGTCATTTAAGCTATGGTAACATGGCCTGGGCAAGCACAAACTGTACTAAGCTTAAAAAACTCTACAGTAAACAAAAACATGCCTGTAGAATTGTCTTCGGAGTAAGTAAAAAAGCGTCTGGTGAACCTCTCTTATGCAAACTTGGAGCATTGAATATATACAAAATTAACATACATCTTGTTTTACAGTTTATGTACAAAATAAAAAATGGACTATCTCTGCCGATATTTCAACCCTATTTAGCGAAATAAGTCATAAATACCCTACTAGATTCTCATATAACAACTTTGTCATCCCAAAATTTACATTAAAGTTAAATTCATACTCAATCCAACACCGCGGACCTTATTTGTGGAAAATTTTTCCCCAGATTGTTTCTATCAAAAGAAATACACTTGAACAGTTCAAATCTGAATCAAAGCGTTTTTTATTATCTACGGACTTAAATTTTCTTTTTCTTTTTTAGTATAAAATAAACTAGCACAATTTATTTCTTTTATTTGTTTTAACTTTTACTTGTTCTAAATTTATTTTACTAAACGAATTTATATATAAACAGTTATATCAATTGTAAAACGTAGTTTTTTCACATTTTTACATATTTTATCACAAACAATTTATCACGATTTTATATATTTTGTTGTAAAAAACAACCTGTAATGAAGTCACTATGGGGCTCGGTGATAAGACAAACTGATGTCTTCTTCTTGCTCCAGCCATTTATTTTATTATTTATGTTATTTTATAAATTGTAACTTTCTTCGGCAAAAAATTGAAAAAATAAAAATAAATAAAATAAAATAAAAAGCAAGTAAAGCAGTAAAAAAATTAGTTAAATCAGCCGTTCTTAATTACGAAATGGAACTGGTAAATAATAGCAGACATAACCCAAAAATAATCCACTCGTACGTCAAAAGCAAACAAGATACACACAACCGCATCAAAAAATAACGACAACACACTAAACGAACATTTCCAGTCAATTTTCGAAAATGAGTCGTTAGGGTCTATACCAACATTCAACCCACTAGTATAAACCAACTGACCACACTCGCATCATACGAATCTGTCAAAGAAAAACTTTCGGACCTGAACAAAACCATATCAATGGGCTTCAACGGCATTCACCCACGCGTCCTGAAATACTGTGCTCTAGGATTTACTATCCAACTGAGCATTACCTCTGAATCGCTTAAAGCTGGAGAAGTACCGTCTCAATGGAAAAAAACCGAAACTACTCCTATCTTCAAAAAAGGCTGCAAGTTGAACCCCTCAAACTATCAACCTATCTCACACACTTCTGTCCCTTGCAAGGTAATGAGGTGATGGAAAGCTTTTTACACAAACACATTACAGACCACTTAAACAAAAATAAACTTTTCAGGTCTGCTAAACACAGGTTCCAAAAGGAAAAAGATTGCTTCACAAACCTACTCGTAATATGCGAGATCCTGACTCAAGCTGCCCGTAAAGGTTACCCAACCGATATCATATTCACAGACTTTGCTAAAACATTCAACAAATTTCCATACTGTCGTCTGCTGCACAAGCTGAAATCTCACGGAGTGTCCAACAACTTGCACAATTGGATCAAGAGCTGGCTAACCATCTGACTACAACACGTAACCATTGATAACAATAAATCCGTTTGAAAAACAATCTCTAGCGGTGTGCCACAAGGATCTGTTTTTGGAACACTCCTGTTCCTTATTTACATTAACAATTTGCCAGAAAAAATACAACACCACTTTAAAATGTATGCAGATGATTTTAAAATAATTGGAATTATAGAATCAAACTATGATATCATAAAACTTCAAGCCAATATTAACGAAGCAGTGAAATGGTCGCTCACATGGCTTATTTCAATTAATGTTGACAAGTGCAAAGTCATGGACACTGGGCGCAACAATAAGAAAAATTGACTGCAATTTATTCAATAAATAACCTACACGGCAAACTGCACGAGCTATCATGCACGTCATCTGAACGAGACCAGGCGTTTTTATGACTAGCGATCATGCTTGGCAGGCTAAAGAATGCTTTTTGAAGTCGACGTTCTGCATTGTGGCGCACACTGTATATTTTGTACGTTCGATCGCACCTAGAAATTGCAGCGCAGACCTGGCCACCGGTTTTAGCTCAAGGCATAGCTAAACTCGAGCAAGTTCAACACCTAGCCACAAAACATATTGCCACCCTAAAACATCTTCCGTATACTCAAGCCTTAATCTGACAACAATAACAACGAGAATAAGGAGATCTTCAAAGTACAGTTTTCGTCCGAGTGTTCACACAAAACAAATAAAAGCACAACTTGTCTGAAACTGCTCTGAAAGAAACAACTTCTTCGCCAACCGTGTTGTAAAATTCTTTAACCCAAATGCGTTGGACGCAAAGAACATAAACGATTTCAAACACGAACTTCCTCTGCTCCGGCACCTTCACTTTTGCTGAAATTGAAAAATTTTTCTTCCATAACAGAGAGGCCTGGTGTGCCCCTCTTTGTCAAAAATTTGTAAATTTGTTTTGACCATAAATAAACCAAACAAACAAACAAAACAGCTGTTAGAAAATGTGCATTCGACCGCGCAAGACTTTTTATTATTATTATTACTTATTTATTTATTTTTATTTGAAAAATTTACAAAATACAAAATGGTGAGACAGGTAGTAACTAAATTACTCTTATGTAGCACCAAAAAAATACAAAAAAGAAAACTTAATATGAGTAAATGTGAAAAAACCAAGTTAGTAGATTGCGTGACAATTTAAATCATTTTTTTAATTCGATTTGAATGCTGACAGTGAGGGCGAGTTTACTATAAGGTCAGGAAATTACTTTCATACTTTATAATTCTTTCGCTATAAAAAAATCTTCTAGCATCATTAATGTATTTATTACGTGATGTAAACTTTTGTGAATGACTTTTAGTAAAACATTTCGAATTGGAAAACAATTTAAATGGTTTTATGCGTGTTTTGTAAAAAATATTAGTTTGGATTTGTAAACTGAAATTTTTTATAAAAAATATTTTATTATACTCCCCACCCCACCCCTCCTCCTCGTTTGTTTGAATCCGGAATAAAATTATCAAACCCCGCCCTTTTATTCCCATATCCCTCCCCTTTCCCTACCGTGTATTAAGGGTTCGAGAGTACAGAAAACAAAAAACAGAGACGTCGCGATAGGATAAACATGATAAAAAGAGTCAAGATGGACAGCGCGTCTATAAAAAAGTTAACAGTCTATAATTGAATAATCGTACTATGTTAAACGCAAATTTAATTAACATTTATTAAAGTGTTTAGTTTGTGTATCACTTTATAAGTATTATTTAAGCGATTATAACTATTATGTTGGAATGCTTTGTATAGAGACGATTTAGAACTATATTATAGACATTTAATAAAATGGATGCGTATGTGCCGAATATAAAATTTGATTATATTTTTTCGACTAACTAAATAATCTAAAAGCAATTGCGTAATAATGAAATTTGTCAACTTAAAGTATTCTTTTAATCTATTTCTAAGATTCTATAGTTTAACACAACGCTTAAAAAACTTTACTTATAATAAAAACTTGTTTAATGTTTTTTCATTTGATAACAGTTTGAAGTAGCAATATTTTACTTTTCGTAAAGCGAATCAAAATCTTATTACCATTTTTTTGAGCCAATCAAAGTATTTTTATTATATTAAGATATTTTAAAATACATTTCTTAATAAAACCAATCAATACCATTAATTAAATAAACGATTATTTCTGTAGTAACCTTAGTAGTAACCTTGTAGTAACCTTCTGTAGTAAACCTGTAGTAAAAAAACCTTCTGTAGTAAACCTGTAGTAACCTTCTGTAGTAAACTCCTCCGTCTATATTATCAACTCCCCCCTAATAAATACAAAAAGACAATGCGTTTTTAGGTATAACTGTTGAGTCTGTTGTCTGTTGAAAACGTCTGATTTTATTTACAACATAAACAGCAAAAAAAAACGTGTTTTTTTTTAAAGGACATTTTTTGTTGTGATCAGGGCCGGCGCGAGTAGGTGTCACGTAGGGGGGTGCCATTTCAACTTTTGCCGACTTTAAAAAAAAAAAAAAAAAAAAAAAAAAAAAAAACCTCGTTCTCCAAAATTTGCCGACTGCCATGACAACATTTGCCGACTGTCTAACCTATATCGAAAGGGTCGACATTTGCCGACTAACTAGTCTAAAATGATCCAATTTGCCGACTAAGGGTCCAGTTTGCCGACTAAAATTAAAACTTTTAATTTTAGTTGGCAAACTAAATTTAGACTAACCCCCCCCCCCCCACACACACACACACACACACACACACCTATCGCGCCGGCCTTGGTTGTGATGAACTTTATATTTCATAAGTATATAACTTTATACTTCATAATCTTTTAATTATTTAAGATTTTTTAATGTAAAAGTATTTTAACGCGTATTTTTTATCATTTTAGATACAAAAATTAAACGTTCATATAAGATACTCATAAACTTCATACAATTATAGCAATTATAGATTCGATAGATCTTATTCTGTAATATTCGATATCGAACTAACAAAATTTACCACCGCGATAGTAATTTTGTTTTGTTCACGGATTTAAATACAAAATTAATTGTGTAATAATTTACTTTAATTATATATTTTAGAAGTTTCTTATTTCCAAGACAAAAAAAAAGAAAAAGAAAAGAGAAACGGTTCCAGAGTTATACAATTTTTGAATTGGGAAATTTGAGAATATTTTCACAATATATATATATATATATATATATATATATATATATATATATATATATATATATATATATATATATATATATATATATATATATATATATATATATATATATATATATATATATGTATATATATAAATTTTGGAGTGAAAATTAAATGTGTTATAGCACTGAATAAGAAGCTAATTTTAGGTCATATATTTTTAGAAGAAATAACTTTAGAAGAAATTTCGAACCGTTCGGCTTGAAATGCATTCCATTAACTTTGAAATATATTTCATCAACCTTGAAATATTTTGCATCAACATTGAAATATTTTACATCAATCTTGATTTATATTACATCAACCTTAAAATTTACTACATCAACCTTATAACAATTGAATGCCTTTTTTTTTATAACTAAATCTGTCATTTATGTTCAAAATAATTTTACGGGTAATATTTAAGGTACTGAGGTTATATTTCTTATTTGTTTTTGAGTAAAAAACTTAGGGCAAGGTTACATTAATCCAAATAACGATATGTGAAGAAATTATGCATTCCAATTTATACACCATATTGAAGTTATTGCATATTTAGCAGACTAGTCAGTAAAACAAGTTCTTATAATAAACTATGGATGAATAAAACTTTTTTAATATGTTCTAAAAACAAACAAAAACTTAACAACAAGTCCTTAACAAATAAAAGTACATAGAATAAGAAAATAAAAGTACATTCAATAAAGAAAATAAAAGTACATAGAATAAGAAAATGTACAAAAATTATAACTATTTTTATCAAATCTTTTTAAATAAAATTTTAAAAAATGTATTTTTGAAAACAAATTTCGAGTATTGTAAACAAATTCCGAATAAACAAAGATATTAAAAAACTATGGTCATTAACTAATGACATACTAGACCAAAGTAAAATATAAACTTCAGTGTTACCTCAAAGAAGTAATATAATAAATCAGATATAATAAATCAAATATTTTGTCCTGATAAAATATCAAACGAGTTCAATAAATGTTTATAAATTTGAGCTGAATCTTGCAAATAAAATTATACCAACTTTTACGTCATTTAAAACATCTAAAACAACAAACATCTAAATACAACAATGTATTATAGGGCCTTAATTTTTCTAAAATTTGTTTGTTTTTCTTTAAAAACAATAAATCTCCAAGATTTGATGAAATTCCCACTGATATTCTTATATCTAACAAAAAAAAATCATTACAAAACCTTTGTTCCAAAAAGCAAACCTAGCTTTAAACCAAGGAATATTTTCTGATATACTTAAACTTGCAAGAGTATACCCAATTAATAAGAATAATGATCGTGCCGACGAATCTAATTATAGACCCATATCGGGACTTTCTATTTTCTCAAAGTTCTTCGAACGAGTAGTATATAAATAAGCCTTCGAATATTTTACAAAAAACATATTTTTTAATCCAAAACAATTCGGATTTCAGTAAAAATATTTAACAGAACATGCCATTATTGAACTAGCCCACAAATTAACTGATGGTTTTAAAAATAATAAATCTCGGAGTATATCGAGATATCACGGTAATTGACACAGTTGATCACTTTATTCTGTTAGAAAAACTAAAATGGTGTGCAATAAATTATACCATTGGGTAAAAATCTATCTTATGGAAAACAGTATAATTAAAACAAGAAATCCGGAATACTGAATATTGAGTGTCTCAAGGATCAATCCTAGAACCGTTCTCGTTTTCAATTTATGTCAATGATTTCATTAATGCATCAGTAAAACTAAGTTCTATCATGTTTGCAGGGAAAACAAATCTTTTTTATCTAATATAAATTACAACATAATTTATGAACATACATAAATTAACTACATGCTGACATAAACTTTGAATTGGAGAAAGTAAATGATTGTCAAATGAACTTTCTCTTAACGTTGAAAAAACGTTAAGAGAAAATTTTTAATATTTCTATAGAATAAGTCAATTTACATATAAATTACCTAAAAACACATATAAATTGCCTAAAAAAGTAAACAAAACGCAGAAAAACTTATAGAGGACTTAGGCTATGGAACCCTTTTCTATGAGGCAATTTAAATATGGCAAAATCATTAAATTCGTTTCAGTTTTAAACAGCTTTTATTTATAATTTTATAATTTTGTTTACAAATAAATATTTTTAAACATTAAATCCTCTAATTGGACTTTATGGTGTCATTACATCCTCTAATTGGACTTTAATGGTGTCAATCTTTTGATTAGACTTCTGTATGAGTGACACTATCCTTACTAATCATAAACTTATTATAATAAGAAATAGCATATCATTTTAATTATTATTATTATGGCAATTATTATTATTTATATATTTTTTTCTTATTATTATTATTATTGTTGTAAATTATTACTTTTGCTTATTATTTTATAATTATTATTGTTATTATTATTTACGTTATTATTGTAAAAATGATTTTAAAATGGAAAATAAATAGCTTGTTGTTGTTGTTGTTGTTTATTTTTAAATATTATATATATAAGTTTTATATATATATTTTAAGTATCATATTTTCTTTTTTAACTTTTTGTGAATATTAGTATTTATAAATATTATACCTTTATATTATAAAATTGAAAAAAAATAAGTTCATATTTTTCTTTTATTCTTTGTTATTTGATTTATTAAAATATTGCATGGGCAAGTACAAATCATACAAAATTACAAAAATTTTACAGTAAACAAAACACGTGTGCAGAATATTATTTAGAGCTGATAAAACTGCACGATGCTAATATAGCTGATAAAACTGCACCATGCTAATACAGCTGATAAAACCATGTGATCCTTCTTGTAAAAAAAGTTACCTAAGATTTAAAGCATAAAGTTAGTATACAACAGTTTAAAATCGAATTCAAACATGTGTCATTACTTTAATTTAAATTTAACTTAAATTTTAATATAAGAAATTTTAAATACTGCTTTAAAACTATTTATATAAAATGTCGAAGAATCAACTTGATTTCATTACTTTAGTTGTTTCATATAATCTTCAATGTTTATGTTGAAATCTAATTTGATTTAAAAAAAGATTAATTTTTTAACTATCGATGAAATGTTATTTATTTTACTTTTTTGCAAACTGGTTTTATGGTATACATATATATTACGGTTTTTGTAAATACTCTTTTATTTTAATTTTTTGTTCTTTACTTGAATATTAATTTTTACATGAATGTTGTTTTTAAAACTTTTTCTCAACTAACCACAAACTATTATAATTTTTAATTTTTATATTTTTCATTAAGTTGTAAAGTATGCGTATATATTACGGCTTTTGTAAATGCTTATTAATTTATTTATTTAATACTTATTTATTTGTTTATTTTTCAATTTTTCTAGTTTTCTTGATTATTACTCTTAACATGAATATTGTTCTTGAATTATTTCTTACTTAATTGTTATTTATTTAACATTTATATTTTTCAATAAATAATTTGTAAAGTATACATTTATTGTTTATAAGTACGATTAGGGCGAGTTGGCAAGACAAAATAATATCTTCTACTTGTCCCGCCAGAGTTTTTATCTATATACTTTTAAATAGTAAATATCATTAAACGGCAAAATAAACAAAAAACAAAAAACGTTTTTCCACATATAGGGTAGGGCGGGGCTAGTTGGGCATTTTTTACTAAATCTAACAGATCTCTTGAACGGTACATCGGATTAAAATTTTTACTATTAGAAGAATAATTAGATCTGCTAAAAAGAGACAAAAAAACTTTTTTTAATTTGTTTTAGAAAATATATACTAAAGTTTATTAGACTGCTCAACCTAACCCTAAAATTGAGCAATTGTGTGGGGTAAGTTGAGCAATAAAAAAATGAATTCATTTCTGTGACAACTATTAACTCTGTCATAAAACCAAAACATAGCTTTCTTATAAATTAAATATATACTTTCAATTTTAACTAATTATTTAAGATATGAATATAAAAACTAATACTTTTGAGACTAAAATAAAAACAAAAAAAAACTTTTTAATCTTAACTAAACACAATTATTATAACACGTTTTTAAACAAAACTTGTTAATATTATGATAAAACAATATCTAAAACACTTGTTATTAGTCTTCAATTTCCATTTTGCAGTTAATACTAATATAATTTTGACCAAAATGTGATTCACATTTTGAATGAGACCATTGATTGCAACCTTGACATTGGATCCAATTTTCTTCTCGTAGACTTTCAGGATAAGTTTCCCAACATACAAGACAAGCATAATCGTGTTCTGCACTTATCTTTAATTTTATTGTCATCTTAGTTTTTCTGTTTTATAATTCTTTCTGGAATATCTGTTAGAATAGGAGCTTTCCTTTTTCTTCTGCTTTTGGGTAAAGTTGCACAGTATCTGGAGAAAATACTTTAGGAGTTTCAGGAACAAGTAACTTTGTCTCTTTAATAATACTATTTTTGACAGATTGACCTGAAGATGATGTTAAACGTACTTTAAAATGAGCTCCGTTAATAGCTCAGATACAAGATTTGCTGGTTCTATACGGTCTGTGACAAGTGATGGTAAAAATCATCAGCAAAAATGTTTGCATCGTACGGGTATACACCAGTTTTTTGAAAACCCTTTGTAATGTTAGTACACGTTATAACTAATGACAATGAATCATTTTTGGTATATCGTAAATTGTTATGGCTTTTCTAGGAATGTTTCTCAGCCAGCCAAAGGTCCAAACACTGATACATCAAGTGGCTGCAGCTTATGGTTGCAGTGTTGTGAGAAAGACAACATGACTGTTCCATTCTACTTTGCTAACTTTAGCGTTTCAAAATGCAAGTGAGAAGAGTGAATGTCCAAAATCAACAGAATTTTATATTGATTTGATGGCTTCACATGCCTAATGAAATGTTGCATAATATTTTTGAATTCAATATCTGTAATCCAGCCACTACCGTTACTTTTTTTGCCGTAATTTTTTTGAGGGAACATAAACATTGGAGACACTATATTTCTTGAGGCAGATACAGCGATTACCATTGTGACATTAGTGTTTCTTTTCCCAGATGTCATATCACTAACATTTCTCTTGCCCTTTGCAGCCACAATTTTAGTAGGTTTTACAACTGTAGATACAACAGTTTTGTCAACATTTCATATTTGTGAAGCACTGAATTTGTATATATCCATAACTTCACCTAGCTTATCAAAAAACACTTTTACATTTGCAGTGTTAAATGATCTTGTCCTACAAAGGCTAGTTGCTTCCTAATAGATAACTGAGGATTTCTTCTTAAAAACTAGTCATCCACTCTTTATCCGCCATCTTGTTTACTGTCCAAAAATCTGGTACTTTGATTTTGTATTGAAGAGCACACTTATTGGCAAGAGAACGAACATCTTTAGGAGTATATCTGTAAAATATGGCTTCCATTTGCAATAAATAATTTTTTAAGGCGCTTTCTTGTTCTTGGGAAAAAATTAATCTAGGTTTTAAATAACCCATGGATGGTTAACTACCAGAGATTATTTTAAAAATATATCTTGCTAATGTCATTCTCTTGATGTTGAATTCTTTAGCAGCTGCATTAACACTTTTTTTCCCCTCCTCTATATATATATATATATATATATATATATATATATATATATATATATATATATATATATATATATATATATATATATATATATATATATATATATATATTGTGTGTGTGTGTATTAGTATTTGTGTATACACACAAAACATTCTCTAATTGTTATATACTCAATATTTAAAGTTTTCTATTTAAATGTACTAACATTAAATAATATACATATATTATTTATATATAATTAAGTATAAATAATCAAAGTATAAATAAAATATCATATTTTATATATGTTTTAATTATATATACTTTAAATTGGTTATATTATGTATATATATATATAATATATATATATATATATATATATATATATATATATATATATATATATATATATATATATATATATATATATTTAAATATATATATACAGTATTGGACAAAACATTTGTAACCAACATGGAACAGTTCTAAAAAGTGTTCCTAATTTTACATGTCTTAAAAACAAAACAAACTATACTACCACAGCATATAGCTCAGGAGTCTGGAGTCATAGCATGCCATGACATGAGCAATCAGCTGACAGGTGACAGCACAGCAGAATTTCGTTGACAAGTGCCATTTTGCAACGGACAAAACAAGTGCAACTTTTTTGGTTTGTTTCATTTTCTTAAGTCTGGTCCGTGTCAACGTTACGGAAGTTTTTTAATAATTAAAGAAAGTATCCAAAAGTTTCCAGAAGTTTCCATGAGCAAGCAGAAGCTTTTAGAAGTTTCCAGAAAAAGCATCTGGAAGCATCCAGAAGTATCCAGAAGCTTCAAGAAGCATCAAAAAGAAGCATCTAGAATCTTCCAGAACAGGTTCACACAGGCTCATTTTACTATACAAGAGACATGTAAACCGACATGGAATTCAGTCAGTATATGGAAGTCAATCAGTCAGTATTATCAAAGTGAGTTTTATCAAAGTGTTTTATCGAAGAACATCATTACAAGAAGTGAAATACAACAAGTGTTTCATTACATCAATACAGTCCACATCCAACCAAGATGTTGTGTTTCACAGAGCATTATTGTATCATCACAAGGTAAATGTAACACGGTAAGCCTTGAGAAGCGTGATTATTTATTTTTATTATTTTAATGACTTCAAGTGCAAAAATGGCTCTCGAAAGTCTTGGATTGGAACTAAGAAAGAAAATTATTGGCGATTACGTAGTTGGAATGCCACAAAAAAGTATTTGTGATAAATATCGCTTGAAGAAATGCACCGTATCAAGACTATGTTCCAAATATCGTTCGACGGGGAAGTTGGCAAGGTGGAAGATTGCGTTCCACCACTTCTAGAGAGGATTCTATTATTGTCAGATTCGTCAAGAAGGATCCCTGGATATTATCAGTCGAGATAAAAAAGCTTTAGAGCTGCATGTATTGGACCAAACAATCAGACGACGTGCTGTTAAAGTCGGATTGTTTTCTCAGCGCTCTGTAAAGAAACCACTGATTTCACTAAAGAATCAGAAGAAAAGACTCCTGTTTGCTGCATCTCATATTGACTGGAATGTGCAGAAATGAGGAACTGTCCTGTTCAATGATGAATCGAAGTTTAACATCATTGGGAGAAATGGCATTTGCCGTGTACGTCGACCGTCCGGAAAACGCCTCGATTTACGTTACTGCCATAAGACCTTGAAGTGTGGTGGAGGCAATGTAATGATCTGGGGGTGTTTTTCTGCTAACGGTCTAGTACATCGAATCGATGGAATAATGGACCGTTTCATGAATAAAAATATCCTGAAAGATGTTATGTTACCTGATGCTGAATCGAATATGCCAATAAAATGGGTTTTTTCAGCAAGACAGATCCGAAACACACTGCAAAAGTAGTCAAGCAGTGGATTCAAGACGGTGATGAATTAGCCGCCTCAATATCCGGATCTCAACCCTATTGAGAACCTATGGGAGATCGTCAACCGCAGAATTAATGTGAAGGTGTTCGTAATAAGGATCAACTGTTTAAACAAATCCAAAGAGTCTGGGCAACGATTCCACAAAGTTTTATCGACCATCTGATTGAATCTATGCCTCAAAGATGCAAGGCTGTGATCGACAACAAAGGATTCGCCACGAAATATATATATATATATATATATATATATATATATATATATATATATATATATATATATATATATATATATATATATATATATATATATATATATATATATATATATATATATATATATATATATATATATATAATAAAGCAAAATAAAACAAAAAACGCAATTTTAAAATAGTAATATAAATATTGCAAACAATATTTGTTAAAATTGATTTAAAAAAATGAAATAATTCAATGATTAAAATATAGTATAGCAAAATAAAATAAAAATGCTTTTGTAAAGTAGTAATGTAAGTTTACAAATTATTAACTATATTATAACGTCATTACATATAACGTCATTACTTAAGTTGTTCATCTATACCGATTGTGCACATTTTTATTACTTTTATTTGTTTTAACTGGGGTCAATGTTATAAAACTTTTTATCGGCGTAAAATGCTACCGGCTGTAAATTTTATCGGCGTAAATGATTTGTTTCAATGTTATAAAATTTTTTTCAAAGTTACCGTCGATATATTTCTACAACCGAACATTTACAGGCGATAAATGTTCCGGAGGAGCGACCTACGGAAATTTTTGTTGAAAATCCAGAGGTATGAATATTTGGAAAATATTCATATCTCTGGATCTTCAACAAAATAAATCTGATAAGAAATCTGTGGTTTAGAACCTTTCAATGTACTTACCTTGAGTTGAAAACTTATAAGAAATTCATTCATTTTAATTAAGTGCACATTTCTTGGTAAATTTTAATTTCAAGCGATTTCTTTGTTAATTTTTTTTTTACTGAGTTTGTCATGTAAGAAATGTAACTCATTCTCAAAATTTAAAACTGCTCTAATTAACTACTTTTTAGAAAAACATTGCTTATAAATCTTATACTTTCATTCAAATTATTATTTATAACCCATTCTGAGCTTTTGTTTATCTAATTTTTTTCTTTTCTGTTGTGATTTAATATTTTTTGTTAAACTTATTAAATTTAACAAAAAATATTAAAACACAACATAAAAGAGAAAAAAAATTAAATAGATAGAAGCTGAGAGTTAGAGTTATAAATAATAAGTTGAAGGAAAGTATAAGATTTATATTTTATATAAGCAATATTTTTTTTAAAAAAAGTTAAAGTTATAAAGTATAAATAAACAGTTATTTATTATTTAATCTTTCTTAAACTGAAGTATTTTTTCTTCATTACTGTAATTGTTAATAATATTATTACTATAGTTTTATCATTATAAACATAATTATTTTTACTGTTGTTAATATTGTCAAAAATTTTTTTTTTATATTACTGTTTTTATTATTATTTTTATTATTATTGTTGTTGTTATTTTTACTGTTATTTTTGTTATTATTATTATTAAAATAGTATGGTGTATACTTTTTATAATCTTTCTGTTGCTTTTAATGTTATTACAACTATTATTTTAATTTACTCCTACTTGTATTATAATTATTACTAATAATACTTTACTTAATAATAAAATGATGCTAATAATATTAGCATCATTTTATTAGTATTGAATTTTGCAGGTGTTTATTTAATATTGCTACTTACTATTTGTAAATAACTTTATTCAGAATATATTTGATTTGATTTATTTTGATCACTGAAACTTTGAAAATTATTGAAAAACAATGAGGTAAAAGCAATTTTATACATTTATATATATATATATATATATATATATATATATATATATATATATATATATATATATATATATATATATATATATATATATATATATATATATATATATAAATAAAGAGAGAGAGAGAGAGAGAGAAAGAGAGAGAGAGAGAGAGAGAAAGAGAGAGAAATATATGTAGAGAGAGTGCTCAATGTTCTTAAAGAACAGACCAATAATAAACTAGTAAAAAAACTAATCTAATTTCATCTTCGAGAGCTTGTTTCTCCATCAGTAGGTTTTTCCGGAAGCCTGATCAACTATTGAACCTACTGATAAACCTTCCTCATGAACCTACTGATGGAGAAACACGATGTTAAATAATAAAACTAGATAAGTATTTTTACTTATCTAGTTTTATTCTTTATATATATATATATATATATATATATATATATATATATATATATATATATATATATATATTTATATATATATATATACATATATATATATATATATATATATATATATATATATATATATATATATATATATATATATACATATATATATATATATATATATATATATATATATATATATATATATATATATATATATATATATATATATATATATATATGCATACATATATATGAATATAAGTTTTCATGAATGAAAGTTAATAAACAATTTTAACTTTTTAGATTAATTTTACAAATTTTCTTTTGGACATTGGAGCCTGAAAGAAAACCATCAGGAGTTTAAAGTGTTTAAAAATATCCAAAGTTTGTTATTGAGCTAATTAGAAAAATACACTAATGGCCAGATTTATTAGGACTATATATTGATCCAAAAATCAAATCAATTTTAGTTTTAGACAAACTCATTGGACAGACAAAAGAAGTTTCTCCATTTAAAATTTATGCAGAGGTTATTTGAATTTCGAAATAGTAAAACAAGTGGTCAAACTATAAACAGAATTATTAAAGTTCTAGAAATTACCTTAAATGCTCAAATATGGTATGAGCTCAAATATTTTTGATAAAGTCAGATAACAAAATACATCAAAGATTTTTCTACTTATTCAGAAAGTGTTTAGACATTATGTACAACTTATTTCCAAAGTTTCTCAGATTGTGTATGGTATGGAATCACATCAAAACTTATTGTGGATAAAATTCTAAACAGAAAGCATCAAAAGAGTTTTATGTTTAAATGTTTATTTGTGTCTAAATAAATTTTTGTTATAAGAATTTGAGTTAGTGAATAATTCTTTTAGTTATTTAATATTTAAAGTCATTTTCTTTTAAAGTTTATTTATGTAATTTTTCCTATTTTTCTGTTTGTATAGATTTTCTATGTGTATAGATTGTATAATATGTGTTTCTATGTGAATAGATTGCGTGATAAAAAATGTGTATAGATTTTCTATATTTATATCAACACAATTTTACAATATAAAGAATGAATAATTACCTAAATAATTACGTAAAAAAAAGAATAAAAACTTTTAATTCTTTAATTTTATGTATTTTACTATATAGACCAAGCCCAAAACAATCAAGATCAAAGCCAAAAGCTTCAAAGCCAAGCCAAAAGTTTCAAGTCCAAGACATTAGTTTTTGGTCCTAAAGTGAGGTCAAGGCCCAGGACTTACAACTCTGGTCTAAAGAAACCTCTATATAAAAAATAGTATAAGTTATTTTCATAGAAAAGCTATACAAATTTTGTTATAGGGTAGGGTAAAAAATTAATGACAATTTCATATTTTTACTTTTAAATTGTATTCTTAACAGTTTAAATACTGTTTGAACAGTTTTACTTCTCGTGGTTGTCTCTGATTTGCCAAATATTCTAAAGTAACAAAACAGTCTAAGTCCAAATCCATAAGAAACTGTTAATTTTTGTTAACTCTGACGTTTTCAACTCAAAAACATTTTGTTTTTGACAACCTTTTAAGCTGTTGATTCAGACAGTAGATTTCCGAAAATAAATTCAGAGCATAGATATCTTCAAAATTTTACGCCGGTAAAAGTTTTATAACATTGACCCCTGTTGGTAATTTAAAAACGCACAAATTTGTTATGGAATTTAAAAAACTTGGTTTTTAAACACATTAGCGTTGAGGCCCAATACACAGCAATAAGAAATTTGTTAGATGCTTTTGACCTCATACAGTTCACTCACTTCAAGCCCTGGCTATTTAAAAAGAGTTTTTAAAAAGAGTTTGAGATAAACTTTCCTGGCCGATCATTCCTCTTGTTAACCTCCTGCCATCTTGTCAGAGAGCTTCATCTAGCCGTCGCCGTAAATTTTTTTTTTTTTTTTTTTTTTTTTTGCCAAATAATTTTTTTAATAATACAAATTTTAACATATTACAAATTTAGTGGCAGGACTTCTAGAAGATCATGAGGATCTTATCATGAAGCCCTTTACAATGCATTTTAGTATCGAGTATAATATAATATAAATACGTAATATTATAATGAAGTTATAAAAATTCGTAAGATAACAAAGATAATATGAAGTTTAACAAAACACAGTAATAAAAAGTAATAAAATACAAACCATTAAATACATAAGTTTGCAAAGAACTCATGGAAATATTCGTAAATAGTAAAACATAATACAATAAAGTATAATATATCAGCAATAAATTGATAAAAACTCAAAAATAGATAAAGATGTTTTCAATTGAAAAGATAATTTCTTTATATTTGGTTTTGAATGAGGAGTAGTTTAGTTTGATTGAAAAGTCAAAATTAGGTAGAACTATTTTGTTCCAAAGAAGAGGTCCACGATAGGACATACAAAATTCGTCGTATTTAGTTTTGCAAAAAGGAGCATTAAGATTGTTGTCAATTCGTAAATTATATTTGTTTTTCGGTTTTAAAGAATAAAGATATTGAAATACCTGTGGAGATAAATTTTCTTTACACTTGAACATAAAGCATAAAATATTAAAAATATTAAGTTGATAAACATTCAAAGCTTTCATATCTTTAAGAAGTGGCGCAGAGTGAGTAAGACGATTTTTAAAATTAATTGCGCGAGCTGCGTGTTTCTAATGATTAAAAAGAGTTTTAAGTTTTGTCTTTTGAGTGCTTCCCCATATAATATTTGCATAGTTTATATGACAGTGAACAAATGAATAGTACAGTTGAGTCAGCTGCCGTTTATTTAGTATTTTCTAGCTTTATAAAGAATACCGATGCATTTAGAAACTCTAGAAGAGATAATGTTAATGTGATGTTTCCAAGTTAAATTTTCATCAATATAGATTCCTAGAAACTTTGTTACTTTTTCTCTTTTTATCATCACATTGTCAATATATAGTTCGGGTAACAAATGAGGTATTCTATGTTTTTTATGGAGTGGATAAAAAAGTGTCCATTTAGTTTTAGCTGTGTTGAGAGATAACCTATTTATTTTGAACCAATCAGAAACTTTTTTTAATTCATTTGTCATGTTGTTGAAAAGAATATTAATACTTTCATGAGATAGAAATAAATTTGTGTCGTCTGCAAAGATTATTTTAGTAAGGCTTGAAGTTTTATGAAGATCGTTTAGATATATTATAAAGAGAAGAGGTCCAAGTATGGAGCCTTGTGGAACACCACACGTCACATTCATTAACACTTGAGACGAGGGTTCTTTATTATAAACATATTGCTTACGATTTGTAAGATAGCTTTTTAACCATTTGATGGTGTTATCTTTTATTCCATATGATAATAATTTTTTTATTAGAATTTGATGGTTGACGGTATCAAAAGCTTTAGATAAGTCAATAAATACTCCTAATGTGAAATAAGATTTTTTAAAAGATTCTGAGATGTCGCGCGTAAGTTGGAGAATAGCGTGTTCTGTTGAATTGTTTTTTTTAAAACCAAATTGGTTTTCGTATAAGATTTTATTATTAATTAGATGGTCGTAAATTCGATTGAACATTATTTTTTCTAGTATTTTTGAAAAGACTGAAAGAACTGAAATAGGGCGATAATTATTTATGTTTGTATGATCTCCTGTCTTGAAGACAGGAAATACTTTAGCTATTTTTAGACAGTCTGGAAACATTCCTTGACTGATGGATGCTCTAAAGATTTTAAAAATAATGTGTTTTATAACATCACAAAAGTCTATTATAATATTCACATTAATATCATCATACCCAGTTGTTTTATTTCTTTTTAATGAACTAAAGGCAATTTCAAATTCATCATAAGTTAGCTCAGTAAAGTGAAAACTTGATGAAGTTGATGTTTGGAATTCAGCTGATTTATCGTCGGTATACGGAATACTGTTTGCAAGTTTAGTTCCAATTGTTGTAAAAAATTTGTTAAATTCAGCTGCAATATAGTTTGAGTCCTTAATTAGTTTGTTGTCAATTCTTATTTCATGTGGCAGAGAATTTGTATTTGTTTTAAGTTTTCCTGTAATTTCTTTCATTATTTTCCAGATTTGTTTCGAATTATTTTTATGTTTATTGATCAAGTAGGAGTAGTATTTTTTTTTTTTTTGCATTTTTGCGAAGTTTTTCATATAAGTTTTTATAGGTGATATTGTTATATTTATGTTTTACTGATTTTGATTTTAAATATTTAATATAAAGCTTTTGTTTTATTTTCGAGGATTTTTTAAGACCTTTTTTAATCCAGGGACATGATATGTCTTTTGTTTTTACAACTGTTTCACACATAGGAAAATTTGTATCATAGACTTTATAAAATGTTTTAAAAAAAGTGTTGTAAATTGTGTTTATATTATTATTAAAGTTTAAATGTTCCCAATTTATTAGCAACAAATGTTATTTGAAGGAGTTTAAATTAATGTTGTTGAACAACCTTTTTTATATGGTGACACTTTTTTGCATTTCTTTTTTAAAGTCTAGATTTACTGAAAAAAATATAGGAAAATGATCAGATACATCTGTTTTAATTAGAGGTGTACCGGATATTTTTGCCGGATATGCCGGATATTGAACTTTTCTAAAGTTCTATAAGTGTTTATGTAGAAAAAACAAGTCTTGCCATTCTACATTAAATAGTGTTCAAGATTTAAAAAAATAAAATCAATAAAAAACTGGTATAACACATGTATATGCGTTAATAATGTATAAGGAAAAATCGTTTTTACAGCCAAATTTTTATTTTTTTTAATTACTACTTTCTATACTTCGTCAGCACATATCCCATGTCATAGAGATTTTCTCTTGATTTTTTTAAGTAAGACCTTGAATAGTATTTATTGTAGACTGACAAGACTTATTTTTTCTTCATAAACACTTATAAAACTTAAGAAAAGTTCAATATCCGGCATATCCGGCAACAATATCCGGTACACCTCTAGTTTTAATTATTCCTTTTTTAAGCGATATATTAAAAAAGTCAGTAGTTGAGATATTATCAATTAAAGTGGATGAATAATTTGTAATTCTTGTTGGTCGATTTATTATTGGTATTGTTCCTGTTTCAAATAAATTGTTGTAAAATTTTCTAATACTTTGATTTTCGTAATAATCAAAACAATGTAAATTAAAATCGCCAATCAAGTAATTGTTTTTATTTTCAAGATTAGTTTTTTCTAGAATTTTCTTTTGTAAAAAATTGCTGAGGTCTTCCGTTCTTCCAGTTGGAGGCCTATAACAACAGCTTATTAGCAGGTTTTTTGATTTTTTGTTTATAATTTCAATAGTTAAAATCTTTTTGTTTTCATCAGAAACACTCATATCGCGTCTAACATTATACAAAAGACTATTTCTAACATAAAAAAGTACTCCTCCTCCACGCTTATTTATATTTCGCTCTAAGGTAATTGCATTAAAACCTGGGAGTTGGAGGTTTGAATTATTCTCGAATTCCTCGTTAGAAGACCACGTTTCAGTTACGCAAATTAAATTAAAAGAATTATCAGTTTCGCAAATGACATTTAAAAAATTTTCAAAATTCTTTTTTAAACTCCTTATATTAATATGGACAACGTTCAAATAACTATTAATGTTATCAATTTTTAGAAAATATTTAACTTCATTTGGATAAAAATATTTGCATTTAAATTCTGATGTATTAATTTCGTTAAAATAGTTTAAATCAGGATCAGACTTTTCGTTAAAATTTAAAACGTTTGTTTGAAAAAAATTAAATATTTTTTCAAAATCATTAGAATTATTTGAATCCATACTAAAGATTAATAAATAATATAATATATGAATATATAAATAGTTCATTTAAATATCACGTGTATAAAGTTTGTTATAAATAACTTTAGCAAATTTACCTTTAGAACGTAACTCTTTAGCTTCGGCAAAAAGCTTTTTCCTGACTTCTATCGTCCGTTCGCTAAAATCTTCGTTTACGTAGATTTTTTGGTTCCAAAGTTTCAGATTGGTGTACTTTTCCAATATCGTGCTTTTGTCTTTGTAATTTAAGAATTTGATTATTATAGGCCTGTTTCTGGGTTTATCTGATTCTTTTCTTCCTACTCGGTGGGCTCTCTCTATATCTACATTATACTTAATGCCAAGCTTAGATTTAATAAATTGGACTTTTTTCTCGCTTTCTTCCCATGATTCATTATCACAGTCTTCGATACCGTTGATTCGAAGATTGTTTCTTCGACTGCGATCTTCTAATTCAGCCAGTTTATTATTAATAACATCATCTTCTAATTTCTTCTTTTCATTGCCTTGATTATTTATTTCGTTTGTTTTTTTTAAATTGGCTGCTTCGTTTTTTATGTTTTCGTATTTTTCATTTATAAATTCCACAGATTTTTTTAGTTCATTAACTTCACTGCTGATGTTGCACTGTTACAGTTGTATAGATTTGGTAAGTTCAATATCGAAATTACCAACAAGGTTAATGAAACTCGAATTTAATTGATCATTATATAAGATTATAAAGTCATTATTATTCCAGACATATTTTTTTTTTTTTTTTTTTTTTTTTTTTTCAGTTTACAATTATTAATCGTAATATAACAATATAACAATTGGTATCTGAAAGAAGATCCAAATGATCTTGTCGCCAGAACCATATAAAAGATATAATACGTGTATATATAATAAAATAAAATACAATTGATCAAATAACTAATAACAATGTAGAAGAAACAAAAACTGAAAATAATTTTATAAATTATCTAGAGTTAAAAAAAAAAGAATTTTACATTTCAAAAATATTTATATATATATTGCCAGTAGAAAGAATATAGTTTTTTAATTTAGTTTTAAAAATGGAAAACGAAATTGACAAATCAAAATTTGGAACAACAATTTTGTTCCATAAATACGGTGCTCTATAGTTTATGAAAAATTGATTAAACTTTGTTTGACAAAAGGGTTCAATTAATAAATTATTATTTCGTAAAGCATATTTGTTTATAGCTTTATAAATAAAAATATCTTTGAAATTGGACAATGGTCGTTCACTTTTACAACGAAACATAAAACATAAAATATTATAGACATTGAGTTCGTAAACGTTAAGTGCTTTAACGTTTTTAAATAAAATATTTAAATGAGAAAAACGATTTTCGAAACATATTAAACGCATTGCGTGTTTCTGACGATGGTAAAGATTTCGTAACTTACTTTTAGAGGTACTTCCCCAAACAATATTTGCATAATTTATATAGCTATGAATAAACGAGTAGAAGTGTTGAATTAAATTTTGTTTATTAATTTTGGGATGCTATAGTTCTCTGCTATATTATTTACATTTTCTTGATGATGCTGACCTTCAAGTCCAATTGAAATCGATAGTGGTAACCACTGACATTTTGAATGAAAGGAGGAATAACAATGCATTTATAAATGACAAGAGATGTATACTTTGAAGTAATTATATGATCAATGTAAGAAGAGTTTGGCGAGGACCAGAACCTTTAGTTACGTTTTTTTACGTTTTATTTAGTATGTCGACTAGTTCTAATTCATTTGAATTAATAAATTCTAATAAAACCTTGGACAAATTGTTTCTCTTTAGGCTAGATCTTTCTAGTAGATTGTATATTTTGTAAGGAAGTGATTCGAAATCATTTCCTTAGAAAATACACAATCTACTAGAAAGCAGTAAAATTGTCTCACCAATACTCTCATGACTATTTATAATTTCTTTTAGTATGTTTAATTGACTTGCGTATTTTTCCCATAATGACTGATTGTTTTGTGATGAGGTTAGATCTACGCCAATTACAATAATATTGGTATTATTTTTTTGTAATTTTATTGCAAATATATTCCCATCTTCATAAAGATGTATGATATTTTGAAATTTATTATTTCGAATAAAAAATGCATTTTCACCAAACGATCGACCCTCGTGATTATTTGCCAGTCTAAAAAGTAAAAAGTATGAGTTTTGACAAATATTTTTGTCAAAACTCATACTTTTTACTTTTTAGATTAGTAAAGTATAAAAATGAATAATAAAAACAGTATTCACATAGAAACGTTATGTCATGAGAAGTTATTAAGGTCTCAGTATATTTAATATTTGATTTAAGTCCCTGACATTTAAAAGTACACATACTAAACGGTTTGTCAGTTTTTTCTTTCTTTAATATATTATTTGAAACCATTTTGGTCAATATGATTTTCTCTGGTACGCATGTAATCTATCGATGACCAAATGTTGGTCATCGGTAGAATATACGCGCTTTTTCCGGAACGGTTTAATAATTATATTATTATTTGTATAGATAGGTTAAATATTTTTTTTCTTTCTGAATTATATACAGAGACTCAATATAATCTATTCTACTCGTTTTCTTTAATTATGGTAATAGATTTTTTTTTAAATGCCCCAAGCAGTCCCTACGGTCTTATCACAGAGCACCGCGGAAGACTTTTTTTTATTCAGTAGGCTTTAGTTTTTCATTTTTGAGTCGGCAAAATTGGATTTATAGGAATTGTATATATACTTTTAGATAAGCTAGTGGGCAAAAAAATGTTGGCTTTAGTCGGTAAAAAACGACACGGCATCCCCCCCCCCCTCCTCCTCCTTTAAAATATCTTCGGAAGACCCTGTTTAACCTCCATATATTCTTTGAAAGTTCTCTGTCATTTTTATACTTTACTAATCCAAAAGAGTTTAAATGGTTTGCTTATCTTAATTTAAATGGTGTTTGGCTAATGCCAAAATATCCTTTTTTTAATTATGTTCATGATCACTGGAACATTACTTTGCTTGATAGACAATAATTTAGAAAAAACTCTGGTTAATCAATGGAAAAAATAATTTATTAACGCAGTTAAGTTGCTTGGTTTTTAGTGTGCAAATGGTTGAAATTATGCAAAATTATTATAAATTTAAGGTTAAGCTTGCAACTGTAGCTAATCTTGATAGAGTTTTAGTAGATTATTTTATGTAGCTTGTGGCCGACTCAATAACTTAAGTCAGTTCAAGCTAAAAAATGATTTCCTACTTTTGTTTTGACATTTATGTTGTACAGAGAGTTATACCAAGTTATACAGATAGTTATACCAAGTTGTACAGAGAGTTATACCAAGTTGTACAGAGAGTTATACCAAGTTGTACAGAGAGTTATATTACGTTTAAAATTTTTTGATGTTGTTCTAATTGTGATTCGTAGGTAAACTTTAAGTCACCAACCACGTATGTACGTACATGTACGTATGTATACGTATACATACGTACATGTTATGTACGTATGTACGTATACATACGTACATGTACGTACGGTTATGTAGAAGCATGCTGTTTAATAGCTATGTATTAGGCAAATTTCCTGTGGACTATGTAGTACCTATGTAATCAACACTCCTGATTGTTTTATGGATGGAGCAGCTGGTAGTATGTACCACCAACAATGATACTACTGTTTATAAAGCAAGCAGCAAGATTAGTGCCTCTCGTAAGAGTTATGTCATATAGAAACCGTACACTGCTAGAAACAACGATTTTATTTTCTATTGATGGATGGGAATCAAATTAATAAAGTTTGGCCAGATGGAAATGCTATTGAAGAAGAGTTCAAATTAACATTTCAAATTAATTATTTGACGCTCTCCTCTAAACGCGTGTCGAGTTAAGAGTTGAAGCCCTAGGTCAAGAAGAGTCCCATAGCTTGATGCTAATGAAGAAGCCATTTTATTTTTGCTTTGGAAAAGTAGCGCTGCAAATTTTGTAAAGCCTTATTGGAGCGTAAACTTTATCTCTAATACGCATACATAAATCTGTGCACACTTGCAAAGATAGCTAATGCTATTGAGATGGAACCATTTGATGTTTTCAAAGAGATATTCAATAGAGATAGTTTTGAAGCTGAAGCGAAAGAAGATTTTATGAATAATATTGATAATCTTGAGGTTGCGTCAGGACCTATTGATGGAGATAAAATTGATTCATTAAGATCTGAATTAATCGAAATACCAGATACTGCTTTAAATCATGAAGAACTAAAAAATACAGTAAATCGCTTTTACGACATTTTAGAATATGTAAATACTAATGTAACTGGTGATTTTTACAAAACTGATCAAGATAAACGTAATGGACTTTTTAGTTTAGCAAAAAATAAGTTAGGGGGAAGAAAATTAGTTTTTCATTATAATGATCATAATGATGTACAGCAAACAGCCAATCTTACAAAAATTTCCGGACAAACTTTTGAATTATTTTATGATAAATATTTAAGACATAAAACATATAAAAATGAAATAAACTGCAAAAACTATAAAAACTTATTTGAAAAAAACAAGAAACACTCAAAAAAAATTTATTGTGCAAAGTTGTTGGAAAAAATTAACGGCGACACTAAAAATACGTGGAATATAATTTAAAAAATAATTGGTAAAAATAAATGTGAAAAAAATAATCTCCCACAAAAGCTTTTAATAGATGGGGAAATGATTTACGATAAAAAAAAATAGCTAAAGAACTCAACTCATTTTTACTCAAAGTAGGGCCGAACTTGGCGAGTAAAATTCCGTCAAGTACCAAAAAGTTTAAATCTTATATTAAATTATGTAATTCTATTATGGAAAAATCTAATTTAAATCTAAGCGAAATAAGGAATGCTTTCAACAGTCTTAAAAGTAATAAAAGTGCGGGCATTGATAAAATTAGTGTGAATGTTGTTAAGTCAGTCTTCGATATCATTGAACCGTCATTATTTCATATTTTTGATCTTTCATTAAAGCTAGGTGTTATTGATCTGTCGAAAGCTTTTGACACTGTTAACCATAAGATACTTATAAAAAAAACTAGAACTATATGGAATAAAGAATAAAAATTTACTTTGGTTTGAAGACTACCTAGCGAACAGGTCACAATGTATCATTATAACAAAAAAGAAAAAGAAAAACATATTACATGTGGTTTGCCACAAGGTTCAATCTTAGGGCCATTATTATTTTTATTCCATATAAATGAGTTATACTTAGCATCAAATATTTTAAATGTTATATTGTTTGCAGATGACTCCAATCTTTTTTATTTCAACAAAGATATAAAAGCTCTCTTTAATATATTTAATGCAGAACTATTCAAAATAAACAATTGGTTTACAAGCAATAGGCTTTCGTTAAGTGTAGAAAAAACTAAATTTATTTTATTTTCCAATTTATATTTATTTTGTCTTAGTTAAATTTAGAGATAATTGGTTTGCTTTAAACCATTCAGCAAGGTATAGTAGTTCTGTGTTTAAAGTTTTAAATAACATTTTTATATCATTGTGAGCATAAAATAGATTAGTATCATCTGCAAAAAAGATTGCATCTAATACATTACAAGATTTGCTTAGATCATTGATATATACTAGAAATAAGAGCGGTCCTAGTATAGATCCTTGTGGTACTCCACAAGATATATTTATGTTGTTAGTTTTTCCGTAATTATGAGAAATATATTGCTGTCTATTTGACAGATAGCTTTTAAACCATTTAACGTTCGAGTGTTTAATACCGTAGTTTTTTAATTTGGCTAATAAAATATGATGATTTACAGTGTCAAAAGCCTTGCTGAGATCAATAAATACGCCTAAAGTATATTTATTTTTATCGGTTATTCTTTTCAGAAAAAAGTTGTTTAGAGTGAGAAAAACGATGAGCAAAATCACTACACTACACTAAATGTATTGCATGTTTCTGACTGTGATGGAGATATTGTAGCTTACTTTTTTCAGTGCTTTCCCAAGCAATATTTGCATAACTCGTATAGCTATGAATAAATGCATAATAAAGTTGGGATAAAACTTTTTTATTTTTATAGATTCTGGCCTTAAAAAGAATTCCAATATTTTCGGAAATTTGGTACAAACATAATCAATTTTTTGCTTCCATGTGATGTTTTTATCAAGGATGAAAACATCACATAAAAGCCGAAAAACTACCTCAAAAATTTAGTGACGCAATTTCAGTTTGGTCAATAAATATATTAGGTAGAGGTGGGGGTAAACAAAGTTTTTTAATCATCGAATGAAAAAGAATCCATTTTGTTTTTTTAATGTTTAGGGTAAGTTTATTGCATTTGAACATATATTGAACGTATCATCCGCAAACACAATACTTAAAAGTTATGCAAATTAATAATGTAGGTTAATAAAAGAAGTGGCCCCAAAAATTGATCCTTGCGCAACACCACATGAAATATCTAAAAGATTTTTGTGATAAGGATTGTTAAAAGAAACAAATTGTTTTCGGTTTATTAAATAACTTTTAAACCATTTTAAAAATACGCCATTCAATTCATAATATTTAAGTTTATGAATCAAAAAGCCTTGATTTATTATATCATATGCTTTTGATAAATCTAATAAAATACCTAGAGTGAATTGTGAATTTTTAAAAGAGTTAGAGGTTTCACAGACGAATTGGATAATTGCATTCTCAGTGGAACTGCTTTTTTTTAAACCAAACTGATTTTTATTTAAAAAATTCTTCTCTTTAAAATAAGTATATAATCTATAGTATATAATTTTTTCTAGTATTTTTTAAAATGTTGATAAAATAGAGATAGGTCGGTAGTTACATATATTAGTTCTGCCTCATTCTTTGTATATTGGGATTATCTTAGCTATTTTTAACTGATCAGGAAGAAGTCTTTGTTGTAATGACGCTTTCAAAACTTTAAAGAGAATATATTTTAATTGTTCAAAGCATTCTAAGACTATGTTTCCATTTATTTCATCAGCTCCAGTGGCTTTTTTTTCAATAGATTTAGATGACATTTAAAACTCCTCAATAATAGCTCAGAAGATAGTTTATTGGAGTAAATGCAATCATCCATCGGTGTTAAAAAGTTATTGAACACAACTTGAGTATTAGGAATTTTATTTGCCAGTTTGGAATCAATGTCAATGAAGAATTTGTTATACTAATGCGCTATTAATCTAGGTTCAAAAACATCTTTGTTATCTACTCTAATCACATGTGGTAGGGAACCTGAGCTAGTTTTTTGTTTTCCACTTATTTCTCCTAATATTTTCCAAGTGCGTTTAGATTCGTTCTTAACATTTTCAATTAATTTTAAGTAGTAATTCTTTTTTAAGTTTTTACAAGTTTTTTTCAAATAGTTATTTGTATTCTTTGTATAATTTTTCATTTAAAGGTGTTTTTGTTTTTTTAAAAACAAAAACACCTTTTTATAATAATAACACCTTTTTATAACAAAAACACCTTTTTATAATAAATTACTTAAAAGTAATTTATTCATAGCTTTTGTTTGATCTTAGATGATTTTTTAAAACCCTTAGTTATCTAAGGAGCATTTAAACTTTTTTGATTTATTGTTTTTAAACAGGTAGAAAAATTGGCATCATAGACAGAATAAAATTTTAAAAAAAAAAATTCATAAATTTTATTTGCGTCACCGTTAAAATTTATGTTTCCAATGAAGCGATGATAATTGTTTCTTAAACTGTTCAATATTCTTCATATTATAAATCCGTTTACTTATTTTATTATTAGTTTTGGTTTTAGTTTTAGAATTTGAGTTGAATAATAGAAATGTTGGGAAATGATCAGATATATATCCGCTTTCAATATACCTTTTTGTATATTGTTATTAAAAAAATTAGTTGTAATAATGTTATTAATGAGAGTTGCTGTGTTTACTCATACTCTAGTATCGATTAATTAGGGGAACTAATTAACTAATTAATTAACTAATTAATTAACTAATTAATTAACTAATTAATTAACTAATTAACTAATTAATTAACTAATTAATTATTCTAATTAACTAATTAATTAACTAATTAATTAACTAATTAATTAACTAATTAATTAACTAATTAATTAACTAATTAATTAACTAATTAATTAACTAATTAATTAACTAACTAATTAACTAATTAATTAACTAATTAATTAACTAATTAATTAACTAATTAATTAACTAATTAATTAATTTAACTAATTAATTATTCTAATTAATTATTCTAATTAATTATTCTAATTAATTATTCTAATTAACTAATTAATTATTCTCCAATTTCAAATATTAAATCATAAAAAGTTTTTCATTTTCGTAGTTTAAAAAAGTTTCGGATCGGCAATAATAAAATATTTTTTCTTTCTTAAATGACTATTTTGATAACATTTTGTTCAAAAAAAGTGGTCAGATTCTCGCTCAGACCGTCAGGTGGTTGATAACAGCAGCTTAGTAATATATTTGTAGATTCATTGTTTAAGGTTTCATTATTTAAAATTTCTCTATCGCCCTAATGTAATGTGTATTGGTTTCCTTCATATAAGAACTCCGCCACCGCGTTTATTTGTGTTTCTCTCTTGATATATGAACTCAAAACGGGGAAGATAAAAATTCCAGTCATTACTTAAATACTTAACTAATTAATAATCCAGATAATTACCGAAGAATTAGTATTTTACCTGTCTTTACTTAACTTCTAGAATATCTAATACTACTTATATGTCCTAGTATAGCAGATAGCCATTCCCATCAGTTTGGTTTTAAAAAACAGCTCTACACTCTACGCAGAATTTTTATTGAGCAAAACTGTTAAGCATTATAAAAAAAATAACACGCCTTTATATGCAGTTTAGATGCAAATAAAGCTTTTAACACTTGCAACTGGGATTTGTTATTTGAGAAGAATTTCCAAAAAAAGCTTCTGTAGTCTATAGTACACACAGTCTCGTCGCTTTATTTTTTTGGTACTGCAAATATATTCTATCAAGGAATTACTTCAAATCAATTAAGTCTACCACGAAAAGGGTCTATTCTATCAAATTTACATCTCAATTTCAATCGGTTGCTCTAAACTTTCTCTAAACTCTAGACTAAAAAAACTTTTTTTGAGTATTTTAACAAACATTTTCCTTTTATTAAATTGCTTCATTAATTTTAAATTTTAACTATTGCGTATAATTATTTAATTTGCATATATTTCAACATTTTTATAACTATGTCTAGAGTTTAACAGGTAGCCCGTATATATGCTTTTTAAATTATATAAATATATATATATATATATATATATATATATATATATATATATATATATATATATATATATATATATATATATATATATATATATAATGCTTATTATAAAAATATAAAGAATGATTTATTAAAAACAAATTTTATACAGTGTGTTTTTATGTAATAAACTATAAGTTGACTTTCAAATGCTGCAAAGTATCATTACCCAGTTTTTAGACATTTTTGTTTTACAAAATAGCCTACAGAAAAGTATGAAGTATATCTTTATACAACTAGAACATTCTTTGCATAATGAATGCAAAATTGTTTATAATCCTCGTTACAGGATTCTTACGCATTTTCTGAAAGTTTACCGAAAGGAAATAATGCAAAATGGTTTATGATATTTTCTCCGTGAAGTAAAAATTTGTGTACTGAACACGGTATATAGTACCATCCATAATTACTCACATAAATGTGGGCAGTTTTTGTTGCATATGTACCAAAACTTTTAGCATTTATTATAAAACCAGAGGATAGAACTTGTGGAATTATATAAAGCCGCTGGATTAAGTTTTCATTGACAACAGTTTTTTATTTTTTTATTTTAGTTATTTCAAAAAGCAGTTTACATTGTAAAAAAATCTCCGTATTACCTTCATCGGTATCAGCACTTACGTGTTTGTCGATGATTAGCCTTAGCTTTTTTTGTCGATGTAGTGGGTAGCAGGTCTGTTTATTTTCTTGCAGTTTGTGGGTGGGTAGCAGGTCTGTTTATTTTCTTGCAGTTTGAAATATGGTGAGAATATGGAAAAGTTTTGCTCGTTTATCAACTTCCACAAGTATAAATATTGTGCTTTTTTCAAATCGAAATCAACAAACACGCTGAGTGCTTCTTCCTTCATCAACAAATTTTGTCAACATCAATTTTTCTTTTTTTTACTGGGCTCTGACAAATCTCCA
The DNA here is from genome assembly GCF_022113875.1 of Hydra vulgaris. Lineage (NCBI taxonomy): Eukaryota > Metazoa > Cnidaria > Hydrozoa > Anthoathecata > Hydridae > Hydra > Hydra vulgaris. Next base: position 653,843 of record NC_061157.1, on the reverse strand, counting down.
TAAGACATGTACGCGTTTTTCAAATGTTGTAGGTGGCGTGAATTCTGTTAATGCTTTTTTCAATTTTGGTAAAAATACTGTATATTCAAAATAAAACCAAATACTGTTGTTAGATTAAATGCTTTTGTTTTCCGTGAAGTTTTCGCTCATTGTTTATTAAACTACGGAATAACGTTCCTTTCAATATCACTTACGATAAAACACAAGTTATCTTGATGGTTTTTTTTAATTATTGATTGTGTTGAATTTTTTCTTCCTCATCAATATAGTAAAGTAGCAATTTACGTCTTGAATACTTTAAAGTTGGCATTTTAAGAAGTACCAAAGTATCATAAGCGAGAAGTTCCGAGTTCGATCCCCACCTCGTCCCTGGTAGTACCGCGCTCAACTTGTTTCTCCACGCAGCGGCCTTGTTCGTCGAGGTTTATGTTTCGGAGTAATAAAGTTGAGAGAGGGTTGTAACCACAAAAGTAGTTTCCTTGACCGTGGCCTTTTCGGCTTGGGGAGGTAAATAATTTAAAAAAAAATTAGTTGTAGATTTAATTTTCGTGTTGGTTTAACTTTCACTGTGATTTTTTTTATTATTTACAAAAACATGAATCAGTTGGGCTCCAAAATTTATTTTTACATAAAATTAGCTAAAATTCCAACATGATATTAAAGATTAGCAACTAAACTATTAAATAGCATAATTGAAATTTTAACAAAAAACATGATGTTTTAATACTATTTCCCACAGTGAGTCCCTCTATATAATGTAGGGTTTTTCAAATAGTCGTGGCGCGGTGGTTAGAGTTTTGACACAGAACGAAAAGGTTTTAGGTTTGATGCCGGCTCTAATCCAATAAGCAATATTGATAAAAAAGGAGAACTTCCTGATTAAATGTTCTACGCGGTACTCTGTTAAGGTGCTCCATGAAGACCTTGAAGGTCTTCTTGGAGTACCTAAATAACTAATCTAATAATAAAACAAAACTTTTAAATTGAAAGAATGATTTATTAGTGAATTAAATTTTTCTAAAAAACAATATAAACATGATTATTTTAATCAAATAATATTTCATGCAATATTTCATGCATTATGTCTAAGGAAAGTTTGCACAAGAGATAACATAGAAATTTACAAAAGTATGCAAGTGATTTCATAGGTACAAAAACATATAATTTTTACATTTTGAAAATTTTTTTTGGTAACATCTACTATAACGCAAATCTACTCGTTTCTTTTTATTTGTTATCTAAATTTTATCAAGGGGTTTTGGAATCGTATTTTTAATTTCGTTTGATTTTTGTGCTATTAAGGGAGTGTTTTGAAGATTTCGCTTACTTGCGGTAATTTCCTTGGTATTTTCCGGAGTTGGAATATCCGTTTTTGTTGTTTTTAAATTAGAGTTTTCCGCTGGATTTTCAGATGTTGGTATACTAGCTTTTGTGACTTTTTTATTAGCATTGTCCTTTATTTTATCACCTGGTATTTTTGAACGAGTAAAACCGTTATGGTATAAAGCTGGGTTACTTGAAAATCCTGCAACTCCGCCCATTCCACCAATTCCATACCCTAGTCTGTAATTATCACCACTTGCGTAACCGTATCCTACATGAATTGTTTGTTTTTTTGTAATTTTATTTTTTCGATCAATCGGAATATCAGGTATAGTATTTTTACGATCTTTTTTTTCTGTAGTTTTTTTAGATTTTTGAGTTTTTAATTTATTGGGATTGGATTTGTTTTTTAGTGAGCCTGGGATTTTGTTTTTAATCCAGGGCCATCCCCATCCCCATAATCCTGTTCCTACACCTGGATAGCCATGCCAATAAGGATAATTATAATTTTGATACCCTATAGGTAAACAGAAACGTTTTGATCTAGCGCTATCTTTAACTTTTCCGTTTGCAACTACATCACGACAATGAAATGCACCAAGGTGCGATGGTTCTGTTAAATGAATTCCGCTATTGTGGTGACTATGGTGATAATTTTGACCTAAACCCTCATTTTTTCCCCAACCATGATTTCCATGACCTCCCCACCAATCTCCCCACCATGGATAGGCTGACCAAGGGCCGTAACCAACATAAGGATAAACTATTCCTTGTTTTGCTTCAGCTCCACTACTAGTTTCTATAGTTGGTATTGGAACAACATGTCTAGCTATACAATTAGGTTGCGGGTATCGGTGAATTGAAGAATCACAGTCTAAAAATACTTGATCAGGTAAACGGTTATACAGATTTGGTTCAGAATTCATACTTTTACATAAGCATCTTGTGCCTCCATTTGGTAACCAGCTGCAATCGTGACAGAGGCGATAAAAACCCTGAGAGTTTAGTGGTTGAGTAAAAGGAACAACTCCATACCCATATTGCGGTGAAATTCCGCTTGGATAAACGAACGGTCTAGGATTTGCTGAATTTGGAATATTCATTGGAAAGCCTGGAAACGCATAAACCAATCTTGGTATTAGCTTAACGCAACTTCTTCTATAGTTACATTCGTGCTTTTTTTCATCTTTTTCGTGCTCTAGATGTTTTAAATGCTCAAAATTTTTTTCATTGTGATCCCAGTCATCCCAATCATCTCCAAATTTGTCATAACCAAAAGCCCAACACCCTCTGAGATCGTGGTCTTCATCGTGTTGGTTGCACCCGCACTCGTGAAATTGATACCCACATTTCGCACATTCAACATGTTTATGATCATTATGATCATGATCTAAATCTCCACAGCGTTTTGCGGCTTTACGATTTTTTGATATTCTTTTCTTGATATGTCTTTTATGATGACTGTCTTTATTATCTTCATCTAAACCATTATTATCATATTGCCATCCCCCTTCTTCGTGATGAATATGGGGTTTATCCCATGCATCATGACCCCAACCTTCCCAATGGTCTCCCACCATCCACCATTTTTTATTAGCACGCGTGTGAGGTTGCTTAAACATTGCTATTTTATTACCAAACTGTTCAATGTTTGATGGAACAATGTCTCGTTGTCCTCCATGGTCACTTTTATGATGATGATGGTGGTCATGTTCGTGATCTCCATGGTGTTCGCCTTCGTCGTCTCCGTGATGTTCTCCTTCGTGACCCCCGTGTTCTCCCCATTCTTCATAAAACTCATATCCATGGTCGTGATGATGATGATCATGTTCGTGATGATCCTGCTTATGGTGACCGTGCTCATCATCATGACCCATGTGCTCACCATGGTGATGCTCACCTTCGTGCTCATCATGATGAAGATCCTCAAGTTCGCGTTTGTTACCTTTAATATCTTCTGCTCCAGTTTCAGGTTTATCATCAATTATATCGTCAACATCTTCTTTGGTTTCAACTTTACTATTTTCGTTTTCTTCCTACAAGTATAAGAGATTGTCTACATATTATAAAATTACATTTGAGAAAAATTAGTAAAAGCAAAAAAGAAACACTATCAACATTTCGTGAAATGCTCGATTAAACACCCAGAAAGTTGAACAAAATTTTTATTTGTTAAAGCGCCAGCAGTTCTTTACGCATTTAAAACATTTTTAAACTTTTTTAAAAATAGCGATGTTAAAAGTACGAAGTTCGGTAAGTTAGCGAATAAGCGCCCTTGCGAACTTCAAATATAGTAAACTACACCAGATAACCGTATTTAATTCAATGAAACTTTACAAATGGTTTTAGCTTTAAAATTCCATCAAATTATTTTACAAGGGCGCTTACTCTTGCAAGGGCGCTTATTCGAGCATATTTTTTGCAAAACGTTAACTGAATAATCACTCACCAAAAATGTTTAACAATTGTCAGAAATCCAAGTTAAATTTTATTTGTAATGTTACTAGGGCTGATAAAGTGACATCAAGTTGACGCAATTTAAAACTATGATATCATCAAGATATCATTAAATTTAAAATTAGACATAAAAATGTTTAAATTAATTTTTATTTATTATCCTTTATTACATGTTTTTGTAGTCATGTTTACAAGGTTTGAAAGATTACAGAATTTCAATTTTTTTTTAAAGTTTTTGTTTCTTGTTTCGAGTGTTATCGAATGTAATTTCGGAATTTATTTGATTTGTTTTACCAAAAAGTTTTTTTCCAAAATTATTGATTCGCTTCTCTTTCCAAATTTCTTCATTTGCTGTTAATTTTTAACCTAAAGATCAAAAAATCTAGACATTTCTAACTTTTGTATACAAATTATAAATTTGGCTAAAAAAATTTGAATGTTAGTTTTGAATAATGTATGATTTCTCAAAACTAAATCAAGAAGCTCCTCTTACTTTCTAATATTATGAAGCACCCCCCCCCCAACACTCCCACTTTCTACCAAATATATTTTTCTTTCTAAGCTGAGTTTTTATTTCAATTTTCTTATACGCTTCAAAAGTTTAGTAAATGGAGATTGTTATAAAAAGATTTTATCGCCATCGAAGAATTGTTGTACATTAGGGGCTTCTTGATAATTCATGCAAAGTTTCCAACAAATACCTTGAAACATGCAATGTTATTTTAGTTAATCATCTCCATGATTGTGGTGGTGATGATGATGATGATCATGATCATGTTCACCGTGGTGTTCTCCTTCATCGTGCCCATGATGTTCTCCTTCATGTCCTCCATGTTCTCCCCATTCTTCGTAAAATTCGTACCCATGATCGTGATGATGATGATCATGCTCGTGATGGTCATGCTCGTGGTGACCATGTTCTTGCTCATGATGGTCTTCATCACCCTCATGATGACAACATTCATGTTGATGATGGTGGTGGTGATCGTGATGTCGTTTGTTAGCTGTAATGTCAATTTCTTTTTCCGAACTTCTTGTCTTTTCTCCTGTGAGTCTTGCTTTAAGTCCATTCTTCAAAATAAAATGTTTCAGTTGACTTATAAACTCCAATCATATATAAAAAAACTTAAAGTAGTGACGTTTTACGGGTAATTTTATGTAAAACTATCATTAAATTTATTAGAGCAGTTGAAAATAAAGTCAAATAGAAATTATTATTAAAACAAAACAACAAAACAAAACATTTTTTTGTCGTTCTATTTTTCTTATAGCTATTTTTTTCTGTTTTACAACTTGTTGTATTGATCTAGCATAATGATGTAACTTAATTCCCATTTGCTTAATACGTCATTGCTAACATTTCAGTGTAAACAAAATATTATTTTTGCTGCAGACAAAATTTTATTATTGCTAAAACTGTAGTTTGATAACTTTTAAAATAACTACTTGAAAGTAACTTGAAACTACTTTTAAAAAACTACATAAACTATTCTTGACTTTTTGTAAATATAACATTCTTCACTATGATTGTATAGTCTTAAACAAATATATTATAAAATATAATGCAAAATATTTATAAAGCTCTATATATATATATATATAGAGCTTTATAAATATATAAAGCTCTATATATATATATATATATATATATATATATATATATATATATATATATATATATAGAGCTTTATAAATATATAAAGCTCTATATATATATATATATATATATATATATATATATATATATATATATATATATATATATATATATATATATATATATATATATATATATATAGAGAGAGAGAGAGAGAGAGAGAGAGAGAGCTTTATAAATATATAAAGCTCTATATATATATATATATATATATATATATATATATATATATATATATATATATATATATATATATATATATATATATATATATATATGTTTTGCCCTATATTTATAATTTAATACATTTTTTTTATAACATATTTGATTTGACAACTTATGACAAAAAAATAAAAAAAGATTATCAAGTTTTGATAATCTTTTTTTATTTTTCAAGAGATAAAACTAAATTAAACTATTTTAGATTTAAAGTAAATATCTAATTAAATAATTATCTAAGTTATTGAAAACTAAAATTATTAGGAACTAAATTTGTGATAACATATTTGTAAAATTATTTGCATTTACTTAGTGTGTTTGTTTTAAATGTGTTTTTGATTTTACGTTTGCGATGAGTGTGTTTAATTGCAACTTATTACCTTTATTTAAATACCTCTTGAGTGACTATAGTTATGAACTGGATCCCAATTATCACGAGGATCATGAAATCTAGTTCCATGCAATAAATTATTATGATTGGTCAAACCAATATGTTGTCCGTTTTCTTCATGGTGTTTATGCCCAAAAACATATGGTAGACCCACGTGTTGCCCACCATTTATTTGGTGTATGTTGCTAAATGGGATATGATCATTTTCTAAACCGTACCCATAACCATACTTGTAAAGACTAGGAAATCTCTGACTGTAGTCTTGATCAAACCTTCCATGCTTCCGACTGTAATGTGGTCTGTTTCCATGGCCATATCCTAACCCATAATTGTAGCTATTTTGACTTGGAAGTAACCCATGTGTACCAGCTATACCATATGAATCTGCACCACCTAAAAAGCCATTTGGTTCTCGAAATCTCAAACCTGACCCTGACACAAAGCCTGTTGGTCTCCCAAAAGTATATTCGTTTCTGTATCCTTCCGTGAATCCAGCTCCACCATTTGTTGTCCATTTTTTATCATAGTTTATATCATTAGATACTTGTGTTTTACCTGCTTTATTATTTCTAACATTCTCTTCTGTATTAATATTAGCAGAGGCGGGGAAACCTGATTTAATTTTGGATAAAGATCTTCCGAATCTATTAAAGTAATTTCCACGATGGGCAAATTCACCATTATTTGCAGCATGAGCACCTTCATCATGACCCCATTCATGTTGAAAACCACGGTGATGACCATGAAAAGCATGTTCTCCGTTGTGTCCGTGAAAACCTTCATGACCATGACAAGGAGCATATCCGTAATAACCCTGCCCTCCTTGATCAGTACATAATCCGTAACCATGATGGTTTCCGATATTTCCGTGTTCGTGTTGGTGTTTTCCGTGACCTTTTTCTTCACCCCATTCTTCATAAACCTCAAAGCCATGATCGTGATTATGATGTCCACGATCATGATGACAATTTTCTCCATGGCATCCATCATTGAAATTACCACCATGTCCATAGTTATGATTATAGCATCCAAGGCCATCACCGCAATCATGTCCTTCATGACCATAGTCACCATTAACACCATTATTATAACCATGGTACCCTGTATCGAATGTATTACCACTACCATATCCGCCAGCGCCATATCCATCACCACAGTATCCGTGAATGCATTCTCTTTTTTGTCCTTGCGATGGTTTCTGCAACAAGAGAGGAAAAATACTACTTTATTTTCTATAAATGAAAATTTCTTTGAAAATGGTGTTAATGCAATCTTGAATAAATGTGGTGAATAAATGTTTCCATGTTTCAATTCATAAATTTTGCTGTGTTAATTGCGTGTTCAATAGCATGCATTACAACAAACACAAAATGCATGCAATCGCTTACCTTAAATTATCTAAATAAGTTGAAAAAAAAAACATCGATCGTCTCCTTTTTATTACGTACGGCGCAGATATTTATGGGCATCCTCAAGCATTTTACGAAAGTATGTTCATGTGTGCGTATTTCAAAGTTAGTTCCATTTTAGTAAAATAATTAAATAATACTCTATATTTAAAAATCAAACTTTATTGTTAGTTAAAAATTAATTACTGAAGAAGAAATTTTTAAAATAACATTCACAAATTCTCAGAAGAAATGAACTTGTTAATCTATAATACTTGTTATTTTGGTAATTACAATTAATCAGTAATTAACAAATCATCAAATAATCAGTAACTACCAAATCATCAATTAATCAGTAACAACCAAACATTGTTAAGAATTACTTATTATTATGGTTTATAAGATTGAATTCTTTATTGAAAAATGATTTAGTATTCTGGTTGGTAGGTTACTTTTCAAATTTAAGTTTTTAACTTTGTGGGACAAGTGGGAGGTTTTTAACTTATAGTATTGTGGAGGAAGTGGGAAGTTTTTAACTTGTCGTATTGTGAGGGAAGTGGGAGATACTAGCCGAACTATTTATGGGGGAAGTAGGAGATTTTCACAGTTTGATGATAGTAGAGGAGTATTTTTGTAACATATTGAATTTTTGCAAAATGTTTAATTTATGTAACTTATGTAACTTATCTAAATTTATGTAAATTACGTTTTCACTTTATTTTATTCTAGATAGATGATAGACGTTTATCTTCTTAAAAGAAAGTGTAACCATCTGAAAATTTAAGGTTGAATGTATTTTAAAATCTTCTTCATAGATTCCTCTTTAAAAATATCCTTGAGCACAAACCTCTTCTTCAGGTACTTCATCTTTTTTTGCATCTTGATCAACTGTATCATTTTCCTCCACTTCTTGCTGAGATGTTTCTTCAGCAGCTTCTTTTTCGGTATCTTTATCATCTGATTCACTGGCTGAATCATCTGCGTTTTTATCTTCTATGTCTTTCGATTCTTCTTTCGAGGGAGTTGTATCTTCTGATTCGTCATCTTTTTTTTCAACCTCGTCTTTTTTTTCGGTTGTTTTAGTTTCTACATCAGTTTTTTTATCTTCGTTTGAATATTCATCTAACAATCAAACAATTAAAGGTATTAACTAAATTATAAACAATGTTGTAGTAATAGTATTATATTACATTATTTTATATTTTATAAATACATACATACATACATACACACATACATACATACATACATACATACATACATACATACATACATACATACATACATACATACATACATACATACATACATACATACATACATACATACATACATACATACATACATACATACATACATACATACATACATACATACATACATACATACATACATAGGGCCGGCGCGAGTAGGTTTTAAAAAGGGGCGGGAGTGTAGGTATCTGCCGGAAAAAAAAAGATCCTCTATGCTTCCAATTTGCCGACTAAAGATAAACAGTCTGCGTCCCATATTGGCGATTAAAAAAGTTCCAATTTACCTACTGAAGGTAAAAAATGGTCCCAATTCATCACCTGATAATGATAAAAATATTTGGGGGTTGCGAGATAAATTTTCAATAACGCAACCGAAAAAAATAATTTTAACTTAACTAACTTTAACTAAATTTAAACTTATTGACAGATTTTAAATTTCGTGAAAAAGTATTTAGAATTACAAAAGTTATGACCATGCAAATTTTCCAACCCTTACGAAAATGAGGGGGCTGCAAACTTTGCATAGTCATTAGTTTTGTAATATTCAATAATTTTTTACAAAATTTAAAATCTGTCTATAAATTTAGTTTAAGATAGTAAAGTTGAACATTTTACTACATCAGTGCTCTCACGTTGGGACAGGGGAGCGAACGCTTTAGGGCTTTTTTGTTCACAGGCCTCCACCATCCCAGATTTTTGCAAGGCCTCCTCCTTTGGCATAGACATGAACATACTTAAGTTTCCACTTTGCACAATGTGTGAAAGTTTCCTATCTGAAACATCAAAAAAGCCGGCGCATATATATATATATATATATATATATATATATATATATATATATATATATATATATATATATATATATATATATATATATATATATATATATTCAAATCTTTTTAAATTTCACTCATATTGCTTTTAAATTTTAAAAAATGCATTTAAAAAAAAAAAATTTAATTTTAAAACAATTTATAGTAAAAGTTTAAATATTTGTTAATTACAAAACTAAAAATTTTACATGAATTTATAAAAAATTATATAAAAACCTAAATCTTCTTTGGTATCATCAACTTTGTCATCTAAATCGATTGGTTTGGCGCGGATTGTAATGCAGTAAAACAAACAGACTAGCGCAAATACCGCTGTACTTCGCATTCTTGCTACCTACACACCTTCAAAATGTTTAAATTTCTTCAATAATCTGTTACCAATATTTTTTGTGCTTGCATAAAAATAGTTCGCTTACAAAATTTTATATTTGCCTAATATAGAACGAGCTGATTTACTTGCCAGGTTGATTCGCATGAACGGTTCAGTAGAACAAAATTAAAAAACTTCTCACCTGTGCTTGTGTATGTTTAAATAGTTATCGTTTTGAGCACAAATTAAATGCTCAATTGAAACTGTTAAGTTTAGTTTATCATTTAACGCTAAATTAAACAAAACGCAAACTTCCAAAAGCAATCTACTGCGTTTCAAATACTAGGCACGGCTTTTTGTTTGTGAGTTTATATTAGTTTCCTAAGTTTTGTTTACTTATTTTTACTTGCTCTTTAGTGGTGCTCAATGTTGTTTTTGAATCTAAATTTGAACTTTAGGGCAATTAAAATATGACTTCACCCTAACCCCCTAACGTTTGAGAAATTGTATTATACTTGAGGAAGCATTAAACAAAAAAGATAAAAGCAATTTATAAAAAAAATGCTGAGAGCAAGATTAGGACTTTGTTCACTAATCAAAGGTTAAAGTTAAAATTTTCTATTGCGTGGTTAGACAAAGAACTGATGTACCGTTTGTAAACCACTTTTTTTCCCCTTTTTTAAATATTTTGTTTAAAATGAGGGGGGGGGGGGTAGGGGTGTTACATTATTTATCACTTAAATTATACTAGATATGCTAAAAAGAAATTTTAATACTGATCTTCCGACTGCCCAATTTTTTAAGAAAAGTGTTGTTATAACTATGAATTTCTTAACTGTATGATTCGGTACAGCCAGAGATTTAAAAAAATGCTCTATAGTTAATAGTTCACAAAATCGAATTTCAAGTTTTAAAAGAGCTATAATAATGCGTTTGTTTATAATTGCTGTTTTCTATATTTTGTGTATTGTCTTGATTAATGAATAATGGCCTTGATTAGAAAAAATAAAAACTACATAACCTGATTTATAAAGATTCTCTCGGTTTAGAGTGCTTTTTAAAAACGTTATTTCTTATTCTAACCATTCCCGTTTTTATCCACGATCATCACAGGAAAATGCCGGAAAGCCCACCGCCAAAGTTGAGGCCATTTTAAAATCAATGACCTTTTTTATTTTATGAAAGTTATATTAAGTCAACGATATGTTGTAATCATCATTCAATTGGAAAAAGCAGCCTAATTTATTTACATTGATTGGTTTTAAAAGAAAACGCAAAATTTCTTTTCTTGCATAGATAAACTTCGTTCTTGCATATATAAACTTCGTTCTTGCATATATAAACTTCGTTCTTGCATATATAAACTTCGTTCTTGCATATATAAACTTCGTTCTTGCATATATAAACTTCGTTCTTGTATGTAGTTTAAAAATATGAAGTATATGTTTCTTTTACTTTTTTCATCTTGTTTTTCATCTTCGTTTTTGAATGTGGAAGTAGAAGTTTTAAATCATTGTTCTATTTTAACTTCTATTTTATTTTCTATTGATATAATGTCATATTTTAAATTATAAAACTTTGAAAAAATACGACTAAAAGAAATTTGCAGCCATTTTAACTTTATTATGCATTTTTCCAGACATAGAGGCCAGTGCAGGACTAAGAGATTTTGAGGCTTGAGACTTTTTTAAAATAGGGGCCATAACCTGACATACAAACATGAAAAAGTTTCGTTTAACACCAATTCACTAAATTGTCTTTCTTTTATGGTTCTATATTGCTCTCCTTCATTTCAAGATTGTACTCTTTTTGACATAAGTAGTCAAATTTCAAACTTTGAAAGTTGACTATTTGAAAAAAAAAAAATTCAAAAAGTTTTCGTTTCCAACATACTTTCCAGACAATTCGAATCATTAACCTTTTCTACTCAAATTATATCTTATTTCTACTCAAATTCTATCTTATTTCTGGTTTTAGTCAGTGCTCAGCTTCTTCGTTTTTTGATCTCTCTAAAACTATTACCTCATTTTTTTCATAATCAGAATCCACTTATTATTGTACCGATTACAACTGAAGCTGACTGGAACTTGTTCCGTGATTTTCTTTGTGATGACCCATTGACCATTGCTAGAAACCATTGCTAGAAACCATTGTAAAAAGTTTTTGTTTAAAACCAAAGCCCGCTATTCTCAGGTCTCGAAATATTTCATTGCAAAAACTCTTTAAATTTATTGTTTTGTACGATTCAAAAAGCAAATAAAAAAAGTTATTATTCTAAGCTCTAAGAACGTCCAATAGAAAAAAGACATGGGAAATAATTTAAAAAGTTACAGGGAAAAAAAGTTACAAAAAAACACCGAAATACATTAAAGCTAAACATGAACCTAGAAACATTTGATAAGCAAGAAATTGCTGAAAATTTTAACAAACTCTTTATAAAAATGGGAAAAAATTTAGCTGCAGACATCCTAGAAATAAAACATTCCCATCCCATTTTAAAAAAACTTACTATAAAACGGATGAGTTGGAACCGTCTGTAAATGAACTTAAAGCACTTAAAATAAATAAGAGTGGCGGATTAGATGATAATGCGGTAGTGGTGTAGTGGTAGAACGCTCGCTTCATAAGAGAGGTTCCGAGTTCGATCCCGACCACGTTCCTGGTTGTAGTAACTCATTATACAATAACAAATTCAGCCATTAAAATTCTGAACGAGTTTACTAACAAAAATTTTGTTCTTTTCGCTGATGACACTAATCTATATACCCATTATACCCATTCCAATCAAAAAGCATTTTTTTCTACAGTGAATTATGAGCTGGAAAATCTAAATGACCAAAAAAATAACAATATTTTTTTTTCATCACTATCTAAACCCAATGGCTAGCCTCAGTAACTTCTTTTAACTATAAATAAGAATAAAGAAAACAGAGTTGCATCACTTAAAATCCTTGGAATAATTTTTGATGAATATATTAGTTGGAAAGATCATACGCTTATTAAAAACAAAGTTTATAAAACTATAGGCATTAAAAACATCAATAAATTGATTTAAAAATATAAAATATTATTAAAACAATTTTTTTCACAATTATATTTTTGTATTTTTATGCTTAAAAAAATAAATTCATGTTATATTTCTTACTCTATTTATTTATTTATTCTATTGTTGCAACTCATCAAACTTAATTGTAATTACTTATTAACTTGTATTATATAATGAGTAATTGTAAATTTATGTAATGGGAAATTGTAACAATATTTTACGCTTCCTATAGGGTCATGACTTCTACTTGATCATGTCATTTTTAATTTTTTATATAAATTTTATTGATGAAACTTGTGAAACAAGAACATTGTAAAATGTTTATATATAACGAAATAAATAAATTATCAATTATAAAAATAAAAATAGTAGCCGTGGCGCAGTAGTAACGCCTCAGAAACAAAGGATCCGGGGTTCAAACCCCACCTGGGCAAGGTTTGCAATATCGGTTAGAAAAAAGAGAACTTCCTATTAAATGCTTTTCCGCGATGCTCTTTGATAAGACTGTAGGACTTCTGGGGGCACCTAAATAAACATTTAAAAGAAAAAAAAAAAAAATTTTAGTGAGGGCAGTATAATTGGTTTATTTTGAAAAATGTAAATGCTTTTTATACGATTTATATATATATATATATATATATATATATATATATATATATATATATATATATATATATATATATATATATATATATATATATATACATATATATGTATATATATATATATATATATATATATATATATATATATACATATATACGATTTACATATATATATATATATATATATATATATATATATATATATATATATATATATATATATATATATATACATATATATACATATATATGTATATATATATATATATATATATATATATATATATATATATATATATATATATATATGTATATATATATTTGCATATATATATACATATATATATATACATATATATATATATATATATATATATATATATATATATATATATACAGGCCCACTGAAAGGGGGTACAGGCGGTGCACTGCTCCAGGGCCCATAGAACAATTGGGGCCCATTAACCAAAGCTTTTTTTTTAAATAATTACTATAACAATTACAAAAATTTATTAGTGACATACTTTAGAAAAAGATATTCATACACTTAAAAGATTGGCATATTTTGGTCCCACTGAAAAATTCTAAAGAGAATCTAACTAGAACTCAACTAGATAAAGCAAAAATAAAGGGCACACAGAGAAAAAAAGGAGAAATTTCTAGCTAGATTTATACAATATAAATTCTAACTAGAGATTAAAGTACTATAATTTACTGAATCAGTAGATTATATATCCGATTGATTTTTGCAACAAAGTTATTCAAGCAAGAAATGCAACTTTAGATGTGGAAGTGGACAACATAAACCACTTACTGAGACAACTTCTTGAGCTTCGGAATAAATGGAAAGATATCTGGTCAGAATCAAAGAATGTTGCAATGAATTTGGATATAGAAGTCAAACTATTAAAAGGACGTGGTGGTGCAAATCGCAAAAGAGCCAGAGTTGTTGGTGAGCCAGAGGATCAAGGGTTTACAGATTTAAATGAAGATGAGACCATGGAGGAATCATGCTTTAGAAGATTTGTTTTCTATGTGGTATTAGATAGTGTTATTGGTAGCCTTACTGTAAGATTCAAAGCAGCACAGAGCATTTCAGATAAGTTTAGCTTCATGTGGAATTATCTCAATATTGATTTGGATACATTGGAAATGAAACCAAAATTATTAAGGGAAGAGTATTCAGCAGATGTTAGCGAAGATATTGTAATGGAAATAAAACAGTTAAAATCTATACATTATGCAAATTTTGGATCAAATCAATTAAGCCCCTTTGAACTCCTAAATTCGATTAGTCGAACTAATTTACATGGCCTATTTCCAAATATTTGTGCACGCCCGAGTTTATTCTTAACAATTCCTGCTACAGTTGCATCCGCTGAACACTCATTCAGCAAACTAAAACTGATTAAAAACTTTTTAAGAACTACAATTCTACAAGAACGGTTAGTGGATTTGGCAATGTTGAGTCTCGAATCTTCAATATTTAGGTCAATTGATTTTGACAAAGTCGAAATTTTTAAGTCGAAATATTCGAAATTTTGCTTCAGAAAAAGCAAGAAGAGCACCTTTTGTAAATGAACTTTTTCTTGGAAAAAACTATTTGTTAAAATTCTGTTTTTATTAGTACTTGTATATTTGTTGAGATTGATTATTGTATTATTGAACATGGTTGAAACGTAACAAATAGTCTGAATTTTTATTTCAGAAATATCCTTTAATCCAATAATGAAAGAAAAACTAATTACATAAAAAAACAAAACAATAATTCAAAACAGTTAATAATAATTCTTTAAATTAATATTCTTTAGTAAATGAAATAATTGTAGCTAGAAATAAAACTGTAAAGCAAGATTGCATCCTCATTGTGAACAATTGCCGATTTCAAAAACCTATGTGGAATTAAACCACAATTAATTCAACAAAAGCATACAGAAATATTTTAATATATTAGAATTATGGGTAAAGGGCCCAAAAATATCTCTTGCACCGTCTAAAATTATGGCGGGGCTCTGCGGGGGCTATATATATATATATATATATATATATATATATATATATATATATATATATATATATATATATATATATATATATATACAGAGCCGGCGCTAGGCACTAGGCAGACTAGGCAGCTGCCTATAAAGTATAAAAAATCTAACTTAAATTATAATTTTATAATTATTATAAAAATTATATATAACGATGAGAAATTTTCCATTTCCAGTAATTGAGCATAAACTGCAAAGCAAATTAGCGTATCACTCGCAGGCTTTAGGCAAAGGCAACATGTAGTGTTGTAATGTTATTAAATAGTGACTCCTGCTTCTTGTCTCTCGTCTGTGTTTATATTAATAAAATGAGAGATAATTAACAACTTGAGTTGCGTTTTCCAAATAAAGTAAATATTTTCTTTTTAAATTATAAACACAACAAACAAAATTGTATATTATCCGTTCGCTGTTCCTCGTGTTCATTCGATCGCCCGCATATTCAATCAGTTATTTCACATTCATTCGCTTGCGTTTGGTTAACGAGTACTAGATACTTCTTCTGTCTGTCTCTGATTCTTTGAATAAATGTCAATTTAACTCTTTCCCTCCGCAAGCCGCTGATAGCGGCTTTTGATTTTTTTTTATTATGACTGCAAGCCGCTGGTAGCGGCTTTCGAGTATGCTTCACAATTTATCCTGTTTTGTGCATAAATCTAGACACATAATTTGTTTTTTCTTAAAGTTTAATTAGTTCTCTACATAATCAAGTACAAGTATGAGCCATAATGTGTAACTATAAATAGTTATCACTTGACAAAGTTAAAAAATCTCAAGTAATCCTTGATAAAAAAAATTTCTCTAAATTTAGTTCGTAATTAGTAAAATAAAGCAGCGTTAACACTGTAAAATTTAACTTGTAGAAGCGTATGAGTATTTAGCTAAGTAATTACAAAGGTTTTTTTTTCAAGAAAAACGTTCTTTTTATACATTAAATAAGTTTTATTTCGGACTTTATGTTTTATTTATTTTATTTTTATTTTTATATGTTACTATTTATAAAAACGATGGTTTAAGTACCTTGCATTTCTCACTGTTCAACGATGCGTGTTAAAAACTTTTTTTATTAAAAAGTTCATTTGTTTATCTTTCAATTAATATATAGTTTGTAACAAACTATATATTAATTGAACAAAGCTAACAAATTGTTACGCTTTTAAAAAGATATACTATTCGAATTTTAATTAGTTTTTTATGTTATTTCATCCAAATTTTATTCAAAAAAACGTGCGGTCACAGCGAAAAGATTTTTGTTGAAACGGCGGTAGTGAAAGAGTTAAGTGATGACTATTATATTTTATTTATAATAAGTATTTAACTGACAATATTCTTATTGATTGAAAAGGTAGTGTATTACTTCAATTCTACTATTGTACGCTAGCAAGTAATAAGTAAATATTTTATAATTACACATTTCTTACGTTTTTTAACCACGTCTGAGAAAAAGAGACTATCAGTAAAGAAAAATAAAGAAAGTCAAAGAAAAGCTATTTTGAAATATTTTCGTGCAGAAACACATTCTACAGGTACTGATTCTGCTACTGAAAGCGATAGCGGTGTGAGCAAAAAATCTAAAGTGATAGTTGACGATAAAACTGTTAATAATGCTAATATTTTAAATCAACAAAATGAAGTTGTAAACATCAATGAAAACCAAATTTATCTACCTGAAGCAACTCCTGCTGTCAATATTTCAAGACAAATTGAAACTGAAACTCAAATCAGCATATTATCATCTGCAGACTACAGTGACCCTGCAAATTGGCCTACTCATAGTAAGTGACAATTTTTGGCAATTTGTTATAAAAAGTAGACCGCAACAAATTGAAAAATATAACTTTCCACGAGATTGAGATGAACAAAAAAGAAAATTTTCATCAATCTATTACAAGCGGACATTACCAAATGGAGAAGAAGTCTCTCGCTCTTGGCTTATATATTCAGTTTCAAAAAATGTAGTTTTTTGTTTATGTTGTAAATTATTTGGTAAAAGCAAAAGTAGTTTGCCGGCTTTAGAAGGTTTAGGTTTAAACGATTGGAGCACTTCTTTCTTCTCATAAAAAAAGTAATTCACATCTCGTAAATTTTCAAATGTGGAAAGAACTTGATATACGTTTATCTACAGAAAAAACCATTGATCATATTAACCGACAAAAAATTAATGAAAAAGAACAATATTGGCAACGAATAAAAAGATTAATTGCCTTAGTCAGAGTACTGGCTACGCAAAACTTGGCATTTCGCCAAAAAAAAAAAGCTTTACAATAACGCCAATGGTAATTTTTTAAAATTTGTTGAGTATCTCGCTTTATTTGACCCATTAATGAATGAACATGGGCGGAAAATTAAAAATCAAGAAATTAAAACTGCTCATTATCTTGGAAAAGAAATTCAAAACGAATTAATACAAATACTAGCAAATACTATAAAAGATAATATTTTGACTAGAGTAAAATTTGCTAAATATTATTCTATAATTTTAGACTGCACCCCAGATAATAGCCATACAGAACAAATGACAATAATAATTCGTTTTGTTGATTTAGAATCACCAACATCGCATGATGGGGATTTAGTTAAAATTAAAGAACATTTCTTAGGATTCATACCTGTGGAGAAATCTACAGGTGGTTTTTGGCAAAAACATTAATTGAATAATTGGAAAATTTTAATTTACCAATTGAAAATCTCCGTGGACAAGGATACGATAACGGAAGCAACATGAAGGGTAAGGAGAATGGGGTACAAAGAAAAATTTTGGATATAAATCCTCGGGCGTTTTTTATTCCATGCAGCGCACATTCACTAAATTTAGTTGTGAATGATGCATGCAAGTGTAGCTTAGATGCAATAAGTTTTTTTGGTGTGGTGCAACAGATTTATAGTTATTTTTCGGGATCACCTTCTCGTTGGCAAGTTTTTCGTAGCTATTTTCCAGATTTTACTGTCATTAAATGATACAAGATGGGAAAGCCGCATTAATGCTTTAAAACCATTACGATACAATCTCGGAAAAATTTACGATGCTTTAATGCAAATATTTGAGGATCCAAGATTACAAACTACATCAGTAGGAAATTCTTCAGGAGGCTAAAGCGCTTGCAAAATCTATTTGCATATTCAAGTTTATGGTTGCCCTTGTTTCATGGTACGACATTCTTTTTGAAGTTAATATTTCTAATAAAATATTACAAAATAAGAAAGTTGATTTGAATGTAGCTACACAACAATTAAATATTACTAAAAACAAACTTGTAAAAATGAGAAATGATGAAGGCTTTCAAAGAATTATTGTTGATGCAGCTGAAATTGCAAAAGAATTGGAAACAGTAACAAATTTTGAAGAAAAACATGTCGGGAGAAGGAGAAAAAAGCGACAGTTCGATTATGAAACACAAGATGAAGCGTTGCAAGATCCAAAAGAAAAATTTAAAGTTGAATTTTATTTCAAAATTTTAGACACTGCTATACAGTCTATTGCGGAAAGGTTTGAACAAATGCGACAGTATAATAGTATGTTTGGCTTCCTTCATGATATTTATTCTATAAGTTCAAAATCTTCAGCAGAATTATTGAAAAATTGTTGAAATCTAGAAGAAATTTTAACTCGTGGTTCTCAAAATGATATTAGTGCAGCGGATCTTTGTAATGAAATCAAAGTACTTTCTGGAAGACTCCCACAACAAATGACACCACATGAAGTACTAACCTTTATAGTTGAACAACGTTTAATTGACTGTCTACCAAATATATGTATTTCTTTAAGAATACTATTAACACTTCCAGTGTCCGTTGCAAGTGGCGAGCGAAGTTTTTCGAAGTTAAAAATGATTAAAAATTATTTGAGGTTGACAATGTTACAAG
The DNA here is from genome assembly GCF_022113875.1 of Hydra vulgaris. Classification (NCBI taxonomy): domain Eukaryota; kingdom Metazoa; phylum Cnidaria; class Hydrozoa; order Anthoathecata; family Hydridae; genus Hydra; species Hydra vulgaris. Next base: position 634,446 of record NC_061157.1, on the reverse strand, counting down.
AACGACTGGTGGGATTATCAATAATTTCAATAGAACACCAAGAATCATCAATATTAAATTTGAAAGAAATTGTAAAAACATTTGCAACAAAAAAAGCCAGAAAAATAAAAATTGAAATATGCTTTTATTTTTATTATTACATATTTTCAAAATACAAATGAACTTTCTAGTTTCTGAAATTCAAATTCTCTAATAATTTAAACATCAAATCAGAAACAAGTTTCTTTATTCTTTGTAACTATATTATATTCCAAGTTTTCAATTTTTATTCTTAATTCTAGATTATTACTTATTATTATTTCTTGAGATAAGCTTGGTTAATTATTATTAATTTTGGTGCGATTAAATATTAGGAATAGTCTTTATTAATTATATTAAATGTTACTGTTATTCTTTAAATGTCATAAAATCTCAAATATTTTTATTCTTGTAAATGAAATTTGAGTGGCTGAAATCCTAAAATGTCAAAAATAAATATTTAATACTTAAATATGTCCACCATTTTATAATGTTTGTGCCATTTTAAATAAAATTAATATTTATGTTTTTGCTCTTTCAAATTAAATTTTTTTTTTTCAGAGGATGGGGGTTGAATTTTTTTTGCCTAGGACGCCAAATACCCTAGCGCCGGCTCTGTATATATATATATATATATATATATATATATATATATATATATATATATATATATATATATATATATATATATATATATTGTTGTTTTGATTATTTGATAATAATCAACTCTTTTTCGATTTGAGAGTGATCAATATAAAGTGAAATAATCACAAAATAGATCAATAAATAAATAAATAAAAGGTTAGATGAGAAAAAACAACTTTTTTACGGTACTTAAAGTTTCATGCCGTTTTCGGCACTCATCAGCCATATATTTAAATCAAGATTTAAATATATGGCTGATGAGTGCCGAAAACGGCATGAAACTTTAAGTACCGTAAAAAAGTTGTTTTTTCTCATCTAACCTTTTATTTATTTATATATATATATATATATATATATATATATATATATATATATATATATATATATATATATATATATATATATATGTATATATATATATATATATATATATATATATATATATATATATATATATATATATATATATATATATATATATATATATATATATATATATATATTAGAGGTACCAAGATGCATATATATACAAGAGGTACCAAGATGCATATATATATATATATATATATATATATATATATATATATATATATATATATATATATATATATATATATATATATATGCATCTTTGCTGAATAAAAAGTTATTGCATTTTTAAAATGTGCAAGATAGGTGGATGAAAACTTTTTTGACACAGTGTATATATATATATATATATATATATATATATATATATATATATATATATATATATATATATATATATATATATATATATATATATATACACTGTGTCAAAAAAGTTTTCATCCACCTATCTTGCACATTTTAAAAATGCAATAACTTTTTATTCAGCAAAGATGCAAGCATGATATAAACTAAATTATATCATTTAAACATTTAAGAAATATTGTACAAAAAAAGTTTTTTAAAGTAATGAGTTACAAATAAAATACAGCATTTTGGAATAAAAGATAGACATCTTTGTCTCAAAAAAGTTTTCATCCACTTTACAAAAATCAAATAAAATTGTCATACGAACTCAATTTATTAGTGTTTTAATAACTTGTGTTTCCACCACGAGCTTTTATTATTTCGTGTAGTCTGTTTTTCATTGAACAAACTAATTTTTTAGTAATTTCTGGAGTGATTAAGCCCCACTCTTTCATAATTACTAATTGGAGTTGTTGTTGATTCCTCACATCGTGGGTCCTAATTCTTCTACCCAATTCATCCCACAGATGTTCAATAGGATTCAAATCTGGAGATTGTGGGGGTGTATGAAGTTGCTTAGCTATTTTAAATATAAGCCATTCCTTGACACGTTTGGCAGTATGTTTTGGATCGTTATCTTGCTGAAAAGTAAATGACCTAGTAAGTCCCAATTTGTGGGCACTTTCTTCCAGATTATTTTTTAGAATGTTTAAATACACATTTTGATCCATATTTCCATCAATGAAAACCAAGTTTCCTACACCTGAAGCACTCATACACCCCCACACTAAAACACTTCCTCCGCCATGCTTCACTGTTGGACACAAGTTTTGTTTTTTAAATGCTTCATTTGGTTTTCTCCAAACTTTAACTCTTTCATCTGATGAAAACACATTAAATTTTGATTCATCGCTGAAAAGGACCGATTCCCAGAATGTTTGTGGTTCATTGATATAAAGTTTTGCAAAGTGTAGTCGTTTGGCTTTGTTGACTTTGCTGATATTGGGCTTTTTCAATGGTACTCTACCATTGTATCCAGCTCTTCTTAAAGTTATTCTAACAGTTTCAGGATCCACTTTTAAATTGTAATCATTTTGCAGCATTCCAGCGAGTTTTGGAGCACTTATTTTAGGATTCTGGATGACTGTTCTTAATATAGCTCGTCGATGCAATACTTGAATTTTATTTGGACGCCCTGTACGTGGCTTATCAGCAATTTTTTTGGTGGTTTGGTATTTCTTAATAATAGACTGCACAGTTGCACGTGATTTCTTTACTATTTTTCCTATATTTCGCTGTGATTTTCCCTCTTTCCATAGTCTAACAATAAGCAATCTAATTTCCTCTGCAACTCTCATTTTTATTAATAATCTAACAAAAATAAAAAATATAAAAAACTCATATAAAAAAAAAAAAATACAAAAATCTTACTAAATCTAATTTATATTTTAAAAATGATACTTTAATACTGATTTAATAACAAATTGAGGTTGGAGTGCAGGGTGGATGAAAACTTTTTTGGCGCAAAAACAGGCATTGTTTATGTTTAAATGTTGTATTTTAATTTCTATTCATTATTTTGTAAAATCTTTTTATACAATACTTCTTGAATGGTTAACTGATATAATTAAGTTGAAATTATGCTTATATCTTTGCTGAATGTAAAGTTATCACGTCTGAAAGATGTACAGGATAGGTGGATGAAAACTTTTTTGACACAGTGTATATATATATATATATATATATATATATATATATATATATATATATATATATATATATATATATATATATATATATATATATATATATATATATATATATATATATACTTAAATATAGAAAAAACAACTTTTAATGGAACTTAAAGCTTCGTGCTTATCGGCAATCAATAGCCATGAAGTACAAAATCAAAAATATAAAAAACCGTTTTAAAATTACAAACTACAGTAGAATGAGTTCTGACGTCTTCGTACAAGAAGACATAATGGAAAACTAATCTCCGCTATCAAATAATGAAAGAAGAAATTTATTTTTATGTCTACATTTTGAAACTACTTCGCCTTTTTTATTTAACAGATTATCTCCTTTGTAAAATAATATTTCAAATTTCTCATTTAAACAAAGCTTACAAATTTTCGACGCAGGATTGTATGATATACAGCGTTTAGTTATATTCTATTTGATTGAAGATGTAAAATTGTTATCTTTTAAATCCCATACTTCCTTAGATAACTCAGTGTCGTTCTTGTACTTTTTTATGTTGAAGGATTTTAGATGGTTTGCATAACGTAGCTTAAAAGAGGTTTTGCTTATCCCAATGTATACCTTATCTTTGTATTGAGGTTTATTTGAGCTTACGGTGGCTTGGTAAACGATGTTGTTAGACAAGCAATTGTTATTCAGTGGACAAAGAGATTTTTTAATGCAATTGCAGGCTTTTTCTGATAACTTTACATCACCATATAAAATATTTTTGCTGTGTGAGTTGATGATAGATTTAACGTTTGGCAAGCAGGAGTAGCTTATTTTAATTGTGTTTCTGTTAAATATTTTGTGTAGGTTGTGGTCTTCAGGAAAATGCTTGTCAATCAGGGTTAAAAAGCGTTGACCAATTTTGGTTGTAACATTTTTACTAAATGGAGGGTTTTACCAAATTATACTTCGTTTGTGGTGATTTTTTGGAATCACCACATTGTCGACAATAAAAAGTCGATTCTTATAACTTAAATGAGTTTAAAAACAATTTCGACAAGTATCAACAAAAGAACGATAATTTAAGCAACTTATTTTTGTGAGTGGCTTTTCAGTGAGTAAATCACACTTGCTGTATTAATACAGTCACAGGATTATTAATATATAAATAAATCGAATTGCAACAAAAAGTGATTGCGTAACAAAAATTGAGGTGTTTATTTTGACGAAAAAATCACTTGAAATTGCATTATTTAAGCATTAAAATTTATGAAAACGTAGAAATCTTATATAAAAGATCTTTTTACTTATAAAGCTATAAACAAATATTCTTTACGAAATAATAATTTATTAATTGAACCCTTTTGTCAAACAAAGTTTAATCAATTTTGCATAAACTATAGAGCACCGTATTTATGGAACAAAATTGTTGTTCCAAATTTTGATTTGTCAATTTTGTTTTCCGTTTTTAAAACTAAATTAAAAAACTATATTCTTTCTACTGGCAATATATATAAATATTTTTGAAATGTTAAATTCTTTTTTTCACTCTTGATAATTTGTAAAATTATTTTCAGTTTTTGTTTCTTTTTTATTTGATCAATTGTATTTTTATTTTATTATATATACACGTATGATATATTTTATATGGTTCTGGCGACAAGGTCATTCGGATCTTCTTTCAGATACCAAGTTTATATATTGTTATATTACGATTAATAATTGTGAACTAAAAAAAAAAAAAAAAAAAATTCAATTTCTTATATAAAACACAACTCTATTTCTTATATAAAACACAATTCTATTTTTTATATAAAACTTTTTATTTCAAAAAGAAAATTTTAATCAAACTTTAATATTTATTATACATGGTTGTTTAAATTATGATAATAGTTTGTTTTTTTTTAAACTTATTACTGTACTAATATATGTGTTGGTTATACAATACTATATTAATATATATTGTTGGCTCCATCTTATGTTGGACGCTCTACCTTGTATATGTGTTGGCTGGACACTCTACCGTGTATATGTGAAAATTTATTATTTTTTTTTAATATTTGCAATAAAAAACTGTTTACCGACCAATAAATGTAAACAAATAATAAAAATAATAATAATAAAGGATATTCTATTGATTATTGATATCAACCTGATTTTCACATTGTTTGTGATAACGACATCTTCAAAAACCTTTACAAAAATGTGTAAAATTTAAGCACTTTTTTTATTTAATTTATTCATATTTTTTAAAAAAAGTTTTTCGAAATTTTATCCTTCGGCGTTTATAAAGCTTACTCTAAACCATACAAAATGATTGAAAGTACATCGATCGAAAATACAGTGCATACTGATAACTGATACTTTCTTAGCTGTTTATTTTATGTTTTTTTTTCAATGTTTGTTAAAACCTTTAAATGTTTGTTAAAACCTGTAAAATAAAAGCGAAAAAAAATCAAGTTGAAATATGCACAATCTCAACCACAAACTATATATATATATATATATATATATATATATATATATATATATATATATATATATATATATATATGCAAAAAAATATTTTAACGACGAACGAAAAAAGTTACGCGATAAACCTTTTATCAATCTTAACGAAATTCGTGAGTATATATTATTATGGAGTCTGTTTTGTTAATTCGAACTCTATAATTCAGTTATATAAAACAGCGATTCCTAAACTAGCATATTTTGAGTTTTGTGAACATAACGTTTTTATGGTTCCTATTATATCAAGGCTTGATATAATAGGAAAAAATGCACTTAATTCACTTCTAAACGTTTCCGAACGCAGTATAAATGTTTATTCCTTACTTTTAGATTGCTAACTTTTAGGAATATGTCATGAATATGTGCAACAGTCATGAATATGTGCAACAGCCATGAATATGTGCAACAGTCTTGAATATGTGCAACAGTCATGAATATGTGCAACAGTCATGAATATGTGCAACAGTCATGAATATGTGCAACAGTCATAAATATGTGCAACAGTCATGAATATGTGCAACAGTCATGAATATGTGCAACAGTCATGAATATGTGCAACAGTCATGAATATGTGCAACAGTCATGAATATGTGCAACAGTCATGAATATGTGCAACAGTCGTGAATATGTGCAACAGTCATGAATATGTGCAACAGTCATGAATATGTGCAACAGTCATGAATATGTGCAACAGTCATGAATATGTGCAACAGTCATGAACTAAATCTAGAGAGCTTAACGCAAAGCGAAAAAAAAATTGAACATATTTTTTGAACTCTTAATTAGTTAAGATATTATTTTTTACAATGAAATGAATTGTAAAAAAGAAAAAAAAAGAACGCTTTATAAGTTGAAACCGTAATCATTTTGTCATCATACATTCAATATCAACTGAGCAACCGCTTTCCTAATGCTAAGGTCATTAGTGGCACATGACAACGTGAGTCATCAGTGACACATAACGTGAAGACACTTCAAAAACATAAAATCTTATTTATAATTAAAGAATCTTGAATTTATAATACTAAACATTAACAAAATATAACTTAAACTGTTTTGATATTTCATTGCAGCTGTAAACACTACTACTAAACACTACTACTAAAACAAACTATTTCACAAATACATTTACAAAAAAAGAAAAAATTCGCATTAAAAAATAAGTTACTAAAATTTCAGAAATCCATAAAGATTATGCAGAATAACATTAAGTAAGATTATGTAGCATTCATTTCAAGCAACTGAGCTGCTGCTTTGTCTATATTTCCACCACACTGCTGTAAAACTGTTTTGATTATATCAACGTCCATATCAGGACACATTTCTTTTAAAGTTCTTAAATCGGCAGGATTACTTTCAAAAATCTGTTGGGGACCAGGAGAACTTTGTTGAAAATTAGGCTGAACCGGTTGTATTGGCTGTTGCATTATTACTTGCGGACCGTATGCATTTGGATATATAAGGGGCTGAACCATGGGATTAATAACCATCGGACCTACCATCGAAGGAACTAACATAGGTCCAGCAGGAAGCTTCTTTAAACATTGAATAAAAACAAATTATGCTTTATTATCTTTTATTGGAAATGCTTTATTATCTTTTATTTTAAATGAAAATAATTGAGAATAAGAAAAAAGTAATAAGAATAAGAAATTGACAAAAATTAAACTAACTTTATACTGAAAAACAATTTCGATCATTCCTTCTTTCTCTTCACCTTGCTTTCCGTTTAAAGAAAACCATTCGTTTAGAACTTCTCCCATTATCACACTATCAGGAATCTTAATCAAGCACCATGCTATTCGCTCATCGACTGAAAATGTACACTATAAAAAGAAAAAATATTCATTCTCGTTTAAACTAATATCAAAATATTCTCACTTAAAATGATGTCATTTTTACATAAAATACCTCACCAAACATTTTTACATAAAATGATAATTAATACCTCATCAAACATTTCCAAATATACTTCTCTAACATTCTCGGGCAAGTTGCTTAAAAAATAATTTAAAAAAAATTAAACATTTTTAACTTTAAACAAAACAGATTGGTTAAAATATGATACATAGCACTAGGTGAAATATTGATGTCTAACATGTGATCTACTTAACAGTGTTTAGGAAAGGATTGGTGAGCTATGTGCCAAACTCTAACTTAAAATGATTCGCGGTGTGCTAAATTCACATATAAATCAACACTAACAGCTTGCTTGTCCACAAATGAATTTTTGCCGCGCTAATACTTAATACATAATTTTAACATGAATGTTAAAAATATAACATGTAAACAAGTATAAACAATTGAGGTTCCATTAATATGTTCTATTAGTACACGGCTATCTAAAATAAAGGCCTATTAAACGAGCCGCAAAACTTGAAAGCTGGAGACCGATTAGTAAAAATTTAATTTAGGCTTAATTTTGATTTATAAAAATATTTTAACAAATTACAATTTTTATCTAACTTGCTAACTAAAGGCATACTTATTTTATATTTATTGAAGAGAAAATATTACAAGTTAGATAACAATTGTAATTTGTTAAAATATTTTTATAAATCAAAATTAAGCCTAAATTAAATTTTTACTAATCGGTCTCCAGTTTTCAAGTTTTGCGGCTCGTTTAATAGGCCTTTATTTTAGATAGCCGTGTACTAATAGAACATATTAATGGAACCTCAATTGTTTATACTTGTTTACATGTTATATTTTTAACATTTCACTGAAACATAATTTATTGAAAAGAGTTTCATATGCCAAACAACAAAAATAACAAAAGTTTTAATTTAGTCATTTAGTTTTAAAATTTTTTGAGCTCCTTGTAAGAGCGTGGAGTGTTTAGCTTTGAATAATTATTTAAAAAATATTTGACGAAATTTTAAAACTTTTCATACGCATATTATTCTTAAAATAGCCCAAAAAATATAAATTGTCGATTGATTCAATGTAGTAAAATAGGGAATGCAAACAAACTGGCAAAGTCAGATTCTGTGCGATAAAAAGTACATAACTAAAGAAAATAAATTGAATTAAAATGTCAGTTGGCTTTGTCAAACCACCTCTAAGTCTTTGAGATAAGCACCATACTAAATACAATATGAATATGTATCAAGGTCAGGATCTTCATAACCAATCTTAAATTGAAGGTAACCAGCAATGTATACTAAAGGGTCATCCATAAAGGACGTCATCCAAATAGGGGGGGAAGGGGTCGAGTTAAAAAGGACAAAAAAGGACAAGGGGAGGGGAAGAGGTTGTCAGAAAAGGAGGTCACTTTATAGATTTTTTTTTTAGTTTAATTTACATGGAAAACTATGTAAACATGTGTTTTTAAGAAAGGTAATATATGAGAATACTTTTAATTTTATTTTTCAAAGGTGTAGCAGCAGATTTAAACATCATTGCAAGATGAAATAAATTCTTTGGGGGTTAAAAACAGGGGGGGGGGTCAGGATTTTATGACATCCTTTTTAAGGGGGTATAGGAAAAAAAGGACAACCGGTGACAAAGGGGGGGAGGGGGACAAAAATTGGCTTAAAAATGGTGACGTCATTTATGGATGGCCCCTAAAGCCATTTTAACAGCATCAGTTAAACTAGACTCTAATATTTTCAAAGAATAAAATATTTCACTTTCCTTTTGTGTTGTCTCTGTCAGTTCATGCAAATATGATCAACATGAAGCTCACAAAAGTTTGAATCATATTGTAAAATTAGTTTTGAGTGCTCAATTTTATTTTTTTCTAAAATTTGTTAAACCAAAATATAATAAGGACCACCAGCACCTTGACACAACTTACTAAATACTTTTTCAATAGGGTCAGATGTTTATTTATCAAGTTTTACAAAATCGTGAGATGTACTTAACAAAAATTTTGCTAACTCAACTATTCCTTTAAAGGTATGGACTATTGCTTTAGATGTTTCAACAGTTAGTGTTTTAATTCTTTTTTTTTCCATTATGGCAATCCATATCTTCACAGATTCGTGATAATGAAAGTATTTGTTGCAGATCACCTGGTGATTCAATGACAGAGCGTATTGGTTATCATAACCCAGTTTGTAAACATCAATAATTTTCCATGCATCTATAAACTTTTTCAGAAATACAACAGTTCCTTTAATATTGGTTTGGTCTATTTAGGATGTGTTGATAAAATAGAAAGTGTTTTATCACAAAAAACTCTCAAACACAAAGAAACATTTTGTCTCTTAACAGGTTTTGGAAAGATTGAAGCAGTTTTTTATTTTATATTTAAATGTGAAATTTTATATTTAAATGTGAAAGAGTCACAAGTGTCTTACTTTCTAAGTTGTCAAGGTTCTAATAATCATCCCACTTTGCAATTAAATTATCATCATTGTTCTTAAACTCAATTTCTTGAGTTTTTTCAGTAATCTAATTATTTCTTATGTTTTTCCATATATGAACATAATTGTAAAGTAAACAAATATTATTTTTAGTCAGCCATGGTTTCTCTTCAAAAGTTTCAGAGAAAGAAACTTTACATTGACTTTACTATTGTCATATATAACTGCAACACAGCTTCCATTTACATTTGAAATTGATTCAAGTATAGAATCAAATACTTCATATTGAAAATCTGAATCAAGACAACATAATGGAATCATGCATACTATCAAAGTGGGTCCACCAAAAAGACTTTTAATCATAACAGCTAATATTGTTTTTGCTAATTTGTCTGGTTTGATTAACAGATTTCCCAAAAAGTTCTCCACTGTGATAAGTTAATGAATCTTTAACATATACTTCATCAATTAATAAAATGCACTGTTGTTGTCGGTTAGTATGTTTGGAAAAAACATGCAAAATAAATTTATCATTGTTTAATTTTGAAGCTTATGATGTCAATTTTTGTAGAAACACTGGGCAGAGTAGAACTTGCTTATTAAGTGCTCTTGAAACAGAAAAATGTTCAAAAGCTAGAACAATAGTGTTTGAAGAATAAAGTGTACCACCAATACTTAAAATTTTTATAGAAGATAAACTTTCTATAATAACTTGTTATTTTATCAATAACTCAATATTAGTCAAATATTTTATAGCTTCAGCTAAATTCTACCATTTGTCTAAAATAGCTACATGATCTCACTTTGGTAAACCACAGTAAAATTCAGTATATTGAAAACAAATCTATTCATCGCATTTGTAGGTAACTATACAGTTACCTACAAATCTTTTGGTATTTTTTTTTTTTTTTTTGGTAATGAATAATCAAATCATCCTAATTCCAAAAGAGCCCCTGGCTTTAAAAGTCTTAAGATGATCAGCTTGTACATTTCTTGTACAAAGATTTGATGAAGTTGTAACTCTTGATTTTGGAGGTGCAGTTGGTACAAAGCTGGACTTAACACAATGAAAAATAGAAGGCAGAGAAGAGGATCTTTCCTTACCATAAACATTTTTTTAAAATTTATAGGGCATCGTTGAGAAGATACAACAGTGTATTTGCTATCAGGAATGTTGCTTCTTGGAATAGCTGATAGCCACTTTCTATGTTCATCTGGATCTTTTAGTAATTTGTAAACAGCATATTTTTTTTATCTGTTTAATAATTAGTAGAGCGACTCGCAACACAACACTTTAATAATTAGTAGAGCGACTCGCAACACAACACTTTAATAATTAGTAGAGCGACTCGCAACACAACACTTTAAACAAGTCTCAAGAAATATTTTTTCTTCTAGTTTTAAGCAACTATATTAACTTGAATTTATTGAAATTATTAATTTATTCTAGAAAAGAAATTCTGTTTATTTGCATCTTTTTAGTTAAAGCCTGTTTACGTATTTCTCTATATTTTCAAATCATGGATCAACAAAATCAGAAAATGTCTAAAATCAAACATGTGATTGTTGGTAAAAATACAATGCATATTTGGCATCAATACCATTGATAAAAATTAAATAGTAACAACATCAAAAATCTTGAAAAATCTTTTAAAGATAATGACACTATTGAAATTCAATTGACTGATTTATTTTTTTAAATTTTACTCAGTATGATGATTTTAGAAATTCCACTCAGTATCCAGGGACATTTCCAGGAAATTGTTTTGGGAAAGTCAAAAAAAAACTATGCTCCTCTCAATTTTTTTAGTTTTGACCAGATTGAGAGTATTTTATAAAAATGTTTTAATAATTCTTTAAATAAATTATGACATCACTTTTTCATGTGATTTTTGCAAATTAAAAAAATTATTTTTTGAAAATACTTATTTGATAATGTATACTATATACAGGTCATAATTTTTTAATTACAAGATTTTGCTGTGTAAATTTTTTAATATAAAGACAAAAAAAGTTTTTGTATTAACTGTACCATGCTAAATAATATTTTTACAAAGATCTCTGTCTATGAAAGTAGCTGTTTAACCAAAGGTAGCTAAGACACTTTTTTCTGACTATGAAAGTAGCTGTTAGGTAGCTAAGACTTTTTTAAATTATACTTTTATTATATTTGAATTTTATTAAACTTATAAATTTGTTTAACTAATATATATATATATATATATATATATATATATATATATATATATATATATATATATATATATATATATATATATATATATATATATATATATATATATACATATATATATATATACATATATATATATATATATATATATATATATATATATATATATATATATATATATATATATATATATATATATATATATATATATATACATACAGGGCCGGATTTAGCCTTTTGGGGGCCATAGGCCAAAACATTTTTGAGGCCCCTAAAATAATTTAATTTTGCAAAAAAAAAATTTTGATTTTTCTACGCATTATTTTTAGTTTTCAACTTTTTATGTTTATTAAATTTTTGGGCCCCCAAATGTATAATATTAAGTTATTTGGGACCCCCAAATAACTTAATATAAATTTATTTAACTTACTAATATTTATAACAAACTTGGTAAAAATTTGTTAACTATCTATAGACAACTTTGTATGAAAAGCTAAACTAAACCATTTAGAATTTATCTACCATTTTGCTTTGCAACTTCTTTTTAGTCTTTCCCTTATAACCTTTTAGGCACCTCAGTAAAGAAAAGGTTTGTTACTTGTAATATTTCAGTATTATTAGATTGGAGTTAACTTTTGAAATTCAGACAGTTAAGTGAAATTCAACTAAACTTTCCACAGGTCAAACTCATTTAATAAAGCCTTTAAAGTGGCAATAATAAATAAACCTTTGGTTAAATAAAAGACACTTAAAGATATGATATGAATTTCTGCAATTGTTTTTAGAAGAAATGGAAGATTAGAATTAAGAAACTAAAAGACAGGTGCTTAATAACACTGTATCATCAAACATCATGTTAAACTCATTATTCAGATGGTCTAGCTAAAGGAACAGTGATAACCAATTTAAAATAATTCAAAATCCAATTTTTAGACTTGTTCAAAACATATTTGTTTATTAACAATATTTCTAAGTATAGAGACAAAATCTTTTAATGCTTGAATAAGATTCAAATTATAATGAACATTATTATTACATAATCATGTAATTAAAAAAGTTATATTAAAAAATGTCTTGTTATACACAGTGCAACAATAAAACCAAAATTTGTTATTAACTTCAGTAGAAGAAGCAGTAGCAGAGGTTGCATGATTAAATGTTCCATTGATATTTAAAGACATTCTTTGAGAAAGAAAACCATAACAATAAAAAACTTTTGTAAAGTATCCATACCACGATTTCACAATTTATAACATCCAAAGACTAATCAGTATTAGCTTTTATTAAAACACTAAATAATCAAGTTTTTCCTTCATGTCTATATTGGGATGTTTAGTACTAAAAAAATGCTATGATTGTGTAAAAAAACTTATGAAATAAGGCTTTTTGAAAACCAAGGGGATCATGATTCACATATAGGATAAACAATATGCTAAATAATAACTTATGCTTAATAAGTCTAAAATCTGGATATAGACATTCTAATTTTTTGCCAAAAATGCAAGAAAACCAAGCAACAAAGACGAGTTTTTATCAAAATTATAAAAATTTTCTTGTAATAACTCTGTTGTCTCTCTGTTTTCCTTTCTTGTATCCAAAGGATATCGCGATATTAAAATTTCTACGCTATATAAATTTGTGAATTAAGCGACATTTTGAACTAGTCAACGGCCATAATTTATGTTTAATAAAATTTATTAATTTAATAAATATAATAAAACACAAATTAAACAGGGTATATGTCAAAAGGAGAGTATGAATTTTTTTTTCTGTATTTGAAACTTTTTCTCTTCCTATTTATCATTTAAAATGTAAGTTATTATATTAAAATGGTATGCAGTTTAGTTTAATAAAATTGCAAGTGATTAAAATGTATCATTTTAGTCACTTGCAATTTTATTAAACTAAACTGCATACCATTTTAATATAATAACTTACATTTTAGCAGTCTAGTTTAATAAGACTGCAAGTTGTTAGAATGGTTCGCAGTCTAGTGTAATAAAACTGAGTATGTCCATTGATAATTTTTTGATGTATACTTGTTGTTACTAACTAATTTTACCTCCTGATGATATTTAAACAATAAAACTTGATAAAAATTTAACTCAAGGTGTATGTTAAAAAGGAGTTTCCAAAATTTGTTGTAACTAAAATAATCTTTTTGACTTTTTTATACTAATGAAAGGAAAAAAAAAAAAAAAAAAGGTTTATATAACAAAATAAAATAAGTCAATTTAATTGACAATTCAATGTCAATTCAAGTTTCTAATTAAGTTAATTAACTCAAAAGTTAGTTCAATTAAAATATTGTAATCACAAAATTATGAAACCCAAATACTATTATGTTTTCCAGTTCTATACTTTTTTCCAACCATTTGAGATAATTAACAGTTATAATTTGTATAATTTATAATTTTTGACAAATCAACATTTAAGAATCATTTTAAAGGTTGATGATTTTTAAAGCCTGATTATATACATATATATATATACATATATACCTTAGTACGCAATACTATTTGTATATATATATGTTAGTGTATTCTACAAATAACTCTGGTTAACATTCTCAATGAATGGTGAACATTCTGGTGAATTTTCTCAATGTTCTTAAAGAGCAGAGCAATAATAAGTTAGTAAAAACACTTATCTAATTTTCTTCAACAGTTTCGTCATCAGTAGGTTAATCAGGATTTTTCCCTGATGAGCCTACTAATGGTGAAACAAACTGTTGAAGAAAATTAGATAAGTGTTTTTACTAATTTATATATATATATATATATATATATATATATATATATATATATATATATATATATATATATATATATATATATATATATATATATATATATACATATACTATTAGGATTTTTTTTTAGTTTTGAGATGTTTTTTTTGTTGATAATAAGTAAAAAGTAAATAAGGGTAGGGGTCTTTATAAGTTTGGGTTGGTGGGAAAAACTATAACTGTACAACATCAAACTGTTAAATGTGTTTAAAATACACTTTTTCATACAACACCTGCATTAACTCATGAATGCAATAAAAGGGGGATATTGAGTTGTTTGGATACATCTATCTAAACAACTCAATATCCTAATATAGAAATAAAGAAAGAAGGCTTTAGAGGTAAACAGATTATTCTGCTTAACTCTAAAGTCTTCTTTTTTTATTTCTATTTATTAGTTTTAATTCAAACCACACCTAGCCTATGGTTTTCTCTTAGTACAGAATTATTTTTTGTATTGTTTTCATTTTCTTAAAATAAATGCTATTTCGAAATTGCAAGAAAATGGTGAAAAAAGATTGTGAAAATCCATTAATCTGAAAAAAGATATTCTCACAAAAATCCATTAATTGGAATAAAGATTCTCATGAAAATCTGAAGAAAAAAATTCTTATTTTGAAGCTTCTAAATAAATTAAATGTAACAAATTTGAATCACCCTACAAACTCTTTGAACAACATTGAAGATTTCATAAGTGAAGAAAATGATGAAATACCAAAAAGTGGAGATAATGAAATGTTAAAAACTGTTAGGGAGCAACTAAATGAAGCCCTAAAAATGTTTTCTAGCAATACCCAGAAATTCTGAATTAATCCAGAAAACACCTAGAAAACAAGAGTTTTGCATAATCAAGATTAGGCAAAACTTTTACTTTTAAATTATCAAAAGATATATCATTGTTTGAAAGTGGTTGTACTCGGTGAGAAAGTTTATGATTTTTTATAGACGATTAAACCAAAAAGCATAGAATCAGAAGGGGCATTTTCCTCCACAGGCTTATTTTGCAAATAAAAAGTCGCTTAAATAATAATAATTTAGATAGTTTAGATTTTTCTGAATTTTTTTTCAAAACAAAATAAATAACTTTATGTGCAATAAATTATGACTTTTCTTTTAGTTTTAAAGCATAAAACAAGTAGAGATTTTTCAGGAAAACCAGGGAATTAATTATACAATTCGGAATCCCGCCAATAGAAACTTTCCTGGTTTTTGCATATTTTATGCATTGTTTTCTTACAATAATGTTGTTCTTGATGTTTGTTCACAAGAGATCTATTTTTGTGGAAATCATAGCAGACGCAAAAGAAGATGGAAGCAACCGGGTAGAATGAGATTTAAAACCAATGAGAAAGAACAAAAACATAAATCAAGGAAACTACAAAGGAAACTTTAAGTCACAAAATGAGTCACAAAAATAACTCAGTAAAAAATTGAGAAAAACAAAGGTTTTGAGAAGGGTTGTACCGGAATTTGTGATATTCAGTTCATTCCGGTTCCAGCCGGAATTACAATAATTAAAGCCAGAACGCCGGATTTTTTTTCAACTTTATTAAAAAAATAATCAACAATAAAACAATAAACTAACTTTATTAATAAAAAATAACCAACAATAGCTACACCTAGGTAAAAAATAATTAACAATAGCTAAACCAAAATAAAAAAATAACCAACAATAGCTTAACCTAGGTAAAAAATACAAATTTATAAATGAACACAATGAAATTTTATTTCTGGAAACATAATACTTTTACATTTTGAGAAATCCTTAATTAACTAGTGGGCACTAATCAATTAATTAGGGATTTCTGGAAATTGAGGAATATCTTGGTGCAAAAATAAGAGTTGCAGTTTTTTTCAACAAACTCTTTTTTCCTCAAAAATGTTACCTGCCTCTGAGAACAGTCTCTCTAAATAAACAGATGAAGCAGGGGCTGACAGAAGTTTTCTTGCTATACAGCATATACGAGCATAGTAATCCTTAATAGTGGTCCACCATTTTAATACTGCTTCTTCATTTTCTAATTTACCTATTCCTTTCCCAGCCATAAAATAAACTATTTTTTTATCTTCTTAACTGTTCCAATAATTTTTCTTTTATTTTTTCTATTTTTTCTTTCTTCTTCTGGCTCAGAATATTTTTTGGGATTGTCACTCTTAAATTTGATGCATATAAAGCTGATGTAGATGGCTGAAAACCTTTATCGGTTGGTGAGGAATTAGAACTATCAGAGGAAGATGAATCTGATTCTGACATACTATTCATATTAATCTCTTTTTGTTCATTTATTTGATCCTTTATCTCAGACAAAAGCCAACTTTTAGCCAAATGTTTTTGCTCATCAGAGAAAAGTGACAGTTTATATCTTGGATCAACAGCTGTGGACAAAACATGTACTTTACTCATTAGTACATTATAGTGACCTTTTAATGAAATATTACTAATGAATCTTTTTTCAATAGTCTTGTTTAGCATCTCCTTCATTGATTGGACTCTAGAATCGTCTGCAAGGCTTCCAATTTTCTTGGAAAATTGGAACCCTTTTTTTTCCATGTAATGCTCGAATATGGCTAATTACTGTTGACAGCATTGATTTTGATTTACTGACTGTATCAGTAATCATAAAAAATGGTTGAAAAAGTCCCAATAAATTTTCTATTAACTCCCATTCACTTGAAGTTAATATTAAATTTACTAAATAAGGATGGTCTGCTGTGTAAAGTTGTATAGATCTTTTGAGAGTTTCAATTCGATCTAACATTAAATATGTACTATTCCATCTTATCGGAACATCTTGGATTGGTAATAAAAGTGTTGAGATTTGTGAATCTAGTTCTTTCTGTAATTTTTTTAATTTGGTGCAAGCTAAACTCGAATGGTTAAAATGAGTGCAGATGCTTCTGCATTTCTTTATCATGTTGTATATTGCAACCTGGTCATTGGGCGTCTTTGATAACTAGCTGCAGTTGATGAATAAAACATGAGATGCCTGAGGACTCCGTCAAGTCAGTTCCAAGTTGCATGTTATAAGCACTGTCTTGAAGGACAATATGTATTTTCTTTTTGGAAATATTCCAATTAACTAGCATCGCATCAAATAAATTAGCAATATTTATTCCAGTGTGGGACCCTGGAAAATCAATTCAATGAACCCCTGATCTACAGAAAAAGGTTGATTGTCCATCGCAATAAAATTTATTATTCTTTGATTAATTTTGGAGGAGCGAGAGTCCTTTATATTCTAAACTTATTTAGGAACAAAATAATCTATGCTAGTTTGTGTTTGTGACTTAATTGCTTCGAATTTTCTCTCTCGTGGTGTCTTAGCTTTTGATTTTTTTTCTCTTTTCTGTTCTTCTTGTTTAGCCTCATCATATGTATCTATATTATATATTTTTAAATGCATATGAAGTGGTGTTGTGCTAAATGTTTTTGGGGTACTACCACGTTTAACATTTCTGTGGCATAATTTACATTCTGCTGATGTATCTGTGGCATCATTTGTTTTAAAATATCTCCAAACGAATGAAGGAAAAGACATTTTTAGATGTAATTCAAATGTAAGTTTAAATAGTTAAAAACTATAGGATGCAGTACAAATACAGTAAAAATTTTTATTTTAATCTCAATAGAAAAATAAAAAATAAAGAATTAATTTTAAATATAAATAAAAATGCAGTTAAAAAAAATTATGCAGTTAAAAATTTACAATAAATAAAAACTAATAAAAATAAAATTATTTAAACAAGAACAAAATGAATGAAATAGGTTAAATATATATTATATAGCTAAGATGATGAGGTGCAATACAATTTAATATTGAAAGTAAAAAATAACATAAATATAATTCTCGTTTCGGCTAGAATTCCGGCCAGAATTTTATTTACAATTCCGCCAAATCCAGTTCTGGCCGGAATTGAAAAAACCCATTCCGGTACAACCCTAGTTTTGAACTTTATTGTAAAATATAACATCAGACAAAATGGTATATGGTAGAAGCAAGTTATTTTTAACATCTCATTGTGAATCTAATGACAATTTAAAAACAAATTTAGAATACAATTCTTTTCTTTTACTACTTGTTAACTGTGTAGAAAGTTATATTTATATTCATTTATTTAATCAAATTTTAGAAAATTACAATTTTAATTATAATTTTACAAATCAGGTTAGGTGTCACTCATATAGTTAAAAATTAGTCAAAGGAGTGACACCTAATTAAAATAAACAAAAACTAAAATCAACAACAACAATATTATTAAATAACACTAAACATAAATTATCATAGTTGAAAAAAAAACAATGAAAATATAAAATACACCTAATATTCTTAATAAAACAGTTAAGATAATATGTGATAATAAAAAGAAAGAGAGTGCGAGAGAGAAAAAAAGAAAATTGAAAACATATATGATAAAATAGTATTAAAAAAAAGTATCATATTCGTATAATATATACAATAAACTTTCTATAATATATACGATAAACTTTTGTATAATATATACGATAAACTTTCTATAATATATACGATAAACTTTCTATAATATACAATAAACTTTCGTATAATATATACGATAAACTTTCTATAATATATACGATAAACTTTTGTATAATACATACGATAAACTTTTGTATAATATATACGATAAACTTTCTATAATATATACGATAAACTTTCGTATAATATATACGATAAACTTTCTTTAATATATACGATAAACTTTCGTATAATATATACGATAAACTTTCGTATAATATATACGATAAACTTTCTATAATATATACGATAAACTTTCTATAATGTAAACGATAAACTTTCTATAATATATACGATATATATACACAAACTAAAAAAAAAATTACAATATTACACAAACGAACTCAAAAAAAAAAAGAAAAAAAAGAAACAATAAAGGAATAATAACAACAAACAATAACACAACACAACAAAAAATCTTCCTTATTTTACAAATATAGTTTAATTATTTGTAAACAATATTAAATTATATTGTACATTAAGTTATTATTGTTAATAATTGTTAATAATTATTTGTTAAATATTAAGTTAATATATTAAAACTAAGTTATATTGTACATTATTTAGTGAGGAACGAATGCTGTTGACTTACTATAGACTTTCAATAAAGTCTAACATAATGGTCTTTTTACTAAGCTTTTTCTTGGATAATTTTTTTAAATGATTAAATATTTTCTTTTTAACGTCAGTATTAAAATTTTACATCTCATATAAATTCTTCTTGATGATATTTATAAGTGGTTAATTGAAGACCTATGCACTTGAAGACACACCTATGCACTTGAAGACACACCTATGCACTTGAAGACACACCTATGCACTTGAAGACACACCTATGCACTTGAAGACACACCTATGCACTTGAAGACACACCTATGCACTTGAAGACACACCTATGCACTTGAAGACACACCAATGCACTTGAAGACACACCTATGCACTTGAAGACACACCTATGCACTTGAAGACACACCAATGCACTCTAATCTTGACAAAAAACTTTTTGAATGCTTAAATCAGATAAAAGATCTTAAATGCAATTTTCTGTGAAGCTTGTGTGAAGATTTTCTGTGAAGCTTGTGTGAAGATTTTCTGTGAAGCTTGTGTGAAGATTTTCTGTGAAGCTTGTGTGAAGATTTTCTGTGAAGCTTGTGTGAAGATTTTCTGTGAAGCTTGTGTGAAGATTTTCTGTGAAGCTTGTGTGAAGATTTTCTGTGAAGCTTGTGTGAAGATTTTCTGTGAAGCTTGTGTGAAGATTTTCTGTGAAGCTTGTGTGAAGATTTTCTGTGAAGCTTGTGTGAAGATTTTCTGTGAAGCTTGTGTGAAGATTTTCTGTGAAGCTTGTGTGAAGATTTTCTGTGAAGCTTGTGTGAAGATTTTCTGTGAAGCTTGTGGCTCAGTAATTAGTGAACCCAACATTTGTATACTGCTAACAGTATACCTATAACTATCACAATAGTATTAATATTTCTATATTGATAATTGACAAAACTCTTACTGAGTCCTCCACCTCTTCTCAGATTTTCTTTCATTACTGATATCTCTCAGAAACTACATATAGATTGCAAAGTTAACATCTGCTAAGGTTGCCTCATTTTATTGTGGTTGCCTCACTTAATTGTGGTTGCCTCAATAGTGATTGTGATTGTTTTATCACAAGCAGTGATTGTGATTGTTCAGTGATTGTTTCATCACAAGCAGTGATGAAACAATCACTGCTTGTTTCATCACTGCTTGTTTCATCACTGCTTGTTTCATCACTGCTTGTTTCATCACTGCTTGTTTCATCACTGCTTATTTAATTGGCCTGTATCTTCTAGTAATAAAATTTCTCCTTCAGACATGGTTCAAACAACACAATATAAATATAGTTAGACCTACTCTAGCTTTTACTACTGTCTCAATGTCAGTTACTGTCTCAATGTCAGTTACTGTCTGAATGTCAGTTACTGTCTCAATGTCAACTTGTGAAGTTAATATATGTGATTTGATCTCACCTTGACTAAATTTAAGTTTAGATACTGGTGTTTTAACTTAATGGTAGCACCTATTTTCTGCCTACCATTATTTTTCTATGAATTGCTACAAGTAAAGTAGAATTTTTCTAAAATATTTTTCAAATCATCACAACCATAATGTTTTTGTTTTTAAACCAAGAAGTATAACTGTTGCCAAATATTTGCATTTTTTTTTTTGACTCAATTAGGAATAAGTTAAAGGATTGTAAATAAATGTAAAACTTATTATCAATTAGGAAAATATATCAATTAGGAATAAACTAAAAGATTGCAAATAAAAACGGAGAACTTTGTATAATCAGTTTAATCAGAAAAAAATCTCAAATCTTTTTTGGTTTGTATTTGTTCATGATTGAAATATGACTTTCACCAAAACAATCTGCTAGTGTTTCTATCAAAATGACAAAATCATTTTGAAAAAAAAACACTTTCCGCTTTTTGCTCAGTCAACTTTACTACAGTTAAAGATTCATTATTAAAACTTCTTTTAGTTTAGTTAGTTAGTCCATTCCTTTAGTTTCTTGAAAATTGTTTTGTGCTTAACAAATGTATACTTATCAAACATTTTATGCATCTCTGCAATGTGCTGGATAAGTATCACTTCTTTAAGACCTTTTTAGTGCTTGGGTAAGTTTTAGTTTTAAATTTACAAATGCTATACTGTATTTACTAATTTACTAAAGGATACTTCAAAATAAATTTTGTAAAGAGTTGGCAAGTGTAATTCAAATTGTTTCATCTGATGACATGCAATATCTGTAATTGACTAACCAAATATGTATAGTTCTCAAGAAAAAAATTATCTTAAACCCAACATTGATTGAAGGCTCATAACATTGATTGAAGGCTCTTAACATTGATTGAAGGCTCTTAACATTGATTAAAGGCTCTTAACATTGATTGAAGGCTCTTAACATTGATTGAAGGCTCTTAACATTGATTGAAGGCTCTTAACATTGATTGAAGGCTCTTAACATTGATTGAAGGCTCTTAACATGGCAAATTACATATTTTCATGCAAACTGCAAACACAAACATAAGGCAAAAAAAATTTGAAAGATTTCAAGGGTATAATATAAAAGCTTCTATTAGAGTATAATAAAAATAACTAATCAATAAATATAAATAACTAATCACAGATTTTATTTTTTTTAAATAATTTTTTTATATATATACTTGACTTCTATAAATTTTTAACTGTATCATATGAGAAGTGAAATTCAAAAAGTGCTAAGTTGCAAAAATGAAAATTTTGAGTTTATCCATTTCCAAATTTTATATACTGAAATCTATCAACTATTTAAATATTAAATCTAATAATATACAGATAATAATAGATACAGAAAATATCAATGCTGTTTTTTTTGGTTCAGTTTTTTGTGAATTTGTCAAAATCAACTTACTTTTTACTGATTTTGATATGGTCTAAGTAACACTAATTTAGTAATAATTTTCAAATAAATAATTTTTTAAAAACTTTTTGACAAAATGTTCCATCATATCAATTGACATGATTTTTTATACCTAATGATATCAATTGATATTGATGAAATATGTTGTCAAAAAGTTTTTAAAAAATTGTTATTTATTTGAAAATTATTATTTCATTTCTTTTAATTTTAAACTTTACTTTAACGAAAAAACTGCTTTTATCAGGAGGAAATAGAAAAGAAGAGGGGGAGAGGATGATAATTCTTGGAATTTTTTTCAATCATATTTATTTTTATCAATCATATTTAGACTGAATATTTTGCTTTTCTTCAGGACTTAAATAAAAATATTTGTGATAATATTAATTGTAATATTTTTTACTTTTTTCTAACTTCAAACCTATTTAAAAAAATTTTTTTTTTTTTAAACATCTTCACTTCCAAACAAGGCTGCAAGCAACCACTATTAGAGTTGGAAGTTACTGGAAAAAAAAGAGAAAGTTTATAAAGCAAGATTAAGACGACTAAGCGGATTGCA
Organism: Hydra vulgaris; assembly: GCF_022113875.1. Taxonomy (NCBI): domain Eukaryota; kingdom Metazoa; phylum Cnidaria; class Hydrozoa; order Anthoathecata; family Hydridae; genus Hydra; species Hydra vulgaris. Next base: position 611,044 of record NC_061157.1, on the reverse strand, counting down.
AATATGAATCAGGAAAACAAGATAAAGGGAGCAAATTCCAAAGAACTGATGTTTGAGGAAAAAGACTAGATGAATAAGAATTTTTAGGGTACTTAGGAACGGTCAGAGTAAAAGGATGAGACTTAATTAAATGAAGAGTAACACAAGAATGAATTTTAGTAGAAGATATACTTGCTCTTAAGAGCATTATAGTACTTATAGAAAAGAGAAAGAGAAGCAACATTATGACGATGTTACAATGGTTGGAGGTTGGCTGCAAGAGCAGGTTCAACTATGTTTACAATGCGTTTTTGCACCTGTTCTAAAAATGAAAGGGCATCATTGGAAGATCTGCCTCATAATTGGCAACAGTATTCCATACAAGGACGGATTTGAGATTTGTGGAGATAAAAAATAGAATCCGGATTAAGAAAGTGGCGAGCACAATAAAGAGATGCAACCTTAGCAGATGCTAATTTTGCAACCAATTTGATATATGGTTTCTAAGAAAGATAGGAGGTAAGAGATAATCTTATATGACTCGTTGAGTACCGTTTATAAATATACAAAGATCTAGATTATTGCTATAAAAATTAGCTAAAAAAATTGAATTTTATATGAGTTAAAGTTCACTATCCAAGAATAAATGGTAGTATCATCTGCAAACAATGCCACCTTAGGTGCAAGAATATCTATAATTTGTTAAGCTTATCATTGAAAGTATTAAAATTGAAGCTATTTTGAATTGACTTGCATTTCTACTGATGAGATCAGTATTAACTGTGTGATAACCAATTCTAGAATAGTTATAGAGAAAATTAATGCATACTGTCTTATTTACAATTTCATTTGCCTAAATACAATTCAAAAAATCTTTAAAGGCCATTCCCTCACCCCTCTCCCCCTATTGATCATAGTTTAATTGCAGATAATTATCCTGGTTATCATAATAATAAAACAAATACCATTGAATAAGTTTATTCCAACGAGGGCTTTTAGCCCCATTGTATGCCGTTGGAGTTTCAAAAGTTTGCAACCCAATTCTCACTCGACAGTATGGATCCATTCTTGTCAAGTAACCATAGTTTTTAACAAGACGTGCCTACAATTTTAATAATGTAAAAACAATTTGATTAATTTAAACTTTTAAACAAAAACAAAAAAATAAAGAGTCTAAAAAGAAAACAAAAAATTTAGGTTATATAAAAGTTTTTTATAAAAGTTAAAAAAAAGTTCTAAGAAAAATGTTATGCTTTGTTTATTTATGTTAATCTCATCAAAATTTTTTATTGTTTTAAATTAAAGAAATTTTAGAGAAATTTTAGACAACCATATTTATCCTTGACAGATGTTAACTTCATCCCTGTACTGGCTTGTAGTAGACCTTCAATACATGATTTGAGGGGTAAGAAGAAAATTTTAATTGACTGACAATGAACTTTACCTCAATAAATCGGCTAATATAGATTAGCATAAGTTTAGAAACGACTTGTGATTATAATTAAACTTGTTTCTCAAGCAGCAACTTTGTTCACCAAGATTCATGTTTCGACATTGTAGAGTTGAAAGAGGGTTGTAAAAAAATAAAATTTAAATTAATAAAAAATAATAGTAATAATAATAAAGAAGCCTCCATAAGTGATCGACCAAAACAGAAAAAAGTTCAAAGCCAAAATAAATTGAAATTTAAAATACTCAAATTTGGTGCCAAAGCCGAAACCGACATTTCAGCAAATATTTTACTGAAACCTAATACTAAATACTAAAATTTGGGCAAAATTTTATTTTATTAGAAAGTTTTATTAAAGAATCAATTTTACGTTTGTTGTTTTTTATGCTTGTATTATATTAGAATTAATTACATGTGTCTCCCAAATTGAGATTTAATGCATAAGTTGTCGATAAAAGTTTAAAGCGAAATTTAACAACTGGCAGATTTTCTCTGCAAAACAAAATTTTTTTGAGGTATTTTGTGAAAATTCTCAATATTTTTGTGAAAACTCTCAAAATATATTGTGGAAATTCTAAAAAATAACTGTTTTTCTAAATTAGATAAAAATTGGTTTTTGGTTTGTTTTTAACCGAAATTTTGTGTTTTACCAAATTTATAAAAAGTACCAAAACCGAAATTTCGGTATTGGTTCAAATTGAAATTTCAGCCAAAACCGTTGCCGAAACAAAATTTCGGTCAATCACTAGCCTCCATAATTTTAGTGGCCCCCTCAGCCTTGGAGTGGTCAATAACATCAAAAAATTAATAAAAAAATTTCAATAAATGTTGAAACCACCCATTTTTACAATATATTTTGCTTCATGATATAATTTTTTAAGGATTAAAATGGATAGTTAAAACTTTAAATATTTAAAAAGAGATGTTGATCTATACATCCAAAATTGGTATACACTGAAGTGGATTTATTACTTCATCAAAAACAGACTCTAGAAGTTTAGAGACATAAATTAAAAGGTCACTGAATTATGTAATTAAGATTTGAATTTAGGTAAAGAAAACTCAATATTGTCCTTTAAGGTGGCACACAACTGAAAATAAGCAAGTTTATTGAAAAATATCATTTTTTAGATTTTTTGGTATTTTGATTCTATAATCATTCAATAAACATATAAAAAAAAATTATTCTCAAAAAAGATTTAATATCATTTTAGTACATGACAGTTAAAAATAAATTACCTAACAACACCTTAGCAACTGTCAGTCATATGAGTTTTTATGAATTAAAAACAGTAAAACACCATTACAAACTTGATTTTAATGTGTTATATGCAGACTCTTGTTAGTTTTCCGTTTTAAAAGTCATATTTAAGAAACTAAATTTAAGAACAGAAGTGTTTTTGGTCTGTTAATGTTAGTCTTTTATACTGTAACTTTTCTCTCATTTTGTACCAAATAATTTTTAAAATGATTTTAATTTAGTTAGAATAAAGTTGTTTATAAATGAATAAACAAGGAAATAAAAGTAAACAAAATTTATCAAGAAGGATAAAACGAAAATAGAATAGTGTTGTTGGAAATAAAAAATCATCTTCTCCCTCCATCTCATCATCGTCCACAACTCAAGCAGCTAGTTGCTGTTCTAGTGAAAGAAAAATCAAACTCAACTATTTAAATACATATGATTCTGAAAAAGATCATTATTTTGTTTTTATAAGTTTTTCAATTCTTAAAGAACTAATAGCTGAAACTGCATGCAACAACTTTCAACCATTACTTTTAACAACCATTACTTTCAACCATTACTTTTAACAACCATTACTTTCAACCATTACTTTTAACAACCATTACTTTCAACCATTACTTTTAACAACGATTGCTTTTAACCATTACTTTTAACAACCATTGCTTTCAACCATTACTTTTAACAACCACGGCTTTCAACCATTACTTTTAACAACCATTGCTTTCAACCATTACTTTTAACAACCATTGCTTTCAACCATTACTTTTAACAGATGTTGATTCCAGTAGAAAAGGATTTGCACATTTGTTGCAATTAAAATGTGAACACTGTAAAAGATTCAACACATCAAATAAGTCAATAAATGCTAAATTTGATGCAGTAACAGCTAAATCACCGTTTAATGTTAATATTTGTGCAATAATAGCTTTTCGAGAAGTAGGCTGCGGTTATGGAGCTATAAAAACATTTTCATCTTGTATGAACTTAAATGGATCCCTAAGTGCTCCTAACATATGATCTCATATGAAAGAGCATAAAAAAAAAATATGTAAGTTTTTTTTCTTTTTCACTAAATTGTAATAATAAATGCTTGCTAACAAAAAGCAACTGCCGAAATCACTAAAAAACAACTCCATTTTGATTTTATTTTTTCACCATTGAAACTCGATTGTTAGTCGTTAAAAATCACGTTAGTACGTCACAACAACTTTAGAATATCTACTTCGATTTTCATGTAAAAAAAAGTCGTGAATAAATAGTTAAGTTTTAATCAAGTTTTTTTAATTAGTTTTGCAAAAACAGTATAATAGCATTCGGTTGAAAGACGTCGTTAAAAAAAAATTATTAAGTAATAGTTTTAAATAGTTTAGAACTTATAAAAAAGTCTTACAGGGCTCGTATTAAGAGTATTGCAATCGCGATTACTCCACACACTTTTGTGATTAGTTTTTTCTTAAAAAAATCTTTTCGCGACTTGTTTTTTTTTTTGATTGATTAATTACTTTTTTTCTAGTTTAGCATTTTTTTTTAGCAATTCTTAAAAGTAATGTTTTTATCATAAAGAACGTCACACAAAATTTATTATTCTGAATAGATAGATGAATAGATGATTTGCTCTTTCGCGCGGAGATTTTCTTTCAACGTAAAACATTTTTGAATTTATATTACTTTAAATCTCTGCGTGGAAAATTTTTACAAGGTCGTTAAAGCGAAAAGTTGAAAAGTTGGTTTTTATCTTTGTTTATCAAAACTTCACGCTTAAAATAAGGCTTAAAAACGTTAGAGCAAAAAAATTACTGACTTTTATTTGCTTTTTTATACTGTTTAAAAAAAAACTAATAAAAAAGAATTAATTGTTATTATTATTAATTCTAATAATTCTTAATTAATATATTATTAGCTAATTCTTTTTTATTAGTTTTTTTTTTCAAACAGTATAAAAATGCTAATAAAAACCAGCAATTTTTTTACTTAAACGTTTTTAAGCCTTATTTTAAACATGAAGTATAATTCGATTTATTAAACCAAGTTTTTTTGTTTTATCTTTTATTGGAAAACTTGAAATAGAAAAGTTGAATAAAAACATCAACCATTTAAATGAAAAACTTAATTATATTTAAACTTTTATTAGTCCTTTATTCAAGAAACAAAAAATTATAAAAAACGTGGTATCTAATTTTTTATTAAGTTTTTAGCTATGTTTTTTGATTTATTGACGATAATTTTTTCCCCCCATTACCGCACATCGGCGCGAGCTATAAGAGAGAGGGGGTGGAGAAAGAGCAAAAAAAAAAATTTTTATCGCGATTAGATTTTTTTGCGTTAATTCGAGCAATGTCTTAGTTTAATTCCTAATAAAATGTCTATTCAACCTTATCAATTTGAACCAAAAAAATATAGCAATTTAACATAAATGTTAATTTAACTAAAACATTTTACAATAATTATTTTTTTTATCAAGCAAAAATGAGAGTAACCGTCACTTTTGAAACCATAAAAATTACTGAAATAAATTTATTTTTCTACTAAGGAAATATTTTAAATAAACTTTCATGTGTCTAAGTCAATATTCATTGACTAAAAAGAGTTTAAAATTTGACTTCTATTCATTTTTAGCCGTGGAATTGCCCTTATAACACAAATATATAAATTAAAATTGTAAAAAAAATTTAATATACAAATATATTTTCACAAAATGCTACAAAACTTATTCTTGTAAGTAATTATGTGTTAGTTGAAAAAAAACTACTTCACTTTTAAATTTAATTACCAACTAATAAGTTTGCAATAATGACATTTTGTCTACTTTGTTTAATTTGACGTACAAACGTTAGTTTTTTGAGGCAGTAGAGACGTACAAATGTTAGTTTTTTGAGGCAGTAGAGTCAATAAACTTTGGACAAGACGCATTTTTTTTAATCGAAGAAAAATGTTTTTTTGAAAATTAAATTTGTTAGTGTGTGTTCATTATTACATTTTAGAAAAAATAATATACATCAAACATTTTTTTTTTATGCTCTTTCATATGAGATCATATCTTTATAGCACTTAGGGATCCCTTTAAAAAGCATATCTGAAAATGGATTTCAAAAATTAAACAAAACTATTATGGAAGCTTATAAAAATGCTGCAGAGAAGAGTATGTTATTGGCGATTAAGGACTCTAAAAAAGTCGGTATTGCTCAGGATATACCATGTGTAAGAGTTTCAATTGACGGTACATGGCAGAAACACGGTCAAAGTTCATTGCATGGTGTAGTTACTGCGATTTCTGGTGATAAATGCATTGATATTGAAGTTTTGCCTAAGTACTGCATGGGCAGTAAAATGTGGAATAGTAAAAAAGGAACTCCGGAATATCAGTGTTGGATAATTGATCATCAATGTGAAATAAATCATAAATCTTTACCTGGAAGTATGGAGTCTGCAGGAGCAGTAACAATTTTTAATCGCTCGGTTAAAAAAAATAATCTAATTTATAAAGAGTTTCTTGGTGGAGACACTTCTTCATTCAAAGATGTTAAAAACTCAAACCCTTACCAGGATTTCGACATCACTCTAATAAAACTTGAATGTGTAAGTCATGTGCAAAAATGATTAAGTACATGACTTAGAAATTTAGTCAAAGCACACAAAGGCACTAAAACTCCCTTATCAGGTAGAGGTAACCTAACAGAAAAATGTATAAATTCTATGCAAAACTATTATGCCATTGCCATTCGTCAAAATGTCAACAACTTGTATGCTATGAAAAAGGCAGTTCATGCTATTTTATTTCATTTTACACATTTTGAAAACAAGCAAATGCAACATCAGTTTTGCCCGAGAGGATTGACAAGTTAGTGCAAATATTGGGCTCTAAATAATAAAAATTACAAAACAAAAATTATGTATATGATTAAGAACCTTATTTTACCAATCATCAAGGATCTTCAGGCTGATGATCTTCTAATTAAATGTTTGCATGGAACAACATAAAATGCCAATGAAGCATTAAATTCAATTATATGGTCTTGCGTACCAAAGCACACATTTGTTAGTAAGTTTACAATTGAAATGAGAACATACTCAGCAGTGCTGCATTATAATGATGGTGCTAATGGTGTATTAGAAGATTTTCAAAGTTGATGGATAAAAGTAAAATGCAGAGAAACAAAGAGCAGTTAAAAAAGGACAATCAGCAAGTAAAAGAAACAACTGATAGTTACATCCCTGGTGGAATTTGATAATTTTTATGTTCTTATTATATATTTTTTTCTTATTTTTGCTTTTTTCTCAATATTTATTTTTTTAAACTTTGAAACACATTTTCTCATTAACGAAACAGAATTACATAATAAAATTTTCAGGATTTGTAATCATAATGTAATACTTTATTTAGCTCTCAGAACTTTAATGAAAATCTATAGAAAAAAAAATATTGATATTTAAAATGCTGGATTTATTGATATTTCACATATATATTAGGTCATTTTGTTAAAATGGAATATTTCATGAAATAATTTGAATCACAAAAAATCCCATGGTCAAGCAGGGTGAAATATGATTAAGAAGCTATGTTCAAAATTTTTGTTTCAGTTGTTGAAGCAAAATCAAGTTATTAGGTTTTGAAGATTTACTAAAAACATGTGTTTTACAACACATTTTCGGCCATTATAAATAATAAAATTTAGAAAAAACTTGTTTTCAGTTGTGTGCCACCTTAATTTATTATAATTTTTAATAATTTTATTAAGTGTTTAAAAACATTTTTTTACTTTATATTAATATACAAAATTATAAATTTCATATATATTTTATAAATTAACTAACACTATTAACTTTTGTTTTAAAAATACAATAAATAACCATTAACACAAAATCTCCAAAGGACCAAGGAGAATGATTTGATTAAACAAATGTTCAAGCAAAGTAGAACAATGTTCTTATTTTTATTCTTGCTTTGAAGGGACTATAAAAAATCATCCAAGTGTTCAACTTACCAGGAATCAACTATAAATTTGTTTAAATATTTTTAATACAACAATTTTGATAGGAATTTTAAAAGCGTGTCTTTATTGTCTTTATCAACTTCTAATACAAAGTCACTTAAGCATAACATATTTGTAGATACATTTACATTTGATTTCTAGAAGATATTTATCAAGTCAGTAAGAAAGTTAAATTCCTTCTGCTAAGATAATCTTTTCATACTTATGTTTGCTGCATCTTGAGAAATATTTATGTTTGCTGCATCATGAGAAATATTTATGTTTGCTGCATCATGAGGAATATTTATGTTTGCTGCATCTTGAGAAATATTTATGTTTGCTGCATCATGAGGAATAATTTGGGGTCGCATAGTGACTTTTTATGTGATGTGTATCATGCAAAGAAACTTCATTTACATTTCATCCAAAAGTCTTCATCATGATAAAATACTTTTTTTCAGTGCTTACAATTATTATACAGGCCAGCAGAACAATAAATAGTTCTTTTTATTATAACAAACATAACACTTAGTCATTAGATATAAAAAATAAAGATCTCGGTTGACTTTTTCTTGGAAACAACAAAATTCAAAAAAAAAAGAAAAAAAGGTAAGTGTAACTTTAGAGATGACTGGTTGGAGCAAATAAGATATCTACATAATCAGCAAAGAAGATATCTAAATATGCAGCAAAGAAGAAATCTACATAATCAGCAAAGAAGATTTCTACATAATCAGTAAAGAAGATTTCTATATAACCACTACTTAGTGTAAATTGCTTCACTCAAAACAAGAATTAAACATTATTAAACTCCAATAAACATGAAATATGATCACTCATGGACTTGCTTACAGAAAAGTGTTGAGTGCAGACCGCTCATGGATTTGCTTACAGAATAGTGTTGAGTGCAGATCTTAATCAACTAAATAAAAACAAAAATGGTTATTAAAGTAGTAAACAGAAAGCATCATAAAAATGGTGTTATTATGTAAATTATTTATTACAGTAAATTATATATTATGGTAAATTATTTATTATGGTAAATTATATATTTAAAATAACCAAACTTAGGTTTACCATCATTAAAATTCATTGAAAATTTTGATTGTCTAATTTTTAAAATTCTTGTCTTGAAATCGTCTTGAAAATTTTGGATGTCTGATTTTTAAATATTTAAAAAGTGCACTGTTTCTGTATGAGAGAAAAAAAATTATTATTCAAAAAATGATTGATCTCACTTGGTTCAATTTGATTAACAACTTTTTCATAAATTCCATTAGCAACTGCTAAATACTGAGTGATAAAAGACATCTACTTAAGCCTGGCCTCATGTGCTTATTGAAAATGCAATGTTTTTATAACAGTGAGAACCTTAAAAAAACTAGATTCAAACTGCATGCACAAGCTGTAGGATAATTAAAAATAACTAGAGATAAATTTGATGATGCTCTGCTATTAGGTTGTATATATAGCTTTTTGACCTCACTTATTTGAATTTATATATAGCTTTTTGACCCAGCATTAATCTTTGGAGCGAAGGCCATGTCTAAAATATCCAAAAATAACAAAAGAAAATTCCAACAGGATTCATCTGACAGAATTTAATAATTTTTTGTTATATATGATTAATGGCAACAATATTCTAACCAATAAAATTTTAAAAAATTTTAGAAACTCACATTTATAAGTTGTGATTCATCCCATCATTCGATAGAAAAGCAACTGAAACCATGTGTATGATTTATTCAATGAGTGGAAGCAGCAATATGAAATATAAAAGTCAAAATTTTGCAGGAAAGTTTAAAATTAGTTTCATAATACTTTTTTTAAAAAAGTAGCTGAAACTAAATACATGTTTTTTTCTTTTAAGACATCAAACATTTTTGTGTTAAAACCAAATAGTTGTCGCATGAGAATTATATGATTGTAACTGATATTTTGGAATAAAATGAATTAATTTAGAAGATGTAGACAAAGTATATCATTTGTTAAATACTTTTTTTAAAATTTTTTGTTTTGAACAAGTTTTGACAAAAGATTAAAGTATAGAGCAGTAACTGTAACTATCTTTCAGTCCTTCAGAAGAGTAATTTCAAGTCTTTTCATACTATCTTTCAGTCCTCCACTTGGGATCAAACATTGGCCACAATATTTTTCTACTGTTTTAGTAAAAGATTATCTCACTAAGGTTCTCTAATATCTTAATCAGGCAATCAAAAAGAAAGCAAAAGTTCATTGATATGAACTTTTTTGAATTTCTTTAATAAATAGGAAAAATTAATTTTTTTAGTTCAAATTTTAATGACTGATGAAAACTGATGTCATTTAAATAAAATAAAAAAAAGGAAATATCAACACATACCCACAATATTTTCCTTTAAAACATTTTCCATGTAATTCTCTGATGTTTTTCAAAAAATTCATCTCTTAAGAGAAGTACAAGGACTTTTTATTATATATACTAACAATTTAACTTCCTGGGAAGCATGTGTGGTCACACTTGTTCGTCAACGTTTATAGTAATTTTTAATAAAAGTTAAGAAAACTTGACCAAAACTGTTAAATAACTGTTGAGAAACTGAATGAAACAGCAATACCTCAAAAATTTATTTTCTTGATGAAAGGAAACTAATAATATGCAAAATAGAATATCTAAAAAAAAAAAAAAAAAAAAAAAAAGAATTAAAAAAAAAAAAAATTTTCCGAAAAAAAAATATACCTAAATATTTTACTTTTTTTTGTTTTCTTTTTTTTTTTAAGGATGTTTGTTATTTACCACTGCTAAAATTAATACTAGTCAAGAAAGAAAGCAGATAATTCATAACAAAAACAAAAACATTTTTTGACATTTATTTGTGACTTTTGTTAGTCAGTATATTAAGGAGATTATTTGCAATAGAAATAAGGACAATTTTAAAATTTGTTTTTCAAATGTTTTTGCTAAACTTTACTGTTTTTATCAATGCACAGGAAAAGCAAGAAAGCTAATTGCTATATGTAAAATAATAAAAATTCATTAAAACTAATGTTCAAATATAAAATATTTGGTTGTTTTTATTACCCTCATTGAAACAGCCTGCACTTTTGTTGGATTCTCCAAATTGTGTAAACTCTATAGTTTATTTCCTGACGAATTTTTGTTATTGACCAAAACCTGCATTGTTATATTACTGAAATTTTTTAACTAAATTTTTAGGAGCCTATTTAAAACTTTTTTTTAAGTTTTTAAATGCATTTTTTTAAAACAGAGCAATTGTTACGTTTATTATCTCTAGTAATTTGTCTTGACGTTGAAAACTCATAGTTCTAGAGTACATAGGAAATTAGTTTCGTAAAAATCTTGAATAAATTGCATGTTGTTAAATTGAGGTCCTTAAACTATTTTAAGGTTTTAAGTTGACAAATTGCATGTTGTTAAATTGAGGTCCTTAAAGGGATCCCTAAGTGCTATAAAGATATGATCTCATATGAAAGAGCATAAAAAAAAAATGTTTGATGTATATTATTTTTTCTAAAATGTAATAATGAACACACACTAACAAATTTAATTTTCAAAAAAACATTTTTCTTCGATTAAAAAAAATGCGTCTTGTCCAAAGTTTATTGACTCTACTGCCTCAAAAAACTTTGTTTAATTTGACGTTTGTACATCAAATTAAACAAAGTAGACAAAATGTCATTATTGCAAACTTATAAGTTGGTAATTAAATTTAAAAGTGAAGTAGTTTTTTTTCAACTAACACATAATTACTTACAAGAATAAGTTTTGTAGCATTTTGTGAAAATATATTTGTATATTAAATTTTTTTTACAATTTTAATTTATATATTTGTGTTATAAGGGCAATTCCACCGCTAAAAATGAATAGAAGTCAAATTTTAAACTCTTTTTAGTCAATGAATATTGACTTAGACACATGAAAGTTTATTTAAAATATTTCCTTAGTAGAAAAATAAATTTATTTCAGTAATTTTTATGGTTTCAAAAGTGACGGTTACTCTCATTTTTGCTTGATAAAAAAAATAATTATTGTAAAATGTTTTAGTTAAATTAACATTTATGTTAAATTGCTATATTTTTTTGGTTCAAATTGATAAGGTTGAATAGACATTTTATTAGGAATTAAACTAAGACATTGCTCGAATTAACGCAAAAAAATCTAATCGCGATAAAAAATTTTTTTTTTGCTCTTTCTCCACCCCCCTCTCTCTTATAGCTCGCGCCGATGTGCGGTAATGGGGGGAAAAAATTATCGTCAATAAATCAAAAAACATCGCTAAAAACTTAATAAAAAATTAGATACCACGTTTTTTATAATTTTTTGTTTCTTGAATAAAGGACTAATAAAAGTTTAAATATAATTAAGTTTTTCATTTAAATGGTTGATGTTTTTATTCAACAAAAAAACTTGGTTTAATAAATCGAATTATACTTCATGTTTAAAATAAGGCTTAAAAACGTTTAAGTAAAAAAATTGCTGGTTTTTATTAGCATTTTTATACTGTTTGAAAAAAAAACTAATAAAAAAGAATTAGCTAATAATATATTAATTAAGAATTATTAGAATTAATAATAATAACAATTAATTATTTTTTATTAGTTTTTTTTTAAACAGTATAAAAAAGTAAATAAAAGTCAGTAATTTTTTTGCTCTAACGTTTTTAAGCCTTATTTTAAGCGTGAAGTTTTGATAAACAAAGATAAAAACCAACTTTTCAACTTCTCGCTTTAACGACCTTGTAAAAATTTTCCACGCAGAGATTTAAAGTAATATAAATTCAAAAATGTTTTACGTTGAAAGAAAATCTCCGCGCGAAAGAGCAAATCATCTATTCATCTATCTATTCAGAATAATAAATTTTGTGTGACGTTCTTTATGATAAAAACATTACTTTTAAGAATTGCTAAAAAAAAATGCTAAGCTAGAAAAAAAGTAATTAATCAACCAAAAAAAAAAACAAGTCGCGAAAAGATTTTTTTAAGAAAAAACTAATCACAAAAGTGTGTGGAGTAATCGCGATTGCAATACTCTTAATACGAGCCCTGTAAGACTTTTTTATAAGTTCTAAACTATTTAAAACTATTACTTAATAATTTTTTTTTAACGACGTCTTTCAACCGAATGCTATTATACTGTTTTTGCAAAACTAATTAAAAAAACTTGATTAAAACTTAACTATTTATTCACGACTTTTTTTTACATGAAAATCGAAGTAGATATTCTAAAGTTGTTGTGACGTACTAACGTGATTTTTAACGACTAACAATCGAGTTTCAATGGTGAAAAAATAAAATCAAAATGGAGTTGTTTTTTAGTGATTTCGGCAATTGCTTTTTGTTAGCAAGCATTTATTATTACAATTTAGTAAAAAAAAAAAACTTTCATATTTTTTTTTTATGCTCTTTCATATGAGATCATGTTAGGAGCACTTAGGGATCCCTTTAAACTATTTTAAGTTGACAATTTAAATAATTGCTTTTATCTTTGCATGCTCTGCATCATTATCTTTGCATGCTCTGCATCAAGTGCATATTTTTGTTGCAGCAAATATTATTTATATTATTACCATTAATTGAAATTTTGCAAGCTGAAACTTTGTAAAAAAATCATAAAAAAATATTTAAATTTTTTATGAATTTTTTTACAAAATTCAATTATTTAATGATGATTGTCAAATAAGTTTATAAAAAAAATATAAAATTAAAAACCTGTACAACAGTCATGCTAAGAACCCCAACTTCTTGATACCTTCCAAACGAAGCAGGATAATACAAAGATTGCCCACTTGCTGGAAAAACCTGACCACTTTCAATTTTAAGAAAATTATCTGGAAGTTCTCCAGTCAATACTTGTTGGCGCCTTTGATCTAAAAAAAAATTTTAATAAAAAGCTATATAAATAAAAACATGTTCATTTACAATATATTCTCTAATTATAAATTTAAGGAAAACAAAATTAAAAAAAGTTAACAAATAATGTTGAGTAGTTGGCAGTATTTACAATAGTGCTGGTAAGTGTTTGATATACTAAAAGCAGTTTTAACATAGTGATCTATGACAAACCCAGATATTTTTGGTACCACTGAAACAGTATCATGTAACAAAAAAAAATAAGCACACCTTAACATTTTACAAGAAAATGCTCAAAAGAAACATAGTTTTATTGTTATTCCCATTTGGTGTGTTGCTTTGTTTTATCTAGTTTTTTTATTATTGCACATAAGAAACTCAAACATTTAACTTCCATTCTTTCAAATTAAAATTTCATTTTGCATATTTACTTTCTTTAAACACCTGAAAATTGTTTTATATATTTAAAAAAAAATGCACACAAAGTAAAAACTTTAGCTTGCTATACAGCTCCAGGATTTTTAGAAATCACTTAACATATTTTTCTTAAAACTACTGTATAATCCATAATGATAATGGAGAAATTAAAACTAGAACCTTCGAGAACCACCTTAATTAAGGGTTCATACCAACATTTAATTTGTTGTAGCTATGTAGCTCAAAATAAAATAAATATATTGAACTAGGAAAACAAATTACGAAGAATATGTTGAACTAGGAATAAAATTATTATATTCAAAAAGTTTAAATAAATAATAAACAAAGTACTATGACCGAAAAAACTAAAAAATATTTTTTTGACTTTAGTTGCAAAAACATTACATTTATGTGATAATATTTGGGGTTGATGTTTAATTTACACATTTTTTATTTTGTCCTTACAGTGTACTTGAAATCAATTAACTCTATTATTGTATTTCTGATGCAAATATATAAAAGTTAAAATTGTTTAAAAAGGTTTCAGAAAAAGAGTGCTGTACTTAGCCAATGTAGGGTCGTACTTAGCTAAATACTTATGCAACTCTTCCTATTATCTCTTAGTGATGGGACAGCTCTAAAGCTCAGTTAAATGGTTCTTAGGCCGGCTGGTAGTAAGATTTCGTAACTCTGTGTTACCTCTCAGAGAGGCTTATTCCATCAACAGCTGCAAAATATCAGAGTAATAACAGTGCTATATTCTTTTTTGAGTTCACTCGATCATCACACTACTTACTAATACCCTAAAGCTGACTTGGATTCTTTTGTGAGTTTCTTTGTGGAGGTCCTTGGGCTGATTTCTTTTCTCTCATATATGATAAAGGCGCCTCCTAAATAACCTCCTGGATTCAGGTAGGAATAGAAGTTTTAATTCCTTCATATCAGTTCCAAGCCAAGCCTCTTTCTACTCCATGGTTTTTAACTTATTGTGCAGCTGCTATAATCGAAATCATTTTTCTAAAAGAACAACTCTCCTGAGAACAAACTTATTTATTATTGTAAGAAACTGACGTAAGCTTTCCTGAACATTGATAAAAACGGTAAGGTTTAACAAAAAAACTAATAAAAAAGTTTTTTTATTAGTTTTACTAGTTATATTCACAATAACAAAACATAAATTAAAATAAAAATAAATAAAACTATTTTAAGTAGTAAAAGAATTGAACTTTACTTTAACTACTTTAAAAATCAAAACGCTGTAGTTAAAGTGCGCAAAGCATAAAAGCAGTAAATTTCTGAACAAAAAAAAAGGTAGCCTAAGTAGCCTATTGTCAGTGTAGTAATTAGGGCTGCATGTTACATATGAGAAATATCAGCATTTCTAATGTTTCTGGCTTTAGGTAAGCCCAGTGAACACTTAACATCACCTCACACACTGAAAAGACTCTTTCACTGGCAGTACTTGTAGCAGGAATAGCCAACAATATTCTAGCAATCAATGCCATTGTCGGAAGCTTATGTTCACAGCCTTTCCAGAATTGTAATAGATCACACGCTGCCATGGCCAGAGCCAAGTATTTTTCAAATTTATGTTTTGTATTATTACTGCCAGCTATAGACAATGGAGTGGAAGCTGTTTTAAAATTTGCCAGCAAATCATACAATTCAGGGTCAGCTGTACTCTTTTTTAAAGAAGGCAGCTTTATGTATATGTGTAATTATGTATCTAATTATGTAATTATGTAATTATATATATTATAATTTTACATAATTGCATATATGTACATAATTATGTGATGTATTGTAGAAATATTAGAATTATTTTGTTCTATCTCCATTGAGTTATTGATAGTGTTGTATACTTTAGAATGTTTTCTACTGTATTGAAACCTAAGTCATAAGTAAAAAAGTTGCGTAGATAACATTACTTTTAAAAAAATTTATATGCTATCTCCTAGTCTTTCTTTTTTAATGCCATCTCCTAAAGTCTTTCTTTTTTAAATTGTTTTAACTCAAAACTTAAAAATGTGGAGATTATAATTCTAACGTCGCGTTATGTTTTGCATTGAAATGCAAATTACAAAAATTTCACTACTATGAATTTTTTTTTGGTCTGGTTAGGGTAAGGACAGTTAGTTTGGCTCGGTTTATTTCCAACAATTTCAAAGCTCGGGTTCTGTTCGATAAGAAGTAAAATTTGGGTTTGGTTTAGTTCGGTTGTAGGAAAGGTTCTAGTTTGGTTTGTTCGGTTCGGGTTCGGTTCGTTTCTTATCTCTAGTTTCTAGCGCAAATTATAAAATATTTTTTTAATATACTGACTGAAAAAGTCACGAAAAAATCTACCTTTTTCCTTGACTTGTATCAATTTTGGTAGTGGAAAATAGCAAATGTTATAAAAATAAGATAACAAGTAAAATAACATAACAACAAAAAATAAGATAACAGTAAAATATTTTATAAAATATTCATGCAATTCAATTTTCTTTTTTCAATATTTAATTTTTTTGACTTATTTTTATCTAGATTTTCTATTTCATATAGTCTTTGATTCTTTTCTTCGAGTATTGCTGTTTCATTCTCTCTAGTTTTGTATTGCTTTATTTTGCCGCAAATTCTTAAATCACTAACTATATAAAAAAGTGGCCAAATTGTCTAAAAAAAAAAACTTTAAGCGTGGACAAACAAGGCATGCAACTGCACACACTTCCCAGGAAGGATCGAGTAAATTTAATTAATTTCCTACAATAAATCAAATATATAAAAGATGCAGCATAATTTTCAAAAACTATCCATATTATAATATATTATGTTGTTTAACAACTGCAAAAAAAGCTAAAAAAATAAAATTTGAAATAACTTTTACCAGTTTAAACTATTACCAGCAGCAAATTTAAAATCCCTAAAACTTATATTTGTGATTTAAACATTCATTTAGAATAAAACTGATGTAATAGTCTCTTGTTTATATTTTGTTTGTGAGCAAACTTCATAAGAAAACAAAAAAAAGTAAAATACACCAACTCAAAAACATGTGCATCTCTAATTTTCTTTATAACTTTTTAAATTCTTAAATTTAAATCAAATTAAAAAATGGCTGAATTATTTAAAAAGCGAAAAAAAAATTTAAACAGTTACTGCATCAGAAGCACAAGTAGAATTATCATTTCTAATTTAATTTACCGCCATAGTCTGAATATGAAAATCCAATATTTCAGATTTTAATAACTATATTTGCATTATTTCAGTTGTCAAATCCTCTAATCACATCTATATACATACTTTTTATAATTTCTTCATCATTTGAAGCCATTCTGGAACAAGTTTAGTATAGTGTAGTGCAAGAAACACATGGGACAATTCCAATGGAATTAATTCAGTTCTAGGTGAAATAAAACATACTTGAATATCAAATAAAATAATGTATCAAATAAAATATTACGCGATATAATATATGTAAATATATTGTGTAATGCAAATATTAATTAAAAATTGCTTAAAATATTTTTAATTATTACTTTAATTTAAATTTACTAAAATATAGTTAATAACTGTTTAAAATACTTTAAACAATTTTCAATAATTATGAACTGATAGCGTGGTATATGCAACAAATGCTTTTATTAAAATCTTAAAATAGTTTTCTTTTAGCTAAAGTAACATCATCCACCAGTAAATTCAAAAAATGGCTTTAAATCAACACCTTATTATTGTTAACTTTTTTCCACTGTTCATCCCAATCAATATTCTCATTGAGCATAATTCCATGACTCCATACATATGCATATATATATATATATATATATATACATATATATATATATATATATATATGTATATAGACGCATTCATTTTTTTTTCATATATGTAAGAAAATACTCAAAATAAAAATAAAATAAAAGTGCTACCGCTATGTTTGATATATAATTTAAAAGAGGAAATGAAACTCTATTATAGAGTACCTTAATTTTTTTTACAGGATGTTTATTACTCATTTTATACCGATTAACACAAAAAAGTTAATTGATAAACTTGATTTTATTTTGTTCATAAAACGCACAATTAAAAAAGTCTTATATCTTGTTAATTGATAGTTAATTAGTAGTTTTTTTCTTATATTTCTCATTAATAGGCCTAAATTAATTGATTTTGTCAAAAAACCTTATATAAATATGACTTACCTGAAATTATTTAATCATTATTTAATAAATAAACAAAAGTTAAGTTAGTTTTGCACTAAAAAAACGTAAAAAATGGGCAAAAGACGTATCACTCAAGGTGAAAGATGGCAAATTATTGCGCACATCAAAGAAGGAACCAAAAGTAATAGAGAAATCGCCAAGTTAATTGGAGTTTCTGAGAAATGCATTCGGACAACGAAACAAAACTTTCTTCACACTGGTGGTGCCAGTGAGAAAACGAGGCCAGGTAGACCCTTGTCAACCACGAGAAAGGACGATAGTGTTCTTTTTAGAGCTGTCAGAGCTAATCCAAGAATTAGTTACAAAGAATTGACCACAGAATTCAATACAACGCGAAATACATCTATTTCTCAAAGCACAGTCCGCCGAATACTTATCAAATACAAGATTAGAGTCTACACTGCTTTGAAGAAACCGCTTCTGCGTCCATATGATAAACAAAGGAGACTAAAATGGTGTCGTGAAAGAAGGTATTGGACAATAGATCAATGGGAAAACATTATGTGGAGTGATGAGAGTAACTTTGAGCTTATCAATCGCAAATCTAACATAACAGTCAAAAGAATGGCTCACAAAAAGTATTACGCCAGGTACATTAGATCAACTGTACAAAGTGGAGGAGGCTCGATAGGAATCTGGTCATGCTTCAATTACAAAGGTGTTGGTATGTGCCAAACATACACCGGAAGAATCAACTCCAGAATATACGTAGAAGTACTGGAAAACAACCTAATTCCATCAATTGACCTGCTTATGCTCAATGATAAACCATGGAAACTTTAACAAGATAGCGCTACTGCACATACTGCATACTATACAAAGGAGTGGTTCAACGATAATAATATTATGACAATACCGTGGCCTCCATATTCACCTGATTTGAACCCGATTGAAAACATTTGGGTTTGGATTGATCGTGAATTAGCAAAGGTTCAAATTTCCACACTTGGTCAGCTGAAGGAATTCCATAAGGAGACCTGGTATGGGGTCCCAGAAGCGATGTGCAAAAATCTTGTTGAGTCTATGCCTAGAAGAGTTCTTTGTTGTATTAAAGCAAAAGGCGGATACACAAAATATATATATATATATATATATATATATATATATATATATATATATATGTATTGAACATACTTAAAGACTTATTAGATGTAAGCAGTGAAGTTAAAATTGCTTTGTATTTTTTGAATCAACTTTATGTCGTGATAACAGGAATTATTACAATTAGCATCAATTTATATGCAGTAATTAGCAGCTATCGTTTAATTAAAACGCTATTAAATTTTTTGCGTTAAAATAATATCATCACGCATGAATAAATCTGTGGCTAAACTTGTACTAGAAATTTCATAATCAAGAAAACTAGATTCATTGTTTAGTTGAATTTAAAATGTAAAAGCAAATTTAAATGTTTCAATGAACCATAGTCATAACACATTTTATGACTATGCATAGAAAATTAATTATTGTTATTCTTTGTTGCCACAATAGCATGCAATCTCTTGCGATCTTTTGTAATTCTTTTGTATTTAAACAACATTTGTTGTTGTTTTTGCTGAGACCTTGTAATTATAACTTTATTTGGCTATACAATTTTTGTATAATATTAATATTTAAGTATATAGAAAGTTAATATTAATTATAAAATTGAACTCACATAAATGTAAAATATAAAATTTCCAAGCTTGTTTTTACTATTTTCAAAACCTTTTTTATTTTTCTATTTTTAAAACATTTCTTTTGATGACACAATTTAATACATGGTAATGTAAGGGTTCGTCCGTACAGGACGTCATACAGAACTTAAATAATAATCAGAAGTAGAAGATCATTAACTCTCTTCCGTGGAAATTTTCATTAAACATAAATTGCTATATTATTTTAAAAATCGTTTAATTTTGTGTTGATTTTATATTCATCTTCAATAAATGTTACATACAGTAGTTTTATTTTATTTTTGACGCTGTCCAATTAATGTATGCAGCGCTAAAGTGGAGTAGAAAAAGAAAACATATAAAAAATGATCCCACACATTCCCGGAACAGATTTTAATCTCAGGGGTGAAGGGGATTGGTATATTTGAGAAACTTTTTTCATAAACAGATGCACATATACTGCACCAGCTGCTCCTAAAAATAAGAATTGAATAACTGAATCAGATTTTAATCACACCTTTGAAAAATCTAATGCTGGTACATGAAAGAAAAAAATGGTAAAACTAGACTAACAGGCACAACAGTAGAAAATGCAGCAGAAGATTTTAGTTCTTAATTATGAAAACAGCGATGATGAAGTTGAAGATGGCATAGACTAAAGTATTGATGTTGAAACCTAATTAGAAGATGCTTTTGATAGGCTTTTAAATGCTTCACTATAAAGCTCAAAATACAGATATGAAATACAATCCCTAATACTAAAACCTGTGAATTTAATGAAGATGGAAAAAATAAATAATTTGAACCATTGTCAAATGACAGATTTTTTTTCCAAAAATTGTAGCTTTTGCTGTTAGTGACTTTTTTCATATAAAAAAAGAACTTGTTTTTAATAAAAACCTTTTCCCTT
The DNA here is from genome assembly GCF_022113875.1 of Hydra vulgaris. NCBI lineage: Eukaryota > Metazoa > Cnidaria > Hydrozoa > Anthoathecata > Hydridae > Hydra > Hydra vulgaris. The sequence goes on along the minus strand of NC_061157.1, from coordinate 590,368 downwards.
CAAAAAAATGTTAAAAATCTTAAAATGCAACACGACTGGAAAATTTGTTACTTTAGTGGAACACATATAGCTGTAGGAGCCTCAGGAAAGAAGGAGAAAAGATTATATTAGAATAAGAATTACCGAAAAAATATTAAAAAGTATTGAACAGATGAAAAGTATTGAAATGCCTAATATAATAGAACTTACAAACAGCCGTGACCAAGTTGTCTAAAATAAAAAACTTAATTGTGGACATGCGAGACCACACACATCTCCTTAAGCAGTTACTTATAAATCATGGCAAAATTGCTAACCCCTCCCCCTACCTATCACATGAGGTAATTTGTTGATGATGCCTAGGCGTCAGGAATATATGAAGATAAGTGAGAACTTCAAACCACTAATATTTATAGAGAAAAAAGATAAAAATTATTTGAGTGAGAAATAACATTAAGAGTAAAAACTAAATAATGAGTCAAACAAGAATGAGTTGTTCGTGGAACAAGTAATGATAACTTGCTTAAGCAGTGACCGTGGTAATAAATTTAAAAAAAAAGAAAAGCAACCTTATAAAGATGCATAAAGCAACTAGAGCATGTACAAAATATACTATTGAAGGCACTTTAGACAGATGATTATCAGGTAGGTTGTTAATATAGATGAGGAAAAACAAAGAAAAACCGCATGGGAATTCAGCAGTAGGGTGTGTCATACTTTAAGATTTTTTGAAAAAAAAGATCAATTTTTCATAATTAGCTTTGACCCTAACAGATACTGTGGCATATGCTGTTTGCGTATAAAAATGCATCCACACATTTTTATACACAAGTAATTGTTTACACCCACTCACATTGAATTTCATTTGATATCAAAACTATATAAAGTTGCCAATTATCAAAACTATATAAAGTTTGCAAATTATGAACTTTGCTATTTAATCATGGCAGAGTCAATATCTTCAAGAATTAGAAAAAGAAGCAGATCAAAGCTTTCGGAATATATAGGTTCTGGAACAAATATTCTTGTATCAGAAATACCAATTAGTAGTCAAGAGCCCGGTGGTAGGTATCTTTTCCATTTCACACCTGAAAAAAATCAAAAACATATGAAATACGCTGAAGTAATTGCTCAGAATATATAAGTAATAGTGCCAATAAAAGCTTAACAGCGACTGGTTACCTGCAGACTTGGCTTTACTTGAAAATGGGCCAGTTAATTATTCCAGATGATTGACAACAGCCAACAGACATTGCAGAGTTTGGGTCTCAAAACATGAGTTGGGAGGCAAAAACTTTAAAAACCTTAATTTAATAATTAAGTTCATTGTTGGAGTTTACATACCTATGTGGTTTAAAATTAAAGTCAAGCACAGGTTTAATGAAAGACCTAAACATATTCTTTACCAGCTTAGCCTTCTGAAACATCAAAAAGTGAAGTAGTAGAAATTGTTATGCCAACAGTTCAACGTTCAGCGTGAATGCTTTTTCTGAGTGCATCATAAACGCTCTGCTCAGAGAATGTAGAGTAAAGAAAGAACAGTATAGAGTTAATAGACGTCTTCACAATTCCAATAATTTCATGTGCGCACATATTTAATATTACGCTATGGTACTTTATGCACAGAATCGCATGAAAACAAGTAAATACTCATATAAATTAAGATAGTAACTTTGAAAGAAACAGTTGTTTACATGAGATTTCTTTTATTATTTTTTTTTTTAAAACATTGATTTAGTTTAATATAAGTTTATTTTACCCATTTTAAGTTTAAAACCTATATTGTTTATATGTTTTTGTTATATAATATTTGTAATCAAGGAAAAAACAAATTTGCACATTGAGTGTAAAAGTATTTAATATTGATTAATAAAAATGAGCTTTTGGGAAAGAAGATTGTTAAATAGTGATTTATTTATATATATATATATATATATATATATATATATATATATATATATATATATATATATATATATATATATATATATATATATATATATATATATGTATATACACACACATATATATGTATATATATATTATATATATATATATATATATATATATATATATATATATATATATATATATATATATATATATATACTATATATATATATATATATATATATATATATATATATATATATATATATATATATATATATATATATATATATATATATATATATATATATATATATATATTATATATATACACACTAACACAAACACAACTATCAATGCACATTTCACACTCAAAATGTGTGAAACGCAAAAGATAAAGAGTATTCTTTAAGAGCTTCTATTTCTTTCGTATATATTAAAGCAGAGTTAAATAATTCAAAATCGATATGTTTATTATGAATAAAAGTAAAGAAATCTCATGTAAACAACTGTTTTTTCAAGAATGCTTTTATAATATATTTGTGTATTTACTTTCTTTCATGCGATTCTGCGCACAAGGAACAATGACGTACTGTTAAATGTTCGTGCGCACTAAATTATTGGAACTGAGGAGGTCTATTGTGATAATCAGAGGTCCTGGTAATGAAAAAACTTCAAACTGGTGATAAAAATGTGAGAGCTAGAATAACTCCAGAAATAAAACCTGATGCAACAATGCTTATACAGCTAATAGACTGGAATATATCCTAAGAGCCTATTCTTACTAGTGATCTGATAACAGAAGAAGTAAAACAGATAATATTTCAGCCTATGATGGTTCCATATTGGCCTTATCATAAAAATGTTTGCTTTGCGTTGCTTTGCGTGTGGTTGTATAGAAAATATACAAACAAAATATGCTATTCTAGTAAGAAATTTTCTGTGAATTTAAGTAATTATTAAATATCAATTCCCGGCAGCTGAGTCATTTCCGATTTTTAAATCTAAGCTTTTAGTAAAATTATATATAAATACAAGTTTTTAGAATACAGGGGTTTCAATCTGGAAAAAAAAATAGTATGACCCACCCTATTCAGCAGTTACTTGAGACTGAGGTGAAGTATAAATGGGCTGGTTTGACTGAAGTTCAGAGAGCTTTTTATTGGTCACTAGCAATACAAGACTTTAATTTTTTAACTTTTTGATTTTTTTACTATAGAAGATTTATTTCTAATAAGGCTGCAAGTAACCATTATTTAGTTAAGGATTACGAGAAAACAAAAAATAGTGTTGAACAGTTGACGATGACTTGAAAAGTAGTTTAAGTCAAGAAAACAGTTGACAATGACTTGAAGGTTGTTTAAGTCAGGTCGTATAAAAACATAAAGATGAAATAGAGAGTTGTAAAATATTTCAGCACCAGGAAAAAAATTAGATGAATGTATGTAAGTATGTATGAATGTATGTATGTATGTATGTATGTATGTATGTATGTATGTATGTATGTATGTATGTATGTATGTATGTATGTATGTATGTATGTATGTATGTATGTATGTTTGTATCAGGGTTGGCAAAAAAACCCAACCCAAAAAAACCCACCTTAAAAAAACCCAATAAAACCCAAAAAAATCCAAAATATATTTGGGTTTTTTTAAAAATGTCCTATTTTACAACTGATAACTTTGATTTTAACACTTATAAATGCTTTATTATCAGCAAGTGCAACCTTTATACTGTAATTACTTTTGTAAACACTGTATTTATATACATAATGGTATTTAGAATATACCTAAAACCAATCAATCTGTTTTTGTAGCAAGTTGGTTATTTATTATTTTTTTTAAACATTTAGCAAGTTATTATAAATGTTATTGAAATATATATTAAAACATTAAATTAGTTAAATACTTATAAAGGAAATAAAAATCATTCTATTAAATAAATTTCAAGACATTACTAGTTATTTAGTATTTTTATTCTCCTCTCGAATGTCTATATTCCTTTATATTGGTATTTGCTCTTTTATTTTTTAAAGCTTATGTTGTAAACTGCAAATTTCAGTAGAAAGCCACAAGCAAAATACTATATATAAAAATTATTAAACTTTATTTACAGTTTAGAAAGAGAAAGTTGTCAGGCAAAAAAAAAATACTACAGTTTACTAGATTTGTCCTTAAGTACATACAACTTTAAAACTTAAAAAAAATTAAGTTATGTCAAAGCAAGTTTGCAACATGTTTGCTCATTCAATGAGAGAACATGTTGAAAACTTGTATGCATTTCACAAAGACAAGATTTGTTGGTAAAAATGACACTCGTGCTCATCTGTCTTTTGATAGGTTTTGAATATTTTGTATCAGCTATAAGTTTACAACATGTACCACCAACAAGGGTAAATATGAATAGTGGGTTGAAAATTAACATCAGCATCAAGTTGCTAAAAGGTGAAGAAACACACACAATAGAGCTGTATAATGTGTTACTTTGATTCAGTTTGCAATTTGCATTGCAAAACTGAGCCGGTAAAACATCTTCAAGGAAAAAAAAAAACTTGGTGGCAAAGACACTGTAATGGTTCTTAACAAATTTATTTTAGATATTTTAAGAACTAAAGTTTAGGCAAAAATCCATTTTTTGCCAGTCCAGTTGATCAGGTGGATAACTTTTTCAGGATGCTGGACAGCATAATGTTCTGATAAAAAAAAATGTAGTGATTAGGCTAGCAATTTTCTTCTATGATACAAAAATGTTTAAAAAGTGTTCATAGTCAACTTGATTCATAATAACTTATAAGGTTGCAACATCATGTTGCAAACTTGTTGATTACATGTTGTAAACTTGTGCAAAATAGTTTTTGAAATGATATGTTGAACATGTTAGTAAAAAAAACTAGTTTGCAACATTTATATTGTCTTACCAACTTTGAGTAACTCAATTGTCATAATAATTTTTATACTGATTTTTTTTTAGTCAAAAATATTCTGAACGTATTTTTAATTTAGTGCAATTAACTAACATCATTTATAGTTGATGGAGTCCCAGTTTTTGCACTATAGGTAAAATGTGCTAGTAGACTAGTAGTAAAACATTTGGCTCGCAACCAGAAGGTTGGGGTTCAAATTACCTCTGCTGAAATTACTGTGCTCAATCTATTTCTCTGCACAGCGCCTTTGTTTAAAAATTTTAGTTGTTAATGTTGTTTGTTAGTAAAAATGGTAATGTTAAGGTTTGAGACAAAATATTTTTAAAAAATGAGTTGCTCCCTTGACTGAAGTGGCTTGATTGGAGCAATAGGAAGGTGAATTTATGAAATTAAAAAAAAAATTATTGTACTCATACAATTATAAAAATTTGGTATTTTGCTCGGTTTTTAAAAAAACCCGAAAAACCCATAAAACCCAAAAAAACCCAATAAAACCCAAAAAAACCCATTTGGGTTGGGTTTTTTTTAAAAACCCTGGGTTTTTTCTAACCCTGGTTTGTATGTATGTATGTATGTATGTGTATGTATGTATGTATGTATGTATGTATGTATGTATGTATGTATGTATGTATGTATGTATGTTACATACTATGTATATATGTACAGTGTATATGTTTATATTTATTAATATTGATGTTAATATTAATAAATATAAACATTCAGGTCAGTCCTGCTACTGGTAACATGTAACCCAGTACAATCTGCTTCATGTCCTGCTGCCTTGTATGATATGGAGATGCAAACTCCAACATAAAACACCCCCTGCCTTGGGGCTCTTGGTTAAGTAAAGGCTAGAGATGGTATCTCGATAAAAATACTCATCTTGGGCAGATGTTAAATGCATCCGGCTGCTGTCTTGTAGAAGGCCTCCTAGGCAAAGACTTAAGGGGTAAACTCAATTCCACTAATAAACCCTAACAATTTATATTGAATATATTTATATAGTTGAATATTTGAGCAACTCAAATAGTCAACTTTCCAACTCGCTTTCTAGACAACCCAAATCATTTACCTTCTCTACTCGACTTATGTCTTGTTTCTAATCCTAGTCAGTGCTTAGTTTCTCCACACTCACCCTTAGATGCTTCTGATCTTGGTTTGGTCTCTCTAAAACTATTATCTCATTCTTCTTTACGATCAGAATCCCCCTATCATTGTACATCTTACAACTACCTTAAAGCTGACTGGGACTCTTTCCGTGATTTTATTCGTGATGGCCCCTGGGTAGAAATCTTTCGTCTTCCTGTTGACAAATGTGCTTCTTACACAACTTCATGGATTCAGGCTGGCATGGAATCCTTTATTCCCTCTTGACGATTCCAGGTCAAGCCTCACTCTTCTCCATGGTTTTCCTCACATTGTGCTGCTGCAATTGCTAATCGAAACCATTACCTCCATATCTATCAGCAAAACAATTCTCCAGAAAACAGACATCCGTTTATTACTGTTAGGAACCATTGTAAAAAGGTTTTGTCTAACGCCAAAGCCCACTATTCTCAAATCATGAAATCTCTATTTCATCACAAAAATTAGGCTCTCGTGACTTGTGGAGAATCTTTAATAGTATCAATAATAAAGGCAAGTCTGTAATTCCACCTCTTTTGTGCGGTTCAGACTCTGTCACCTCACCTAAAGACAAAGCTGAATTGTTTGCCAAGAAATTTTCATCAATATCATCTCTGGATTTCACTAGTTGCGCTCTACCTGATATAGCCGTCAAACAGGTTGATTTACTGCTCGACATCTGTATCACTCCAGCTTCTGTATCTAAAGTGATTTCCTGCTGAGACTCTTCTACAGCTTGCGGCCCGGACAACATACCTGTTATAGTCTTGCAGAAGTGTTCTCCGGAGCTGTCATCTATCCTTTCAAAACTATTTAACAAGTGCTTATCAGAATCTTGTTTTCCAGCCTGCTGGAAAGCAGCATCGTTATCCCTATTTTTAAAATTTTTTTTAAAAAGAGCGATCTGATTTGCCTAACTACCGTCCCATTAGTCTTCTTCCTATCATAAGCAAGGTTTTTGAATCTTTAATTAAAAAACTTTTAATCTCTCATCTCCAATCTCATAACCTACTCACTAATCATCAATATGGATTTTGATCTTCTCGTTCTACGGCTGATTTGCTAAGAGTAATAACCGATAGGTTTTATCGCGCATTAGATAAATGTGGAGAGGTTAAGGCCATCGCTCTTGACATTTTTAAGGCGTTTGATAAAGTTTGGCATGCTGGTCTTCTCCATAAGCTTTCTTCTTACGGTGTATCTGGAAACATCTTTAAGATTATCGAATCCTTCCTTTCCAATCGTAGTATAAAAGTTGTCCTCGATGGACAGCACTCTTCTTCTTATTCTGTAACCTTAGGGGTTCCTCAAGGTTCAATCCTTGGCCCTATACTCTTTTTAATTTACATTAACGATCTTCCAGATTTTCTCACATCTAAGGTGGCATTGTTCGCTGATGATACTACCATTTATTCTTGTCACGATATAAAGCCTCCCTCTGGTTGACTCTGAAGATGATAACAAAACTCCCTCTGATTGCTTGCAGGGGGCATCTGAGCTTGAAAAGGATCTCACTTCTGCTATAGCATGGGGCTCGCAGTGGCTGGTGAACTTTAATTCAGATAAAACTCAATTTTTTTCAGCCAATCCTTATCGCAATAATTTAGACCTTCCTATATTTATGAATGGTAATGTACTTGATGAGTCTCCTACCCTTCATCTTCTAGGATTAACTCTTACTTCTGATCTTTCTTGGAAACCTTATATCAAATCCGTTGCAAAATTAGTATTTGCTAAAGTCACTTCTCTTTATCGAGCTTATCACTCTCTTATTCTGGATTCTATTCTCAATCTCTATAAATCTCAAATCCGGCCTTGTATGGAATACTGTTGCTATATCTGGGGTGGATCTTCTAATGATCCCCTTTCTCTTTTAGACAAGGTGCAAAAACGCATTGTAAACATAGTTGGACCTACTCTTGCAGCCAACCTTCAACCTCTGTCACATCGTTGTAATGTCGCTTCTCTTTCTCTTTTCTACAAATACTATAATGGGCACTGCTCTAAAGAGCTAGCGTCTCTTGTGCCATCTACTAAAATTCATTCTCGTGTTACTCATCATTCAATTAAGTCTCATCCTTTTTCTGTTACTGTTCCTAAGTGCTCCAAAAACTCTTATGCGTCTAGTTCTTTTCCTCGAACATCAGTTCTTTGGAATTGGTTTCCTTTATCTTGCTTTCCTGATTCATATAATTTGCAATCTTTTAAGTCGTCTGTCAATTGTTGCTCTAAAATCTTTATCTTTTCTCTTCCAGTAACTTCCAACACTAATTAGTGGTTGCTTGCAACCTTGTTGGAAGTGAAGATGTTAAAAAAAAAAAATTATGCCACAAATATATCTTGTACATAACATTTCAATTTTTTTTACAAAAAACTGTTATTGCCTTGAAACTTGTTTTCGGATACTAATCTAAAACATTTGGTATTTTGGTTATTAATATTATCAATCCATTTTTTATTTTTATTTTTACCACTTTTGCTATTATATATTACTATTGCTATAATTATTATTGTTTTATATATATTATATACTCTTAGCTTAATTACTGTTATTGTTATTCTTTTGTGAACATTAGCATTATTATTAAAAGTTATTATTAACATTACTACTACTATTTACATAACTAGTAGTAATGTAAGTAATAAACACTTGATATTACTAGATATATTTTTATTAGTTAATTTACTATATGTAAATATCTTTAAATGTAAAACTTCTATTCAGAAATATATTATTGATTGATTACTGGTTGATATTGGCATTTTGCCCAACTTACCCTGAATCCTTACTAGTATCAGTGATACTAGTAAGGATTAAATAATCCAATAATAATATATTTCTGAATAGAAGTTTTACATTTAAAGATATTTATATATAGTAAATTAACTAAAAAAAATGATACTATCACAATACTATAATAAAAATGAAATAAGTTTACCTAATACACAAGTTACTTTAATTAACTCAGATATTTTTATACTTTAAAATTCTCAAAAAGTCTTTTTCAAAATACGTTTGAGATTATCTTTGTTTTGATTTTGTCAAGTAAAAAAGAAAATATTTATAAGTTAGACAAAGTTGTGAATGACAAAACTATTTCGGTACCGGTATTTTTCTTATCGGATATTTCTTCCGAATCTGAAAAAAAAATGAAATAAAACGCACAGGTCAGATCTGACCTGTGCGTTTATAAGGTTTAATATGAATTATCGTAAAATTATGTTTATAAGGTTTAATATGAATTATCGTAAAATTATGTGGAAAAGCCAAGCGTTATTCTGCAGAATAACGCTTGGCTTTTCCACAGAGTAATAGCTTCTGCAGGCAAAATAGAAGCTTTTTACTTTATTGAGCAATATTAAGAATCTGAAAGTTAAAAAAGCAATGAATATGTCCGAATTAGTTTTTCTTTGGTCATATTTTCTAAAAATGTGACCAAAAGAAAACCTTTTTTCACATTTGATTGTTTATTTTCAAATTTCAACAAAAAAAGAATTTGCAAATAAACTAATTGTTTATTTTCAAATTCTTTTTTTGTTGGTTTTCAATTTTTATTTGTCTCCCTATTTTTTTATTTGCCTCATTTTACGCATGTAAACTTATTACCGTTTAACTTTTTATATCACATAATGTATTAATACTACCTTTAAGGAGTGTAAAAAAATATTTAAGAACCAAGACATTAATTAGGGAGCTTTGTAACTAAATAGGGAGACTTTGGCTAGAATTTAAGATTTAACTTTAAAGAAAAAATTTATACTTTGGATATCTGTGCCAGCTGAGGCTTTCCAAATAAAGCCTTTAAATACTGTGTCACATAAAGTAACGCGTAGGCTATTAAACCTGATGTCGTTGGGCATATTTGAGTGCAACTACACTAAAAAGAGTTAAAGAATCCATTATGACTGCCTTATTCACTGAACTCGACGTCGGTGTTTCTCTTCGCTGAACTTCAGTTTTAAAAAAAGGAAGATTTTTTTTTTAATATCAATATCGGCGAACAAATTAAAATAGTTCATGTATCAGAAGCATAATTTTGAAAAACTGCTTTATCAGCATAGCTTCACCTATTAAAAGAAAAATGTTTTAAAATATTGAAATTCAAACCTAGTAAACACCAACACTGTCCGAAAAAATCCCAAAGACTTAATCTTTGTTTACTAATTGTCTAATACCCTTGGATAATTGCATTTGTTCAGATGAGCTGTCTTCCGAAATAATGCTCGATGAGTTTGAAAGAGACATCAAATCTGTTTAAAAAAATAAAGCAATTAGATCAGATCAAATTAATGGAAACGTAGTTATAGATTGCTTTGAACAATTAAAAGATGTTCTTTCAAAAATTTCAAAAATTATTCCTATTTTTAAAGAAGGATGCAAATCTGAAATTAGTAACTATCTCTGTATCATCTTTGTTCTTTCCATATTTTTAAAAATTCTTGAAAATTATGTTCAACAGAGTATACAAATATTTTCATTGTAATAATCTATTTTACATCAATCAATTTGGTTTCATAGATAACACAACTGAACAAGCAATTATCCAACTTGTACGTGAAAAAATAGTGTATATTGTAATTTTTCAAAATCATTTCAAAAATTACAATAATCACAAGGAAATTTTATTGACTTATCAAAAGCTTTTGATACGGTTGCTACCCATATTTTAATTCATAAACTCAAAACTGAAAAATAAAAGTAATAAAATGTTAAAAATGGTTTAAAGGTTATTTATCTAACCGAAAACAATCTGTACCATTTAACAATAATTATTAAACCACTTTTCTTAATGTAACCTGTGGAGTCAATTACAAGGTTCAATTCTTGGACCTCTCCTTTCTTTAATTTATATAAATGACTTGAATAAATCCTCAAAACTAAAGAGCATTATGTATGCAGATGATACAAAGTTATTCCTTTTTAACTATGATACTGCTGAACTTTTTAAAATAGTGATCAAAGAACTCAGACATGTATCTAAATGGTTCAAGTGTAATAAATCAAAATGGGTTTTATTCCATTCAATTAAAAAAAAGCGTTTTCTGCCATCAAATCTTTATCGATCAAAAGGAAATAAAAAGAGATTTTGTTAAAAGAATTAGATTATCTTTATGAAAACATTACTTGGAATTATCATATTGATTATACAAGCAGTAGCCCTAGTAGCTCTAGCCGACTAACTTGTCGGCTAGGGCAACTAGGGCTGTTTATCCACATTTTTGACTTATTTGTTCATTATCTCAAAATGATGTTTTTGGACTTGGTGCGTTTCCCTTGTATACCGACAATTTACAAAATTGTTTCATATAACGCACTTTTCAAATGTTGTGGTGATTGTAAGCGTTGAATTCATAATTTGCAAAACGTTTTAAATGACGGGTTTTTAAAGTTTATGTAAAATGTCATGGGGTAACTTTAGAAATATAACATTGTGTTTTTAATATTTATTAAAAACTAAAAGTGAATATTTTAGTATTTTTTAAAAAAAATATTTTTTAAATTAATTTATTCAACATAATGTGTTTTAATATTTTTGCTGTATTTTTGATGAGCTTTCGGTTGATGCATAAATGTCAGTTTCTTAAAATTTGTTGCTACGGACATGATCCAGTTACCATGGAGACAAGTGAAGCCATTTTGGATGTGAGTCTGAGTAACGGGCGGTCACTAAAAATCCGGACATACTTTCAAGGGTCATTACTTCCATAGTTTTTAAGGTAGAGATTTAAAAAAATACCATTAAATAGAGTTTTTAGCTATTTATTTAATTTAGTTAAGTTTGTCCTCAACCAGTCTGTTTCTTTGGATTCGTCTTACTCGAAGACGAGTTGATCCAAAAAGTGAAAATACAAGGTTAAGGTCAATTTTTTCAGATAAAGCTTTATTCTGATTTGTAGTTGCTTCACAATTTTTGCTTGCTAGTTACCCTTATACACTTTACCTTTCAAAACAGCCCAAAAGTCTTCGATTAGGCGACATTCTGGTACGGCTAGCGGATTGTCAACCTTTATTTTACAAAATTGATTTTGTGAGTATAAAATACATAATTACCATCGACATGATGAGTATTGATAATCGGCACTAATTTTCTCATAATACAATCCATTTCGTAGATAACTTTATTGACTTGCAAGACCGCTGGGTACGAAAAATGGCTTGGAAATACCTTTGTCAGAAATGGCCAGCCAGACAAGTAGCTTGGATTCAAACTTGCGTTTTTTGCAAAATTTAACGCTTGTTGGTGTCTTGTCTATGCCGCTAGAGTAGCAGGCGCTGTTTCCGTTTGTTGTTGAGTATGACAGTGTGAAGTAAGATTCGTCGTCAAGGAAAACCGATTTTTCTTAAAATTCGCGATAAAGACAATCAATGCCGGTCTTGATTCGCTCAATCTGGCTCTCTTGTCAATCAGGTATACCCTGTTTTGTATAAGTTTTGATGGCAAGAGTTTTAACATTATGTGAATGACTGAATCCAAATTTTCGACCCGCTTGCCTTTTCGAAACTTGGTCACTGTGGCCAAATATGGTTCTCAGACGCTTGATCACTTTCGGGGTCATGATTTTGGCCACACGACTACTTCCTTGCATTCTTTTGTGTCCAAAATTATTCTCAGCACTTTTGATTATATCATAGATAGTGCTTCTTGGAGTTTGTTCAGCATTGAAGTGATTTACTGTGAACTTTTTACCTTGCATTTTATTATTCAAATAGAACTCGTAAATCCGTTTTCTTATTTATAAATCAGATGATCCTTCAAATCTATAAATTAGGTGATCCTGATGATGTCCCAAACTACAGACCAATCTCAACTCTTTCCTGCTTTTCCAAGATTTTGGAACGTGTTATGTATAACAGACTTCTTTTTTGACTATTAATAACATTCTTTACGATAAACAATTTGGGTTTAAATCTGGCCATTCAACCGATCATGCAATCATTTATCTAATACACAAAATACTCAAAGGTTTTGATGAAAACAAATTTACATTAGGCGTCTTTATTGATCTAAGTAAGGCTTTTGATACGGTGGATCATAATATTCTCCAAACTTAAAAATTATGATTTCTTAAATTATTATTATTATTATTTTTAATATTTTGCGGTTTAATATTACAATAACTAAATATATTTTACAATTTTTAAATTAGTAACGACATGACTTCTACAAGATCATGAGGATCTTGTCATGAAGCCCTTTACAATATATAATTAATTTTTAATAAAAACACTATATCTGTAGTGAAATAATAATACACCTTTATGCAAAAATATTTTAAAACCAAGATAAAATGTTAAAAAGCTAAGATAAAATGTTAAACGAAATAATATACAAAATAAAACAACAATAACAACAACAACAACAAAAGCAATTAAAAATAAATTAAAATTTGTTCCAGAGATAAGGACCTCGATAAGAAACAAAAAACTGGTCTTTGCTTTTACGACAAAAAGGGGCGAATTAATAAAATAAGATTGTTATTAATTTGAAGATTATATTTGTTTTTAGGTTTTATACAATATAGATTTTGTAATACATTTGGCGACACATGTTCTCTACATTTAAACATGAAACATAAAATATTAAAGACATTTAGTCGATATACATTTAAAATATTAATTTCTTTAAAAATTTGTTATGTATGAAAAAACCGGTTTTTAAAATTTATTAAAAGAGTTGCGTGTTTCTGATGAAAGTAAAGAGATTTCAGCTTTGTTCTGTGAGTGCTTCCCCATATAATATTTGTTTTGTTCTGTGAATGCTTCCCCATATAATATTTGTTTTGTTCTGTGAGTGCTTCCCCATATAATATTTGTTTTGTTCTGTGAGTGCTTCCCCATATAATATTTGTTTTGTTCTGTGAGTGCTTCCCCATATAATATTTGTTTTGTTCTGTGAGTGCTTCCCCATATAATATTTGTTTTGTTCTGTGAGTGCTTCCCCATATAATATTCGTGTAGTTTATATGACAATGTATAGATGAATAATATAATTGTGTTAACTGGTTTTTATTAAATATAATTTTTGCTTTATAGAGAATTCCGATGCATTTAGCAAATTTATTGGAGGTATTATCAATATGATTTCTCCAAGATAGATTTTCATCAATATATACTCCGAGAAATTTAGTAACTTTTTCTCTTTTTATTATTATATTATCAATTAAAAGGTCTGGCATGATGTGGGGCAGTTTCTGGTTTTTTAAAGGTGGATAAAAAAGTGTCCATTTAGTTTTTTATATATTTAGAGACAATCTATTTTGTTTAAACCAAACAGAAACTTTTTCATTTGTCATATTAGTAAAAAGCATATTAATATCTTTATTAGACAAAAACAAGTTTGTGTCATCTGCAAAATTTATTGTTGTTAAATTGAATTTATTGATGATTTATGAAGATCATTTATGTATATTAAAAAAATAAGAGGACCAAGTACGGATCCTTGTGGAACACCACAGGTTAATTCATTAATATAATTTAGCAGCCGTGGCGCAGTGGTAGCGCACTTGCCTCAGAAACGTAAGAACCGTGGTTCAAACCCCACCTCTGGGCAAGTTTTGCGACATCGGTTGGGAAGGAGGCGTGAACTTCCTATTAAATGCTCTTCCACGGTGCTCTGTGATAAGACCGTAAAGACTTCTTGGGGCACCTTAATCAACTTAAAAAATATAATAATAATAATAATAATAATAATAATAATAATAATAATAATAATAATAGATGAGATATAGATTCTTTATTGTAAACAAACTGTTTACTGTTAGTAATATAACTTTCAAACCATAATAGGGTTTTATCTTTAATACCATATAATATTAGTTTTTTTAACAGGATTTGATGATTGACGGTATCAAATGCCTTAGACAAATCAATAAACACTCCTAGAGTAAAACAAGAGTCTTTAAATGAGTCAGTTATATTGCGCGTAAGTTTAAGAATGGCATGCTTCGTTGAATTATTTTTTTTTGAAATCAAATTGATTTTCGTATAGAATTTTATTTTCAACAAGATAAGAGTAGATTAGTTGTAATAGAAGTATAGAAGTATGTAATATGTATAGAAGAGTAGTTGTACATTATTCTTTCTAACATTTTTGAAAAAACTGGAAGAACTGAAATAGGGCAATAATTTGTTATATTTGTACAATCCCCTGTCTTGAAGATTGGAATTACTTTCGCTATTTTTAGTTTATCTGGAAAAGACCCTTGCGCATTGGATGCTCTGAAGGTTTTATAAAGAATATCTTTTATAATATCGTAGGAATCAATCACAATGTTTGTGTTAATATCATCATACCCAGTAGCTTTATTTCGTCTTAATGACTTAAAACCAACCTCAAGTTCATTAAAAGTTAACTCAGTAAAATTTACGTTAGAGCTTTTTGATGTTTCGAACTCATCAACAGATTAATCTTTAATGAATGAAATACTATCGCTTATTTTTGTCCCGATAGCAAAGAAAAACTTGTTAAATTCAAATGCAATATCATTCGAGTCATTTATTAATTTGTTGTCAATTTGTGTAATTTTTGGGAATAAATTTTTATTTGGTTTAAGTTTTCCAAACACCTCCTTTATGATTTACCAGACGCGTTTTGAGTTGTACTTATATTTATTAAGAAAGTTTGAATAGCAGTTTTTTTTTTGCACTTTTTGCGAAGCTTATCAAATAAGTTTTTATAAGTTTTATAACTTTGTTTATGTTTTTCTGATTTTGATTTTAGGTACTTAATGTATAGCTTTTGCTTATTTTTTGATAATTTTCTGAGACCTTTAGTAATCCAGGAAGATGACATTTCTTTATCGCTTAAAACTATTTATTTTCAATTAAATGGAAAATTGAAATCATACACTTGGTAAAAAGTTTTGAAAAAAATGTCGTAGATTATGTTGATATTATCATTAAAGTTAATATAACCCCAATCTATAAGTGATAATTGTTCTCTAAAAGAATTTAAATTATTATTGTTGACAAGCCGTTTTTTTATTAAAATCTTTCCTTGCTTCTCTTTTTTTAAAATAACACAAATAGAAAAAAAAATCGGGAAGTGATTGGAAATATCGGTTTTTATAATTTCCTTTTTTAGCGACTTATTAAAAAAATCGGTTGTTAAAATGTTTCATATAATGATGATGAATGACTGGTGATTCTAGTCGGGCGAATAATTAAAGGCATTGTTCCAGTTTTAAATTATAACTTAGCTTGGTTCAAAAGTTATCTAACAAACAGAAAACAGTATATCTCGTTTGATGATAGTAAAACCGATTTAGCAACAATTTCTTGCGGCGTCCTCGTTTATATAAATGACTTGAATAAATTTTCAAGTATCTTAAATTCAATCCTATTTGTAGACGACACTAATTTATTTTATTCTGATAAGGATATTAATTCTTTATTTTAAACAGTAAACAAAGAGCCTGCAAAACTAAGCGATTGGTTTATAGCAAATAAATTATCCATAAATATAAAAACAAAATATACTTCCTTCTATCGTCTTCATGAAAAAAGACTTATCCCATTAAATCTTCCAAATTTAGTTGTAAATAACTCTTGTATAGTTAGAGAGCGTTTATTGTTATTTCTTGGTGTTGTTTTTGATGAAAATGTGAGTTGGAAGGAGAACATAGATATAATTCACAATAAAATATCGAAAAATATCGGCCTACTTTACAAAGCTAAGCTGTTATTAAATCAAACCTGTTTAAAATACATTTATTTTTTGTTTATTCATTGCTACCTAAGTTATGCAAACGTTGCCTGGTGTAGCACTAATGCAACTAAAATAAATAAACTATTAATTAAACAAAAGCATGCTGTAAGAGTTATTGGAAATGTAGATCGTTTCTCACACACTAAACCTCTATTCATTAAATTTAATATTCTCAACGTATTTCAACTAAATCTTTATCAAATTCTTATTTTTATGTTCAAAGTTAATTAAAATATATGTATTATCTGTTATTTTATGATTTAAATTCAAAAAGTTTATAAATCTAAAACCAGTTAGGAAAAATGAATTTAATCAAAAAAAAAAAACTAATCAAAAAAATTTTCGTATACTTTTGAATATATTACACTGTAACGTAAAATGTATTTTTATTTTATTTTTACTTAACGTTACATTTTATTTAACGTTATTTTATTTTAACGCAGCGTTTTATTTAACGTTTATTTAACGAGTTATTTTGCTTTGTATTTTTATTATTGACAGTTATATTTAAAAGGGCTTGGTTATAAGACTAAAACAGTCTTCTTCTTGCCCCAGCCATGTATTATATATTTGTATTCTAAACTTGTAAACTTTTTTTTATCAGCGAAATACATAATAATAATAATAATAATAATAATTTCTTCTTGCTTGGACATCATTATTATCTTTATTTTTATTAATTATCTAAAAACAAGTAAGTTAACTTATAGAGAATTAAATAAACTTTAAAATAGATATAAGAATGAAAAAAAAAAGTTTAGCTTATAGCATTCAAAAGCCAGTTAAAGTCCGGATTTTTAGTCATCCCGTTATTAAAGTTAGTCCGGATTTTTAGTAACCACCCGTTATTAAAGTTAGTCCGGATTTTTAGTCACCACCCATTAAAATGAGTATTTTAATATTATCAACGTGTATGTCACGTGCATGTCACGTGTATGTTAAGTTTCATATTTTTACCCAAAATAGCACACAAACACATAATTTTGTCAGCAATTGTTTTTTTTTTTAAATAATATATTTCGCCGTTCATATAAAAATAAAATAATAAAATTACAATGAAACTTTTACATTACACAAAGAATATATATAAAACAGACAGGGGCTTAAAGAAAATATAGATGACTGGTGTTACATAACTTTAGTAAATTTACAAAAAAAGATCTCAAGTTTAAAATTCGTCTCATTTACCCCCAAAAATAACTTTCAATGATCGTAACTTTTAAACGTGAATATTTTATTAATGAAATTAGACATCTAGAATCATATTTACTAAAAGCTATATAACTTTGAAACAACGTTATAGTTTAAATTGCTTTTATAAGGAATCGTCCATAAAGTACGTACGCTTTTGTTTAGACCTACCCCACCCCCCGCACTTTGCTATTTTTTGAGCATCCTCCGCTCCACTACAAGACCTACTTTTTTAACCTCCCAACCTATCATTTATTCATATCTTTTTAACTTATTGTCTCCTGACTTTTACAATTGACTCCTTGCCCCACCCCTTTAAACGTCATTTGCAGACCCCCTCTCCCCTATCCGAGCGTACGTACTCTGTAGACAATCCATACTTTTGATACTTTTTTAAGTTAAATATATTTTTTTTTGCAATTTTTTAAAAAAAGTTTTTTTTTTTTAATTATTATATCTCAATATAGAATAAAAATTAAAATGTTTTTTGTTTCTCACATTTGTATATTTTTTCTCCTGGGAATAATTATTTTGTATCAATATTTTGGCGATTTTTGCTATGTTTTTTTTTATATTTCAACAATATTAGGATCCATCATAAATTTAGAATCCAAAGAGGAACCTCTAAAACTCATTTAAATTAAAAAAAAAAAAAAAAGTAAGGTTCTTTTTTCACCAAAAGACATAGATTCGCAGCTCAGGCAAATCAAATTTCAAATATTTTAAAAATCGATCCACCCTTTTTTATACTTTTATTACCTTTGGGGATAACGATCTTCAAGGTTTTTATTTGCATTACGAATCGATTTTTGGCACGAAAAACACCTATAATAATATTTAACTGACAATATCGGTATTAAAAACAGCTTAATTAAAAGATTTTGTTAATAGGTCTTTACAGAAAAGTTTCTTTAAAAAGTTTTAAACAGATAGAACTTATTTGACATAACTAGGACCCGTGACCCGTTTTCTATTTCTTCTTTTACATTTTTACTAAGTCTTAATGAGAGGGTTAAAAAATTAAATTTATAAAAAATTTGATTATAATCTTAAGTTTCCAAAAACACCGCAATAAAAGTTTTGCAACTGTCACCTATGTTAAAGATGTTATGTAAAAATATTTTTTTATAAATTTTATACACCATCTGGTAATATGAAAAAGTTTAAAACTCATCTTAAAACAATTCTAAACAAAATTACAAATTCGAGAAAACCCTAACCCTGACGGATTTTTTCGGTCGGGAATTTTAACATCAACCTAATCATCTTTTTCTATTTTGTCAGTTGATCGTTATCTAGCTCTATAAAAAAATTTATAAAGCAAGATAACTATTAACTGACGACTTAAAAGGTTGCAAATTATATGAATCAGTAAATAAGATACAATCTTTAAAAGTATCTATAACAAGAGCAAATCTGTTATTCCACGTTTGTCATATTTAAGCCAAAATAAGGCTGTCATAATTAGTTTGAATTAATTTAAATTACAACTCCAATAAAAACCGGGTCGCGTAATTTAAAAAAAGAATTTCTAAATGATTGATTTCTAAATGAAAACAGTGTTAAAATGTTTATAAATGATTGATTTCTAAATCAAAACAGTGTTAAAAAGATTTCAAATGATTGATTTCTAAATGAAAACAATGTTAAAATGTCTTTAAAAAGGTTGTGAATACTGTAGTAATTGTAATCTAAATGAAAGCAATGTTAAAATGTCTTTAAAAATTCTCAAATTATAACATTAAATTAGAATACTTTCTTCAAATTTTCAGACCTATGTTTTGATTTCAATTCAGTATAATACATTCTATCATAATCGATCATAAAAATATGGGGGGGGGGGGGAGGGAGGGGATAGACACAAAAGGAGAGAATCGTCAAATATTCCGTGTTGTTAAGAACCGCAGCCGTCAAATTTTTTGAAATTTAAAAAGTTTGAATATCTTTATAAGTGTTGCGATCAAATTCTAGTAAGTAACACTCAATAAATTTGTTGAAAACAAACTAAGATTAAACAAATTTTTAACAAAACTCATGTGCTAAAAATAAAAATCCGAAAAAAAATATCGGTTTCTACTTTTGAATCTTAAGAGTCTGAAACGAGGTTTGCAATATTTGCTACTCAAAACAGTTTATGAACCTAGTTTCTATTATCATCGTGGTTTGTATGCGCTTTTTTAAAAGATGCATTTTTTAAAATAAAGTATACTGCATTAGAAATTTCTGAAACTTTACTTTAGCTTATTTTTAAGAATGATAAAATTTCTAAAATGCAGTATATTAAATTAATATTGATGCAGTGTCACTATTGTAATATAATATTGAAAAGTATATATAAAAACCCGCAATGACACAACGTTCACGTGATATTTTCGCATTTTAGAATGTATGTGCGCTGAAAATCGTTTAATAACCTCGTAGAACTTGGAAGGCGGAAGCTTAGACGTTAAAATTTTCGCTGTTGTATAAAAATGTCAGATATCTCTTCTCCTAATTTAACATTTGATTCGTTAAATTCTATGAAAGTGGTTGATTTACGACAAGAACTTGATAAACGTGGTTTAGATAAGTCTGGTTTAAAGTCAGATCTTGTGAAACGCCTTGAAAAAGTAAGCTTAATATTATAGAAATATTGATATATATAAAAAAGTCGATTAGATTTTTGCATATCTAATCCATGTTATGAATATTAGGTGAACGTTAAGAACGGTTCCAAAATTACAATTTTTATTGCGACCTACACTCACGTTAACGAGATAAACGGCATTGAAAAAGTGCCTATTTAATCCCAAAACTACTATATATATAGTTTCTTTTTAGCAGATATCTGGTCTTCAATAGCGTCTTAAATAGCAAAATAAGCTATTTTATCTAAAAAAAAAAAAACAAGTTTTTTTTCTTTATTGCGGTTTTAGTAAAATAAAGGAAATTATGCGAAGGTTTGACCTAGCCAAGACTGAATGGTAATTTAATGCTGTTGGTTGTGATGTTGAAAACATATGTTAAACTCTAGATATATAAACCACACATATCTAGTGTTTAACATATATTTATAATCTAATATATTAAATAAAATCTAATATTAAATTAAATCTAATAATAAATAATAACATTACTTAATATTAAACTATTTAGTATAGTTTAACAAGCTGTTACAGATACGTTGTTCAATCTTTAAGCCTAAAATTTATGATGAATTATTAAGTCAGAAAAAGTATTTTAATTTAAAGTTGATTTTGAAAACTTACGGAAACTTCAATATTAAAATTTTTTTTGAAATTTATTTTAGCAGTGTTTTGATAGATAGCATTTTTTTTCTGATATGATGAAATAAAATTTTATTAAATATACGTATTTATCAATTCCATATCAGTTGATGTATATACATTTACAGGAATATATTTAAATGAGTGCACATTACAGGAATATATTTAAATGAGTGCACATGATTTAAATCACACTGATTTAAATCATAGTTTAAATTTAAATAGTTTTTTTGGATGATAATTTTTTTTTTTAATAAATATTAAAAAAAAAAAACATGTATTCTTTTGTAATATTTGAAAGAAAAAGAAAACGTTACAAAATTACATGTAACAACTCTGTTTTTTACAAAGTTTTCTAATAGAATTAAGATATAAAAGTCTTCTTGATGTGTCACCTCAATAAACATTGATTTGAATTCTAATTGATTTTTAACACAAATAATTGGCTCATTGTAATTATTTGACTAACCACCCCCAATTCTAAACTTACTTTCTCTAATGATATATTATATAAACTTGATATCTAACTTGCGGGACACAACTGTGAGTCATTTTTCAGTCTGTGAGTGTGCATCTTTATCTCTAAGAGAAACCAGATAATTTTGAGTTTTAGGATTAACTCCAACATAAAGCAGTTTAAATTCCACCTGGTACAGACAGGAGCAATGATTTGAGAACATTTAAGTTTATGTACAAAACAAAAAATTTTTGTTTTACGGACATACATGGAAACATAATAAACTTAAATGTTCTCAAAACATCTTTGTGCGAAAGAATAAAAAGAATATTCGCAAACACTAAAAACCCGCCAAATTAACGAAGAAACTAATTCTATTGGTTCAAAAAATACACTGACCAAAATAAAGTTCTAGAGTATTCTGTCAAAATGTTTTAGGAATTGTATTACTCACGATTTGTTACGTTTTGAGATTTCTAGTTTTCTTGTTTTAAAAATATATATTATTTGTTTACAAAAATAATTATTATAAAGATATATTAAATTGTCAAAATTTCAAAAGTTTATTATAAATTATAGATTTTATTAGTATATTCTTATTTTTTATTTAAAAATGTAATCTTTATATAAATGTAATTTTGTGTATCTGATTTTTATCGTAATGTATCTTTTAAAGCAATTTTTATGATTTAAACAAAGACTTACAAAAATAATTGCGTTTTCAATGAAGTTATAATTGTTATAGTTAATAAAACTAATTATGTAACAAACATATAAGAAGTTTCTGGTTACTAAACACAAACAACGCATGCAAAGTATCTCGCGGATGAACAAGCACCGCGCCTGAGGTCACGACAACACAAATATATATAGCAAATAATTAGATATAAAGTAAAGTTTCTATATATTCGTTTATTAACTCTAATTGTTTTCGCTTAAGTTGCCATTCTTGAAACTCTTTCTACTTTTTTCTGTTTTAAATACTAATTAAAATTAAAAAGCCCACTCACTAAAGGGTAAAAATATATGAAATCATCCAAAAAAAATAATTTTCGACACCCTTACGTCTCAGAATTTGTTTATTTTTACACCACTTGCAGTCCATATCAAAAAAATAATAACTGCAAAAATTTTAGTTGAAAATACCAATGGGTTCCAGAGATATCGTCAGTTGAAATAATGCTGACATTTTAGTGATTTTCTGAAGCGACTACAAAGCAACTTTGTCATACAGTATCTTCATAATGGCTTGGGGAAATTTCCTAAAATTTGGTACTCTAATAGATTTTAACTTGAGGAATCCAAAAATAGCACTCTTAAGACTTGATTATCTCAAAAAATGCCTCATTTATCCAATTTTGTTCAAAATTATTGACTTGTAAGTTAGTGATTTGAAAAAATAATGTTTTTAAAATACATTTTAAAAACATTATTTTTTCAGTTTAAGTTTGAGAAACAATTTATTTGCGTTACTTCAAATCGATAAATACTTACCTCTTATTTCGAAGATCTTTTTACGATTTTAAGTCATAAATTTCAAAAACAAATGTTTTAAAATGTTTTTAAAACATATTGACAATAAATATCTTTATGTAGTTTTAGACTAATATAGTGATTGACATAATAAGATGGGAGTGATTTGTGATTTATTTAAACCCCCATCCCTCCTTCTCAGCCTACAATCCAAGGATTTGAAAAAAATAAAAGACATTTAAAATGCAAATTAGGTAAATAAAATAAAAACAAAATTATTTTAAGCATAATTAATTTTTTTTTGTAACCAACAGTTTATATTCTCCAAATCTAAATCAGTTATGTTGTATGTACGACCTGATATTGTTGTGGGTGTAGAAATTAAGCATATAACTTCAGAATTGAGCACCCAACACTCATCAGTTCTTATTGGCCAAAAGAAGTTTTTACCTGGTCCATGTGGATGCATGAATCTGACTTTTATATCAAGTTCACTTACATCTTCAGCAATCCCTACCCACCAAAATCCATCATAAAAGCATGCAATATAATCCATTTTTTTAATATTTAATGAAACATCTACATAATGTTTGCTTTTTGGAATGATATCAAATATTTCAGTGCATGCATCAATACTTATTTTTTTATAACTTATAGTGTTTGGAGCAATTGGAATAAAATGATGATACATTTTTGTGCCAGGAACTGTTCTTCCACCAAAATATCTTTTTTCTAATTGTGCTCGTGTTTGATCGATTTCTTCTTTTAAAAATAACTTAAAATAAATTCCATTTATCTTGTCTTTACAAAAGGAGTACATTAAATTAACATCTAAAATCTGCCCAGTAGTTATTTGTTTTAGACTTTCCTGACATACTACTCTTTTAACAGTCCCACCAATACCATCACAGGGGGATTTACCATGACTGGTAGCAAAAAATACCCATTCAGCATTTAAATCAAAGTCTTTACTGTGATGACAAAGATTGATACAATTTTAAAATTTTTAAATTGTGCTGCACAACCATCAGAAAAGTATTTCACACTTGATACATCAGGTAGATTTTCTTTGATATATCTAGTTATATCTTCCTGAGTCTTGTAAATAAATCTTGTGTCATGATCAACATCTTCTGAAAGGTAACAAAAAGATTTATGTTTGAGAAGTTTGTTCTCTATAAAATAAAGTACAACTGTATAAAGTGAGCATTGACTTTTGCTCCAGTGATAACTTTGAACCTCATCCTGAACAACATATTGATAGTTTTCAGCAAAATCTCCTAAAATTAAGCATTCATTTTGGTTAAGATTTTCTTTACAGTTTTTTAAGTATCTACTTTGTGTTTTTGCAATATATGAATGAGTGGTAATGTTGTCAATACTGTCACATAATAAATCAATAAATTCAACTAGTGGCAATGACTGTGAAAGTAGTGTTGTACGATCTGTACTCTGCCATTGCTTAAGTACTACATCTTCTTCATGCTCATGGTCCATAAACTCCTGCACTAAAAAACTTTTTAACGCTTCAATACCAGGACATTGGTTACATCGATGCAACATACATTCTGCATTTTCAAGAGAGCAAACAATCAATGCCATGAAATCTTTATAACTTTTATTCCACCTAATGGTATCAATGAGAAATTTTGTATTTTGGTGATGTATGCAAACTCATACATTGTGGGTACCTGACGCATTAGTTGTAATACACCATTTAGGTTTAAGAGTACAAAACTTTGACAAACTGACTTTGACGTTAGGGTAGTCTTTTTTAAATGCAACATGTAATTCATTAAGATTGAGTAGCAATAATCTTTTTTGAACATGTTGGTTTTTCTTAATACTTACATAATCTTTTTTTCCTGGCATCATTCTTGAAAATTCATCACTTAGATAAAAGTTAATCACTAAATTAACTGTTTCTGGTGAAAGTGGGTTTCCAGTTTTTTTCCCGGGTAATGATAGAATTCCATTCTCATTTTTAACTTTTCTTGCTGTTCGAACAAGATACTCAGACACTTCAAAGTAGCTTGATATCTTTTTACGTGTCCATGATTTGGTGCGAATGTTAACATTTGCACCTTATGGCAATAAGAGTCAGTCTCTGAAAATTTATTTTTTATTTCATACATTAAAATATCTAGATCATGGTCATTGTTAATGTTGCTGTTTAAAATGGGGCTTTTTATTTCTGTTGTTAAAAAAGTTTCTTTAATATTATATGCTAATGAGACCATTTTTGCAACTCTGTCAATAGTGTTCTCAAACTTTTGTTTTGCTACAGGCAATTTGCTGTGTTTTGAAAGACTTTTTAGTTTGACCGGTGAGATTCCAAGCAATTCTTTAGTGGTATCTAATTTAATTTTTTTCTCACTTTTTGATTCCCATTCCTCCTGTGAATTTAAATCTTCATCAGTTTCTATTGCTTTTTTGTAACATTTACTGCAGAATTTCCAACCTGGGGTTACATAAACATTATTTTTTTGCAAATAGTTTGCCATGTCTATGGAAATCTTTATATTACCTAAAAAACAAATTTAGTTTTACGTTGTTAAAATAACTGAAATTATAAAACTTTTTATAAATAATAAATTGTTTTCTTTTAATTTCCATATCAATTCTGTTGTAAATAAGGTAAGATTACCTTTTATAGCAATTTTTTTACTTTCCTTGTGTGTTCCAAAAGGATTGCAACACTTTGTAATTTTTCTCTCAAAATATTTTTCATAGAATTGCTCATGATAACAACATATAATTCTTATTGAACTATATTTTTCCTTTAAATTTGCTCGCCATATTATTTCTTCTTGTTTTTCACAAGGAAGATCTTTAAATTGAACAAAACCTTGTTTTCTTGAAAATCCAGTTTTGTTGCAATGAATGTTAAGACTTTTTCCAATGTCACATTTCTCCATATTAATTATTTTTATTGTTTATTACCTAACAAAATAATATAAAAACTATAAAATTAAAAGTAATTCTTTAAGAAAATACAAACAAGTAAATACCTAAAACAAAACAAAACTTATGTTTGTTTTTTATATAAAAGGAGGTTTTAAGTCACCAATTTGAAATAATGAAATTTTTTTTTTCAAAATTAAAATTAAATTGTATGTTTTTGCATTATTTATTTATTTTATGCAGATTTAGGGAGATTGGGGGAGGGGGCATAGGGGCCTCCCGTGGGAGTGGAGGGTATCTCCCTTGGCCCATGACTATAAATGTCCTAAACTATGTTTTATTCAAATAAATGTTTTAAAAAATATTTTAATTGCTTTTGTTACAAAAATTAAATTTTATCAAAAAGACACCATTTTTAAATGCAAATTTTGATCTCATATTAGAGAGACAATTGATGAATCTAATTTTTTTCAGTAGACCTAAGATGAAATAATGATATGCAATTAAAATTTTTACTCAGGATTTTGGGCCACAGTCTTTATTTTACCTCCAAAAATCACTAATTTACAAGTCAGTAATTTTGAACCAAATTGAATAAATGAGGCATTTCTTGAGATAATCAAGTCTTAAAAGTGCTATTTTTAGATTCCTCAAGTTAAAATCTATTAGAGTACCAAATTTTAAGAAATTTCCCCAAGCCATTATGAAGATACTATATGTCAAAGTTGCTTTGTACTCGCTTCAGAAAATCACTAAAATGCTGAGTCAGCATTATTTCAAGTGACAATATCTATGAAACCCATTGGTATTTTTAACTAAAATTTTTTCAGTTATTACTTTTTTGATATGGACTGCAAGTGGTGTAAAAATAAACAAATTCTGAGACGTAAGGGTGTCATGGTCTGGATGATTTCATATATTTTTACCCTAAACATCATCAGCGATATTGTGAAGCAGTTTCTCTTCCTCGTCATAAAGTATTTTTAACTTTTTTAGTTGATTTCTATCTTGTTAATTTAATTTCTATAGTAATTCAATGATTTAATTATTTCATTTGTTTACCTTACTAAGAACTTTTCAAACTATACGAAACATAAAATAGGTAATTTATTTAGCTTGAAGTTTTTTCGCGTTTAAAGATATTTTATTTGCCTATTTTTTTTTTTTTTTTTTTTTTTTTTTTTTTTTTTTTTTTTTTTTTTTTTGCTTTTAAAAATGTTCTCAAAACAACTAAAAAATCTGGCTAGCTTTTTGCAACTAAATATTATTTACGTGGTCAGTTACGTGGATAATTTTCATTGATTATCTTCAAAAAGGAAAAATCATTAATGGCGCATAATATGCAAACTTATTGCAGTGTTTGAGTGAAGAAATCAAGGGAAATCTTCCGCATTTGGCAAAGAAGAAAGTATTATTTTATCAAGCAATCCGCCGGTTCATCTATTATCATCTGTTATTGCCATGGCTAGTTGCTTCCCTATTCACCTAATTTAGCCTCAGATTATTTTTTATTTCCAAACTTTAAAAAATGGATTGTTGGGAGAAGATTTTTTCAAATGAAGAGGTAGAGTCTGGGGTTAATGTCTTTTCTGCTGAGTTTGATGTTTTTTTCTATCAAAGCAATTTAACATTGCTGAGAAAATTGTGTTGAGTTAAAAGGGGACTATGTTAAGAAAGAAAAATAATTTTTTTTTACATTTTTTTTGTTTTCTTTTTATAGTTATTTTAAAACAAAATAAAAGAATCCCAATGACTTATTTTTAAAAATTTTTTTAATTTTTTTTTTATTATCAATTAATTTCTAATTTAAAGCTGTTGAATTTTTAAATAAATAATTCCTTAAACTTTCCCCCTAAACAAAAATTGATTTTAATTTTTCATACAATGCACAAGTAACTTAAGTATAATTTTTTATAAGAGAATACAAGAGAAAAAGGCTTGAATAAAAAATTTTACGAGCACCTATAATAGTTGCTTTATGTTTTATTTTTTGATAATTGAACATTCATTTTATTCTTTTACTACTTTATTCTACTATTTTTTGACTTGTTTTTGTTTTATGGTCAGACCTTTGTATCAAATAATTTTTACCAGCCTGATGCCGACCTCAAAAAGATTGAGGTCAGTCAATTATTGCTGACCTCATTTTTTCTAATTCCAAGGGTTGATATATATATATACACACACATATATATATATATATATATATGCACTGGCGTATATATTTCATCTTCGCATTTGTTAACATATTTTATTGTTTGATTTACACTAAAAGCAGTCATTTTTAAATGAAAAAATAAAAATAACCAACTTTTTATCTTTTTTTATCTTTTATGTTATTCAGCTCCAAAGTCTGAGAAGACTACTACAGTTGAGGAGGCTATCTTACTGTGGTCACAACCCTCTTTCAACTTTGTAATACCAACCTTTAAGAACAAGGCCAATGTGCAGAAAAACAAGTTTAAAATAAGGCAATACATTAAGATTAAGATTATTACATTAAGGCAATACATTAAGAAAACTGTATCTTTCAATCACGCAATTTGAGCTTAAAAAATCTTTCTTTTTTTTTTTCTGAAGTTATTATAAGCAGAAAAATCAGAAACTCAAAATAGCTCAAAATAATTAAATATTAAATATTTCAAGCTAAAATTTTTGGGACTTGCTTATTAATATTCTCATAATCAAAATAAAGAAATTTGTTTTTTAAATAAGTATTTGTTTTTTATTTATTTATTTCAATAAATATTTGCTATTCGTTTATTTTTTAAACAAAATACCTAGCATCGTTTCAAATCTTATGCTTTGACGGGATGGATATCTAAGGAGATTAGTGTTAAGTATTTGACAGGATGGATATCTAAGGAGATTAGTGTTTAGTGTTTGACAGGATGGATATCTAAGGAGATTAGTGTTTAGTGTTTGACAGGATGGATATCTAAGGAGATTAGTGTTTAGTGTTTGGCAGGATGGATATCTAAGGAGATTAGTGTTTAGTGTTTGACAGGATGGATATCTAAGGAGATTAGTGTTTAGTGTTTGGCAGGATGGATATCTAAGGAGATTAGTGTTTAGTGTTTTGAGTTATTTCAAAAATTATTTTCTACAATGATACAAATACTTTAACAAAATAAACAATATAGTTTATAGTTTATAAAGTATTTAAATATTTTAAGAAAAAAAATGAAGCATAAAAGTTGAAAAAATATATATGATAGTTTGTAACTTTTTCTTTTGAGTCAGGTTTGCCATTTTTCTAGAATCATTAAAAAAATCTTTATGGCATTTAGTATTAGGTTATGAAATTTAATATTAGCTTCTGGCATGATCTTCTGATCTGGCATGAATTTCTTTAAATTTGAGTTTAAAACAGACAAATCTTTTATTATTTCTCTTAGTTCAGTTCTTATTTTGCCAGGTATAACAGTTTCATTTTTAAAAGACCATTACAAAAAATGTTAGTGTAACTTTTTTGATTGATAATTATTTTTTTTTAAACCCATCAATTTATTCCTTATTTTTTTTTATTTGTGCTTTGCTATTTGTTTATTTAAATGTGTTGTATTCAGCCTTTCATAGAATTTACTTTAAATATTAACTGCAAATGTTATCTGCAACTACTTTTTGTAACTTTTTTATTTTTTTATTTTGGTATTAAATTAATTTTGACTTTCTTGATAATAAATATCAAGAAAGTGTAAATCAATCAAAACCTTGTTGTGGTAATGTTTTTTGATCAAATATGGCATTGTTCTGACCAACATAAGGAAAAAATATTTTTCGTATTTGATATGCAAAACAAATTTTTGTAAAAAGATTGACCACTGTTAAAAACAGCCCAGATTATTTCCAGGGATTATCTTTATTATGAATAATTAATAATGAATAAATAAATTTCTGTAAAATAAATAAAAATTAAAATATATATTTTTGTAATAAATTTTTTTTTTTTTTCAACATCATTACCCGTACAAAAAATAAAACTTTCGAAAAAATTGAGAAAGCCATCAGCTAAATTAAGAACAATAAAGAGGGAAATAAATTTCAGTTTTTTGCAAAATGTTATACAAGTTTTTAAAATATGAATTTAGATAATTTATGAATAATCCTTAAATTAAATATTTGATAAAATAAAAACACTTTTAACCTTGTTACAAGATAATTTAAATGATAATTTATATTCAGTTTTTATTTACTATGACATCCTGCAGTTTTTATTTTATAATTGTTTATATAAATTTTAGATTATATTACAAATAAAAAAAGCTAACTGTTTTTGAATAAACTTTTTTGCCCTAAGTTATGCTGATATGAAAATTTTTTAAGTTCTTAAGTTTTAAAAAGTTTTTATTTTTAGTCATTGCTAGATGAAAGTGCAACATCAGATGCAGATATGACAGATAAACATGAAGGTACATATTTTTTTTTCTTGATGTTAAACAAGGGTTGAATTAGGCAATCGTGTTTTGCAATATCTGGAAAAAATATCTGGTCTACAAAATTTTGATTTATGCAAAACTGTGTTATGTATTTTCATGGGGTAAATTAGCTTAAATTTGTTGGAAATAAGTTATCAAAACAAAACAAAAAACTTAGGGCTACAAAAGTAATAACGTCCTAGTCACTAACTGCATTATAAAAGTAATAACACTATAATAGTATTATTACTTTTATAGCGCACTTATAAATTTTAGTTCATTCTTTGTTCAAACAAAATAAGTAATCCTAAATTTTAATTGAAGTAGGAAAGCATCTAAAAAAAAATACAGTGGATAGTCAATACTAAAAAACTTCAGGAACTTTTTCAAGTCAAATAGTGCTAAAAAATATTTAGCATTTTTAAAATGTAACTAGTGGTCTGTAAAAATGCGCTTTATTTTTAAAATCAACCCTTAAAAATTTTTAATTTGGTTGATTTGAAAATTACAAGCATTTTTACAGACCATTAGTAACATTTTTTGAAAAGTTATTTAAATTAACTTAGAAGTTAAAATAGAAAGTTTATAGTTTCATATTTTACATTTTCGTTCAAGTGCCTATTAGTTTAAGTTCCTATAGTTTTTAATATTTGAATATCCATTTAATTTTTTCTAGATGCTTTTTTACTTCAATTAAAATTTGGGATTACTTATGTTGTTTAAATTTCTTATTGTTTATGTTCTTTAAGTTGTAAATGCGTTATAAAAGTAATAACACTGTTATAGTGTTATTACTTTAATAATGCAGTTAGTGAATGGAGTGTTATTACTTATGTAGTCCTAAGTTTATTATTATTATTTTTTTGTTTTTCATAATTTTTTTGCTAACAAAATTAAGTTAGTTTGTTCCTTAAAAGCAAAGTACATGGTTTTGCTTAACCTAAAATTTTGAAGACCAGATATTTTTCCAGATATCGCAAATCTTGATTGCTTAATTATATAATTATATAATTTAATAAATATATGTATAAATATATGTATAATTAAGTAACCTGAGGATGCAAAGTTGTTTTAAAACTTATAATTTCATTTTAAAGATCAGATTTTTTTTTTTTTTTAGATGAAACTGAAGAAAGAATAAAAGTTGTAAGATACTGCTTTACTACTAGTTGTATAATGATACTTGTTATGAGCTTTTGCTGATTGTATACTGACACTTGTTATGAGCTTTTGCTGTAGCTTTAGCGCCTCAAAAATAAAAATTAACAAAGTTTTTATTAACTCAACTTATTTTCTTTAATTTTTTTTAACAAATTGATTTAACTAAATATATTGTAACTGTGAAAATCTAAATAAATAGTTTTAACAAAAGACTATTATTGTAAAAGATTTTAAAATGCGATTTAATATTAAAAAAATCAGAGCATAGTAACCAGAAAGTTTATAAAGAAGGATTAGAGTTAGTAATCATGTGCTATAATTT
This sequence comes from Hydra vulgaris, assembly GCF_022113875.1. Taxonomy (NCBI): domain Eukaryota; kingdom Metazoa; phylum Cnidaria; class Hydrozoa; order Anthoathecata; family Hydridae; genus Hydra; species Hydra vulgaris. Next base: position 558,547 of record NC_061157.1, on the reverse strand, counting down.
TAATCACAGGGTTTTGGTAATGTATTAACCTATTCCTGGAATCCCAAGATTTTTAAATATCTGTTCTTGAATGATATTAACATTATTTTAGTAAAATTTTTAGAAAAATTATTTTTTTAGACATGTTAGACAATAGAGGTTTAAAAAAACTTTTTATTAAATTATTAGAAAATGCTTTATTTTTTATATTATTTAATTATGAAATTATAACAAGTTCATTGTTTTTATAGATACAATATAAATATGCAATTATTTTTGATTATTAAGAAAATATGTTGTGAGGATGCAAAGCACATCCAAAGTTTCTTACCCCAAATAATTTCTTATTTTTGTTGCAAAATGTTCAGACACTGCTAGATTAAAATAGTTATTAAGAAGTTATACCTTCTTTGCAAAAAATCACTGTGTTTCTCTGTTTTCAAACAACAGCATTTCCTTTTAAATTTTTACCTATGGTCTCACAGGAAATTGCTAGGTATATGTGAGTTTTTTTATATAGCTTTAAGTTCCTCTAGAATACTGAAAGGATTTTTAAGGGTAAAGGATTCAGGATGTAAAACCACAAACAAAAAGGAAATAGATTCAGATGTAGAGTCAGAAGAATCAGGGTTAGAAAAAACAGAAATGCAAACTTTAGTTTTTGAGTAAAATATAGAGGTATTAAAAATGCTAAAAGGAGTTTGGATCTAGTAAGAATGCCAAAAGTCATACTTCAGATTGAAAAGGTTAATATAAAGTTATAACAGCATCAAATTAGCATCCTGAGGGCAAGCTTAACTGTTGTTTTTTTACTTCTTTTTTACTTTTTACTTCTTTTTTTTTTTTCTTCTTGTTATCTTGTTTAACTTTAATAAAAATAATGGTTTTACATCAACTAATTTATTAAATTTTAGTTGACAAATAATTTGTCAACTATAATTTAATAAATTATTTTCAAAATTAGTGCTTAAAAATCAATTCTTAATAATATGTTTGCAAAAACTACCATTTTTAGCAGTTAGATTATTTTAAGGAAAAAAAAAGTTTTGCTAAATTAAAGCAAAAATAGTGTAATTAATTCTGAATGTAAAATGTATGCAATATAATTTTTGGAAACAAGACCTGATAATAATTTCCTAGTAATAATTTCTCTTAACGTATATAGTGTTAACTTTATTTTTTTCAGGATGCAAGTCAAGTTTCAGAATCTAAAGGTAACAACTGTCAGCATTTGTCAGAAATCAATTATTTTTTTTCCTATTAAGCATGTTTGCTGTATGTAAATACTTTAAAAATTAGTTTTAAATTTAAGTTGATAAAAACTTTAAATTTGAGAAATTAATGAAGATATTTCTAAAAATATATTGGTTATGAAACCTGAGAATGTTTTTCCCTCATCCGCCCTGTCATAATTTTGTGCATGTGTGATTATTATGCATTTTTGGTTTTCAAGTGGATTGTAATTTCTGAAGACCTGGATACAAGTGGATGATAATCATTTTATTGGCTTTAAATTGCTTTGTTATTTATTTAACACTATTTGTTATTATTTAATGCTAATTGCGCCAAGGAATTTATTATTTTTTTGTTTTGATTCAATGGGCTGTCAACAATATACAATGCCATAATAAGTTCAGAATTTAAGTTTATGAGTTCAAATTTATAATTTTATTTTGGGCGATTGCTGATTTGGCTTCTATTTTGAGTCATAGCTTTTGACTAATATTTTTGGTTTAAAGTATATTGTGTTTTCTTCAAAAAAGCAGAAATGTAACAGTTATCTGTGAAATATTTTAACTCTAAAGAAATGTTCAACTATTTTTTTAATTTGTTGTGGTATATGCTCTTTTCTTATTTATCTTGGTTATTGATTTGGTGGTATCGTCAAACAAGATGTGGTAAATCGATTCTTAAAGCAGTTTCATATATTTACAAATGCTTATGTAATATTCAAACAATTGCATGGTAAAACCTGTTTGATGTAACTTCATTTAACATCAGGAAAAACTTATAAAGCCTTGGAAAGTCAAAACGAAGAAATATTATCTAGGAGCATTAAAAAATTGAATTGAAAAAATCTAAATCTTATCAAAGAATCAAGAATCTTCAGCATATTTTAAAACACTGCACACTTTATGACAGGGTTCCAGTTTGTTGTTGTTGTTTTGCTTTTTTTTAAACTTTTTAATTGTTTTTAAAATATATTTATTTTATGCATGTTTTTCAAAAGATTTTGAAATGGAATCTGCAAATAACATTGACTCAGTGAAAAGTGAAAACAGTGACTCAATGAAAGTTGAAGACAATGAAAATGTTTTTGAACAACATCAAGAACAAGATAAATTTTTAGAAGAAAAAACAGATGAAGATAACCAGGAAAAAGATAGTGTAAAGGATGTGCTAACAAATATGGTAAATTCAGTTGAGGACACAAATAATCTCAAAGTTGAAGAAAATGAAATAAAAGTGGAAGAAAAAAGTAGAACTAATGAAGAGGAAATTATGGATGTTACAGAGACAGTTGCTTCTGTTGAGTTAGTTGGCGATAATTCTTTAGAAAAATCAAATGGAAATGAGTTAAAAGTCATAAAACAAAGTAATGCTGAAAAAGAACTACATGTTGATCAAGAAAGTAGTGAAAACGCTATTTTAGTAAATGATTCTAATAAAACTTTGGTTTTGGCTGAAAATACAGATGAGATCCCAAGAAAAAGTTCAGAACAGGCCTCTAATAGTAACACAGTAAATTCACCTAAAAAAGAATCTTCTGAAATTTCTGATTCAAGCGAGAATAAAAAGGACTCGCTTTTAAAAAGGTTTGTGAATTCTTTTGTACAAAAATTTTCGACCATAGTCAGTTAAACTAGTCTCAATAATGGAATGGTGTTTTAGAGATTTTAAGAAATAGATATGTGCTTTTGTTAGTTTAGTTTCAGTTATGAAATTTGTTTGTTTATATTCATCGATTTTTTTGGCTGTTATAATTGTCTCGTCGCTTTAAGTTATATAAAAACTTATTTATCTTCTCAGCTTTAACAAAAAATCAAATGATTTTCGAAATTTATATGATTGATTTTTTTACATTTTGATAATGATTCTTTTTTTAATTTAATGTTGATTATTTTAAGATATGATGATTCTTTTTTCTTGTCTTGGTAATTTGATCTTGATTTTGAACCACTAAATTAAAATTAACACGAAAAAAAAAAATTAAAAGAAATCTATAGTTTTGTAAAAGCTAGACAAAACAGTTTTTTTTATTTGTAGACAATTTTATTAATTTTTAAATACAGGGTCTCCAAATTTTTTTAAAGTAAATTGATTTGATAATTTTAAAATTAAAATACAATAAAATCAAAGAAAATAGTTTTACTTTTTAGCTGAATTATTTTTAAACTAAACTTTTGTTAGTTCCTTAATAACGTTAAATATTAAATTTGATTCCATGTAAGTCCACAGAAAAGTATAAAAATGAAATGGACACTAATTAAATATCTTATTTTAGCGGTATTAAGGGTGGCGCTAGAAAGTAAATCCTAACTCTAACCTTGAAAGAAAAGTTTAAGCATAATCAAGACCGCATTTTTCATATTCCTAATGTTGAAAACAACTGTTAGTCCATATTTTGTGTTTAGTTGGTTGGAATCTGTTTATACATTTGGTTGAAGCTTATTTTTGCTTTAAATCATTAAAGTGTGTATTTTTTTAAATTCTGCTATAAGAAAATTTATGTGAATATTTATTTGTCATAAGTGTTAATTAACACATATTACAGATAGATTACGCGGATTACATATTAACACAATTTACAGATGGTTATTGGTTCAACTTTTTAACCCAAGCAACTGGAATGTTATTATGGGAATTGAAGCTCAAGATTTTTTTTAAATTGACTTGAATATCTTGTACTTGGCTTAACTAAAGATATTTTATCTAAATTTGCATTTGCTTTGGTCATAGAAAACTGGATGATGCTTGTTTTTCATTTGCTACTTTTTTATATTGTAAAAATACCAGGAAAAAATACTGACTTACGCCTATCAACTCAGCCTAAACTTTTTTCAATATGATTTTTAAGTAATGTACAGTTTTATAATTTCCAACAATTAGAAATGATTTTCATATATAACCCTTTGTTTAATTTACTATTTATTTTGCCAATAATAAAATTGAAAATCCTTCAAAAAAAAATTATTTAATCTCTTCAAAAAAAAAGATCTCTCCCAAGTTATTTAGTGAAAAGTTTTCTTGTTAAAGTATGTAGTCTTGTTAAAGATATTGTTTTCTTGTTAAATTCTAGTTTAAATTTGTTACTACTTTGTTCTGTTATTTCCAACTTTTTTTTTTTACTTTTTTTCTCCTTCAAAATAAGGTTATCGAAAATTCCACAAAAATTACAAATATAAAAAAATATTTGCCATAAATGTAATACAAAATCTAGTTACAAATATATAAAAACACTAAGTTTAGAGAAAAGAATCATTTAAGGTTGTTATCATAATCAATGTTTTTAAATTTATTCCATAAATATTTTTAAATTTCAGTGAAAGCATAGTGAAACAAAATGAAGATAAAAAAACAGATTTAAGTAAATGCATTTGGATAAGTGGGCTTTCATCTATAACAAAAGCAGTTGATCTCAAAGATGTATGCAGTAAATTTGGAAAGGTAATTAGATATATACTAAATATGTAATAAACAAAATGTTTGAAATTATTTTATAAAAAATAACAATCCAAAACTAGTTGTTTTATAATTTTATTAAATCATTCAATCATGAAAAATCAATCATTGGGGTTGTTTGATTTCTTTATATGGTTCTTGATCTGATGTTTTTTTTCTACTAATTGAAAATCAGGTCTTCTACATAGCTTCTTGGATTGTGGCAGGCATTTTATTTCTTCCTGTTAGTTTCAATCAAGGCCTCACTCATCCCTACTATTCTTAATTGCAATCATTTCATCTTTTTTACAATAGTAACTCTTAAAAGCAAATTCTTTTTATTGTTGTGATGATTAATCTCCTATTACTATGTCTTGTATTTTATTGAAGAAGATGGATTTGAAAAAATCTTAAAAAATCTTTAATAGCATCATTAATAATATCAATCCTAGCATTCCCCTCATACATGGGTCTGATCTTACCTCACCAACGATAAAGCAGAACTATTTCTGAAATAAAATTTTTCTAATATTTCTGTTGAGTCTAATGCCCCAACTTATCTTTAATTCCACAGAAAATGGAGGAGTCATTGTTAGACATCCAAATCTTCTGTTGCTGACATCCAACAGCTGAAGTTATTTTTCACTTAATTTTTATTAGCTAGTCATCTTACTTAAAAAAGTTTTCAGAACTTTCAATACTCTAAACTATTTAACAAGTTTAATGAATCTTGTTTTCCTATTTTTGTGAATTCTGTTTTTCTGATAGAAAACGCCATCACATCAATTTTTAAAAACTTTTAAGAACATAGATTGTCTGACTCTTTTTTTATAATCAGTCTTCTTAGTATTATTATCAGCAGGTTATTTTGTTAACAAACTTTTATATCTCATCTTGAGTCTAACTACTTGCTCTGACAATTAATACTGATTTCAATCTTTTGCAGGTGAACAAAACTCTAATAATAAAGTTCAACATTTTCACCATAATTGTCATGGTATGGTGTATTTGTCAAATTAGTTTTGAAAATCAAGTTATTGGTATTAGTTATGTGTGAATGATAACTTGTTGAGAAAATCTCAAGAATTTGTATGTGTGGGTGTGTGTATATATATATATATATATATATATATATATATATATATATATATATATATATGTATGTATGTATTGCCAATTTATTATAAAAAATTTTGCCAAAAAAGTTTATTTCATACTTCCCCATTTGTTAACTTTATAGTTTTTTTTTTTTAAGGTAGTTGGTGCTAAAGTGGTAACTAGTGCCAAAACACCCGGCTCTCAATGTTTTGGCTTTGTTACTATGTCATCCAATGATGAAGCTGTAAGGTGTATAGAAGGTTTACACAAATCAACTCTTCATGAAAAAGTTATACAAGTTGAAAAGGTACTAAATATTCTTCTAAAATTATTTCAATAGTTGTTTTTCCACTCTTCCACGATTTAAATAACTTTTTAATTTTCTTTTTAAGGCAAAAACCGATCCAACTCCGCCAAAAAAGCAGGTTGATAAAAAATCTGGTTAGTTATTGAACATTAAATATTTAATCATATAATGTAATTTGTAATAGCTCTTTGAACAAACTGAAGTAATATAGTAGTATGCAGGGTGTAGTATTAATGTAGTATTTACTATTAAGTATTTAATAAAGTATCAATTAACAGTTTTAAATAAAGTTTTTAGTTATAGTGGATTTTTATTATTTATTTATGGAGGTTTTCTATTGTTATATTTATTATTTATTCTACAGATGTTTGTATATAAAGTGACTGTTGGAAGTTTTTCGATTTATTTATGCGGTCTGATAATAAAAACTTAGTTAATTGACCATAGTAAAAAAAAAAATTTAATTAAGGTATTAAATTTCAAGTAAAACACGGATAAAAAAGTTAGTGGATATAAATTAAATATAGTGAATAAAGTAATCAACTCAGACAATTAATTAAGTAAAGTATTGATGGCTATAAGGTTTTACTTATTAGGACGGCAAAGTATTAAAACATTTAGGATTGAAGTAAGGAAAAAAAAAATTATTTGTTAACTTGTTACAAATGAATAGCCTCTATTTTTGGATTATATCGTAAGGATTTGAGTTATTCGAAAAAAGAACATAAACAAATTATTTTTAAGACAAATAAAATGATATTCTAAACTTGGCTGTTTAATATTGGTTAGAAGACCTGACTCAGGAATAAGCTTTTTTTTTTTTTGTTCTTGTTTGTTCGTTTATGAGATTTATTACTTATGAAAGCAGTTCGAATTTGAATCAACGAAAAGCAAACCTGTTAAAAAGTTTAGTAATTTAGCTAAATTTTTGTAACAATCCACTAAATAAGTTTATACTAATTTTTTGTTTTAGAAAAGCACGAAGATCGTTCGCAATCTTCTAGACAATCATCTCGAACCCAGTCTTCTCGAACGTGTAAGATTTCTTTATGTGTGATTATTGTCTTGATTAACTATTCATATAGAAATAAAATTATATTAAACTTATTTAATGTATCAGTTTTTACTAACAGTACTTTTTGCGGGTGTCAATAAGCAGACCGTAGAGTATATCGAATTTAAAAATAGCATCGAATATTTGATCTTTTTTTAAGTGAGGGATGTGTTAGTTTTTAGGATGTAAGTTTCTGTTGCTCACATGCCTGCAAACCATGTGAGGGGTTTTAAGATTTTTTTTAAAAAAGACGTCCGCTAACTGTTTTTTGTATTGTAAGATATGTATTGTGTTGTACACTAAATAGTAATACTTTGTTATTTTATTGTATTTTTATAAATGGCTAATTAAAATAGTTATTTTAGCCTCGTCGTCCAGGTCAGCAAGACGCGATGATCGGGGAAGTCGAAGAGATGAAAGGAGGACACGTGAAACACCAAAAGAAAAACAGAATAAAAAACAAGCGGCTGCAGAGAATGATGTTAAAAGTCCTACAGTTGCTTCTCAGCCAAAAAAATCTCCGAGTGAATCTTCTAAAAGTCACGAAAAATCAAAAAATGAAGCAGACGCCAACACCAAAGATGTTGAAAAAGATATCAAATCTGCAGAGCAAGTTCGCAAAGAGCGAGCTGAGAAAATTGAGCAGGAGAATAAATTACGCGAAGAACGCCGTAGAAAAGAACGCGAAAAAGAAAGATTACTTCGCGAAGAGCAACGAAAAGAACAAGAAAAACGTGAAAAAGAGCGAAGAGAACGCGCTCGAAAGGAAGCTGAAAGAGTTAGGAAAGAGCGTGAAAAGCAACGGGAGGCAGAAAAGCAGCGGGAGAAAGAACGGGAACGGGAACGTGAACGTTTTTTGTTGGAGAGAAAAGAACGAGAAGAAAGAGAACGCCGGGAGCGAGAGCGTGAAAGAGAGTTATTAGAAAGAGAGCGCATTGAACGCGAAAAACTGGAACGTGAGCGTAAAGAGCGAGAACGCCTGGAATTAGAGCGAATCGAAAGAGAACGACAAGAAGAAGAAAGGTTGGAAAAAGAACGTTTGGCAAGAATTGAGCGTGAAAATAGAATAGAGAAAGAAAGACAACGCTTAGAGCAAGAGCGTCTTGAACGAGAACGACGTGAACGAGAAAGAAGTAGAATTATCGACAGAGGCATCGATAGAAATATTGGTAATAGCAACAGTTTAAAAAGATCTGCTTATGATGACAGAGCACTTTATTATCCAGATTCAAAGAGAAGCTTAAGAGAAGATTCGCCTTTGTCTAACAGAAAGGATTTTTTTAGCGCTACTGAAAGTCAAGACTCTTACCTTAAAGAAGATGATTTTGATCAACGTCGTCACTTAATACCTTCTGGTGGCAATCGTAAATCAGATCACAGAAATGATCGTCGAAATGCTGAAGATCGAAGAGATATCCGTAATGACCGACTGCCGAGAGAAGACGAACTTTATAATAGGGATCGTCCCGTTTTTAGCACTCAACCTGATGTTCGACGCGTCGTACAAAGAACTGACGCACGACCTTTTAATCGTGATAGATCACCAATTAGATTAGAGGAACGAAACCCATTGCGTGATCTTGATAGACGCGATTGGTTAGATGTTGATGTTCAGAGTAATGCTCCCAAAACACTCTCTGATGTTCTGGGAAGAGCTGGCTTAACTGGGATTTTGGGTAACCAAACAGAAATTAAGTCTTTTGACATCAGACCGATTAATCAACAAATGGACGACGAACAGTACTACTTACGCAATACTAATAGAATGGATGATCGTGGTTATCGTTCTGACGTAAGAGATTCAAGAGAAGATAGAGTAGTACATGGCATGGATCGCTTGCACAAGGAGCGCATTGAACTTTCGGATAATAGGATTGAAAATAAAGGTTTACAAAGGTATGACGAACGTCGAATAGCAGATTCTAGAAAAGATGTTGAAAGGCGTGATATTCGAAATAGTCCACCATTAAGAACAAGAAACGAAGAACGAGTTTTCCGCAATTCTGATCCACCACCACACATGTTAAATAATCATGAGTTAAAAGGTGTCCTTCAAAATTCCATTGGGGACAGAAGAGGTTTGCATCCTGCTCCCGCTGAGCTTGGAAATAGGGGTCTATCAGCTGCTCCGCCTAGAATTCTTCCTATGTCCGACTTATTTGGACGTCCACTGCAATCTTCTGGCGGATCAAATGCGGCTCAGGCTTTGCAAGCAGGGTATGTGGCTGCTGCTCATGGCTTAGCGTTGCATCAAAATCCACAGAACATTCACTTAAGAGATAATCGTCTTGAATATACGCAACAAGTGCGGCAACCACATTCTGTAATTCAGAATAGAAGATTTTAATACTGAGGTGAATTTTATTGATATAAACGTAATCAATTGAAAATATTTCGCAGAACCAAAGTAATATCAATTTAAAGTTACATCAAGTAAAGCATGTTTGATGATTACGTAATGATTTTTACCGATTCTATAAAAACTAAACGTAATAAGTAGGTTTAGACGCCTCTCAAAACTTTTGCAATATAGTTAAATTATAATACTCTTCTATTTTTCAAGATCCTTTTTAATTTGTTATTACTAAACATTGTACTTTACGTAATATGCAGTCTTTTCTGCAGTAAATATCCCTATCTCCTTAATAGTTATTAACTATAATTCGGCAGCCACTCGTTTTTTTCTTTTAAAATAATGTATTATTTCGCATTGGAAGAAGTTTACTTAGAATACTAGGCAAAGAGCAAGCAAAATTTTCTCCAGAAAACCTTAGTTTTTGTGAAGGAATCTCTATGGGTTGTGTTGTTGCTAATGTGTTTAATAAGTTAAGTAAGCTTGAAATAGTAGTTTTTTTATATTTACGTGTTAAGAATTAAAGAAATACTTTATTAGTCTACATAATTCATAACTATTTTGCGTTTACGGGTTGTTTTTTTATATAATATACTATTTTCCTTATTCTCGAGTTCGGTTATGCCGATGATCGGGTAAATCATTTTAAAAACAAGGATGGGTTAAACTTTCTGGTCTAACTTTCTAAAGAAAAGGCTCTGGAAGTAAGAGTGTTTCTAAAATAATTATTCTCACCAATTTCAGAGTCAAGTCTCAAATAAGTTCTACTGTAGCCAAAACCGTTCGAGGAGAAAGTAAAATCTTATTCTGTGTAGTAGCTGGATTCAGACCTCTAATAAGCTCAACCGTATAACGAAACGAGTTATAAGCCAAAAGTTCTTGTTTGTCTATAAATTCACCAAATGGTTTAATGTTAACCAAGTAGGATGTGATCAAGCAATTATTACCATTCGTTAAGGGCATCGCAGCGATGGTTAATATATATTTAAACATGGTTAAGCTATTCTTGAGCACGAATTCAAAGTGTTTTTAGTTTTTTGAAGCCTTTTTGAAAATGCTGATTCTAACTAAAAGAAAAAATTTCTTAACATTTGAGATGTAAATATATTAACTTCGTAATTGGTTTTATCTTTATAAAAACGTTTCACTATCTTGTGTGGCTTTTTATTTCATTTTTATATTTTTTCAAACGATTTATATAATTGGTATAAATTTTTAAAGTGTATTATATAGAAGAATTAGTTACCTAATGTACGAATTTATTTATATTTTCATTATGAATGATTTAAATTTAATTAACAACTTTGTTATCTAACTGACACTATTGGTTACTTATAATAAAATGCAATAGTACTTACATAGCTGAAGTAACTACGGCTAGAGTTACAAAAAACGGGAAAAGATAACTACATCTGTCCAACAACATCCGTGGAGTAGTTACAAAAGCCGCATACAATTAGGGATGTACCGGAATTCCGTTCCAGCCGGAACCTGTGACTTTTAGGTCATTCCGGTTCCGGCCGAAGTTTTTCAGGTTGAAATGCCTGATTTTATTATTCACCTTTATTTATTAAAACATGTGATACAGACTGTAAATTAAATTAAAGAATCATTGTAATACAGGGCAATGAAGAACTATAGGTAAACCTAGGTTAAAAATACAAAATTCTTAACAAAAAATATGTAATTTTATTTGCAACAATCATTTATGAAAGGATTTTTAGAGATTCAGAACTATTGTAGTGCAAAAAGAGTTTTGGCCAACAATTTAGCTCTTTTTTTATCAAAAGCGTTACCTGCCTCTGAGAATAGTATAGTCTCATTTTAAATGTAACTTAAATTTTAAACAATTAGAAAGTATAGAATATCTAATATAGAAAATATTTCAATTTTAATCTAAATTAAAAAATTGAAATCAAAGCAATAATTTTATATATAAATATGCAGGCTAAAACTTTCAATAAATAAAGTCATATTAAACAAATAAAAACAAAATATTAAAATTATTTAAATGAAACAAGAGTCAAAGAATTATATATATATATATATATATATATATATATATATATATATATATATATATATATATATATATATATAAAATAGAGTATAAATTCTAATTTAGGGCCGATGCCGATGCATTGGTGTCGGCCTGTGGAATCGGCCAAAAGTAGGTATCGGCACTGGCGTAGGAACAGGGGGGGGTAGAGTGGGCGATAGTCCCCAACTTGTCCCTTGTCTACCAACAATGTCCCTTTATCGACGACAAAAACATGCCTCCAGAATAATACATCATAAGAACAAACTGACCCACGCTAAACCCCTATTAAATGAAATGAAAGCGCTAAACATTTACCAAATTAATATCTATGCTAATATATTGTTCATGCTAAAATACAAATTAGGATTAGTTGCAAACCGATTCACAGAAAATTTCTTTTAATCTAATCTCAACAAATTTAACACAAGATCAACTGGTAACTTTATTGTACCCCGGAAAAGACAAAAAAATTCTCAATCTAACCGCGGCCCTTATTTATATAACAAACTAATTCCGAATTATACCTCAATTTCTCTTGCTGACAATATAATTTCTTTAAAGTCAAAACTAAAAAGTCATGTTCTCAATACAGATAATTACTTAGAATTGTTTTAGTTTCAAATATAATTAATATTTACGCTCACATTCAAATAATCAGCAATCAATTAAAAATAAAAATGAATTTTTTTTAAATTAAAAAATAAAGATAATATTATTATTATAAACCACAACACTAACACCATACATAGTACAATAAAAAGAAAAGTCTACCTCAATGACATTTAAAATATTTGTTTTATGAGAATCATGTTTATATGTGTACTTTGAGCAACACCCAAAGGTTCTCGATGATAAGACTAAACTCAGTCTTCTACGAGTTCCCTTCAACAGTCAAAACCCTTATAAAGTCATAGCAACTAAAACACGAAGGGGAGGAGTGGACACTGCTTTTAGCCCCATTTCCTAAACAGTTTTAAAAAAAACTTTTATGATACTGCAAAGACTCAATCACAATTAAACATTACCATGGAAAAGTATATTCATAAAACTGTTTAAGATACTATCGCATACTAACTATTTTTTAAATGAACGTGTGCTGGCAAAAGGTGACTAATCACGTTAAAAAGATGATTAATCACGTTGCGTGTAATAAATAATTGAATAAATAGATCATTTGCGTCTATTTTGCTGTATCATATAAAAGTGAGGAACTTTTTTCTTTTTAGTAAATGTTTTCAGCCCATCCCCCCTCCCCCAACTTTCGTAATCTTTCTACGCCACAGGGTATCTGTGTTCCTCTAATAAAAATATAAGATAAAAAAATAAAGTAAGTAAAGTTATAGCAATCATAACTATGTGTACAACAATAACAATCACTATAAAAAAAGAAAGTTAGTTAATAATAAATATTATAATAACAGTTATAATTATAATGTTATTTGTAATAATAAGTTAGTGATTAATGAGGATGTCATCTCTTATGCAGAAGTCTGATCAAAGGAGAAACAAGTAGTTCCACCCGGACTCGAACCGGGGACCTTTCGCGTGTTAGGCGAACGTGAAAACCACTACACTATGGAACTGACAATTTAGATAGAGGAGTTGTAATAATATTATCTAAGACCATCGTCGAATGTATATTAATACTAAGTTCCTGTTTAAACTCGCGACTTTAGATAACGAGTTCAACGCTCTAACTACTGCGCCACGACTATTTTATATGCTATTTTACTATAATTAAAATTTAAAATTACTTTTTTATTTTTTACTTTTTATATTTTTTTATTTTTTATTTATTTGAATCATTTTTATAAACCAAGAATATGCAGCTTTGCTTGCCGTTTAAAGGAGTAAGCTCTCTTATCAAGCCTCTATTCCGACGGTCTCCTTAAAGTCCGCAAATATGAAAAAGATAATTCACATAGTTCAAGTCAACCTGCTCAAACCCAAACCCTCAGTCGATGTATGCACACTCCCTGTGCCTATGGCTAAATAAATCAGTCGATGTATGTACACTGCGAAGCGTCTACCTTATACATCCCAATTTACCTATTCCCTAAAGTCCCGGTTTTCGGACGTCAAGGGTGCTCAACGTTGGAATATAGGTTTGAAAAGAGACTTTTAATATTTGATTTTTTAAGTTTTTCCATGTTTTGGGGCCTTGTGACATAATTAAAAATTCAGAAAACCGGGTTTTAATTTTTTTTAATATATTAACTATGGAAGCTATTTGATCGCAGATTATAACTTTGAAAAAATGATGACGAAAATAAGTCTAAAAAAAATTTGTTAGTATATTATTTTTATGTTTGGACATAAAAATAAAAATCTGATACGTATTGCAGAAAATATTTTAATTCAATGTGTCCTATATGATTTCTCTATGATAAATTTTCATTATGATAAATTTCATTTGAACATCAAGGAACTTTGTAAATTTTTCCCATGTTGTTGGTAGAGACATTGATTGACCTATTTTATGAAATAAGATGTATTTAGTTTTTTCACAGTTTAAGGATAGTTTATTTGCTTTAAACCCATAAATCAAAGCTTTCCAGTTTAATATTAATTGCTTCGAACATCGATTTTATATTACTATGATTATAAAACAAAACTTTATGTATCTAATCTAACTAGGGTAAATTAATCAAACCTTGCCCATATCTGCACTAAAATTGATGTTGACAGGCTATTATTAGACTTGCACTGCTAAACTATACATCATTAGATTACTTATTCCTTCAGCTACAAAACTATGTGAAATTATTTAGATTTTATGAGAGTAGTTGGCAGTACCATTTTAAATTGTACAGTGTGTCAAAAGCACTAAATCTTGCTCACTTGAACTCAATCTTTCCATATTGATTTAAAGTCGCCCACTGTGTAAACTAAAAGAATTTATACTTGCGTAGGGCGACGTGTACGTCGAGTGAGATTAAATCTCGTTAGTTAATTTCTACGGTGAGTGAGATTAAATCTTGTTAGTTAATTTCTATGCTCAATTGCACCATTTTAATTAGAAAAGTAGAAAACCATGGGATTTTGTGAATGCGAACTTTCTCCCTAGATTCTGACTTGAATCTGGATTCTGAGATCAATCTCAATTGTAATTGTATAATGTGTAAATAAAGTATAGTTTTAACACATCAATGCTTACGAGCTGTATTGATATGACAAATATTGTCTTCTTTTTGTCCCAGTCATGAGTTTAATTTTTATATTGAGCAGCGGTGGCGTTGTGATTCGAGCATGGTACTCATTGTATAAGGGTTGCGAGTTCGAATCCTGCTCGAAACACCTATACGTTATCGGTAAAGCTCGAAATGAGGAACCAACTCATTAAATGGTTAAGCCCTTGTGGCGGTGCTTAGTGATAAGACCATTAGGTCTCATCACAAATAAGACCATTAGAGCATTCTTAAATAAAAATAATAAAAAAGTTTATATAGATAAGACGAAATTGTATGCATTTTTAGTTATATAAAAAATATTGTCAAATATTTAGTACATATTAGTCAGTATTGTTCTCGGGATCAACCAATGGTTGCAATTCAGATGATAATGAAATGAACTTCTTTTTTGTTGTTGCTATAGACTTGTTGGCACAATTTTTTAATTTGTTTTCTTAGCCAATACCTTTTTTTCACCTTTTTCTTTGAGTCACTTAGCAGCATTAACAAATCGCAGTTGTTTTCTTTCGCATTTTTCTCTTTCCTGTTGGATTTTGTCTTGGTGATATTTCAGCTTTTCTGCGTATGCTTGGAAAGTTAAAACGAAGTATTTAAGCTGACCTTTTCTGTTCGCTATCTTTTTCCGTGCAGTGGCCTTAGGATATGGCAAGACATCATCATCTTCATCGCCTGCATTGATAAAAAGATATATATTCAATAAAAGAACTTAAATAAAAGAATTTAAATAATTTTAAAAAATTTAAATTATTTTAAAACTAAAACTTCCAATGTTGCTATGCAACTATTGATCACATGATCAAATAAAATGAAAAAAAAACTGTAAAATGATTGACTTACCAGGGTGGGAAAAGTTTGCAAACGAAAAATCTGAAATTGTAGCAGAATTAAAGTTTGATGGTTTAAAGATTTCTTTTTTTTTTTACTTAGTAAGATTGGTAAAACTATTCACAATTCAGTCAACATTTTATTCTTTAACTGGATTGACTAAATATGAAAGCTGATTATTACGAACAACTCTGCTTCCAAAATAGAAGTGTTGCTTTGTAACGAACTGCGAGTTGCGTTATTTTCTTCAGTGCCATTTTGTAATTGTTCAAGATAATTAGCAACTTTTACAGCATCTAAAGTAGCATCAACGTTGGAAAAATTATTTTCTTGAACAATTGGAATTCCTAAGAAAATAATAATACTATTGAAACGCAAGTTAGTAAACTCTATGCTTCATTCAGAATTTTTATGAATTTGTACATAAAATATTAGTCACAGCTGCTAGCTAAAGTTTGAATAATAATTTTTATTGTATAGTAGTATAACAAAAACATGATAGTACAATGCTAACCAAAGAACAATTGTTTTCAGTTGTATTAACTGATATATCCTCAACTATGTGTAGATAGTTTAGTAAATATGCATCACTAGGAATAGCCTGAGGATTAAATGGTTAAATTCCATAAGACTTTAACCCAGATATAATGTTTCTAGAAGTCATTGTTTTTCCCCGAGATGAAACAAATATCCCTGCAAAATTTGAACGACAAGTAATAATTCCTGGAAACTGACCCATCAGATCTTGTGCTTTAGAGCAATAATTTAAATCTGGTCATTCAACTGATCATGCAATCACTCACCTTGTTCATGATATATTTAAAGGGTTTGATGAAGACAAGTATACCCTAGGTGTATTTATCGATTTAAGTAAAGCTTTTGACACTGTCAATCATCAAATCCTTCTATCCAAACTGAAAAGTTATGGTATAATAAATACTAATTTGTCCTGGTTTGATAGTTACTTGACTAATAGAAAGCAGTTTATTTCATATGATAGCGGAAAAACGGAATATAAGTCAATCACCTGTGGTGTTCCTCAAGGATCAATTTTAGGACCACTTTTATTTCTCGTTTATATTAACGACTTATATAAATTTTCTAACATTTTAAACTTAATTTTGTTTGCAGATGATACAAACTTGTTTTATTTTAGTAAAGATATCAGTAAATTATTTCAAACAGTAAACAAAGAACTTGAAAAATTAACCCAATGGTTCAAATCAAACAAACTATCTTTGAACATCAATAAATCCAAATACACTTTTTTCCATCGTCTTCATAAAAAACAAGATATTCCGTTAAAACTTCCTGATCTTTTTATTGATAACGCATTATTAAAAAGAGAGCAATCAATAAAGTTTTTAGGTGTGGTTCTGGATGAAAATTTAACCTGGAGGGACCACATAGGTCTAATTGAAAATAAAATATCAAAAAATATAGGTGTTTTGTATAAAGTGAAGCAGTTTTTAAATCTATCTTGTTTAAAAAACTTTTATTTTTCTTTAATTCATTGCTACTTAAATTATGCAAACGTTGCTTGGTGCAGCACAAACGCAACAAAAGTAAAAAAACTGTTTAGTAAACAAAAACAGGCTATAAGGATAATTACAAACGTAGACCGTTTCTCTCACCCTCAAACATTATTTAATAAACTTAATATTCTAAATGTATATAAACTAAACCTTTACCATATTCTTATCTTCATGTTTAAACTTGATAAAAAAATATCACCAATGTTATTTAATTCACTTTTTGAAAAAATAAACCACATATACCCTACCAGATTTTCAAAAAACAATTACATTCAATCCAAAACACATTATTCAGCAACCAAATTCTCAATTGCAAATCGAGGTCCTAAGCTGTGAAATACAATATTAAATAATGAGCTGAAATCTAATTATTCTTTAAACCAGTTTAAAACAAAACTTAAGCAATTACTGATGATACATGAAAATGAATTAAAGTTCTTCTAAAAAGTTTTTTAAACTAGCAAACAAAAACAAAAATTAACCTACTAATTACTCTTTAATATTATATTTAATATTCTAAACAATAGTCTGCTATTGTAAATGTATTTCTTATCTTATAAGTTTTGAATTTACAAACGAATTTTTAAGTTTTATTATTTGAAATACTAACTACTAAAAATATTGTAAAATTTTATAATTTCAATTTTTATTAAAAAAAGTTATTGTAAATTCTTTTTGTAATATTAATACCTATATATCATCTTATTTTACTAATCAGTTCTTAAATATAAATACTCTTTGAATTACTAAATATTTTAAACGTTATATATTTTATTTTTTGCATTTTGTTAAAATATTTTATTTGATGAATATGCATTTTTTTGGGGGGGGGCTTAATGATAAGATGAATTTTGTCTTCTTCAAGCCCCAGTCATTTAAATATTTGTTTTAATAAATTACGAGTGTAAATTATTTTCAATCGGCAAATACAATACTAAAAAAAAAAAAAAAAAAAAAAAATAATTTTTCAGTGGCTTAAATAAATTGCGGTCGCATAGTTAAAGCCAGTATGATGTGTGTGAAGGCATTTCAACTATATGTATCTGGTTCTGGATACTAATATCAATTAGCTCAATAAAGTTGTGAGAATCGTGCCCATCCAGAATCAATAACTGAGGACGTTGTGGACCAATGTTTTCTAAAATGTCTTGGTAAACCGTAATTTTGCTAGGCCCTTTTTAGTCCAACCACTATCGGACCGGCTCCAATTTGTTCCCCGAGGCGCGAACTCAGTGTTAAAACCCTATAAAGACCTGGATGTCTTTCCCTTCACTATAACCTGGGGTTGAATGAACTTGCCCTGTGCATTCACACATGCAATAACAGTGATTGACTCTCAGTTGCCAGTCGTTCTAATATTGAGGTTTTTTGTGTCTTTCCGTACAAACACTTTTTTTATTTTGTTTATATTCCATATGGATTCTGGTTTAACGTGAAAACAATTTTTTAACAATGACGTCATTCAAAGCACTAAAGTACTTTAACACTTTATCTTTATCTATACACTGATATCAAACTGAAGCTGTACCCTCAGGTTATCGCAGAGTAAATTTTTGCCCATGCTGGTGTTTAACCCTAGTCCACCACTGGTTGCTTGGAAGTCCTTTCTAGATGTTGAATTTATGTTTTGGGGCAAATTTCCCAGCATAATTCAGGAACTGTGACTTTCAAAAACCTACCCCTAACTTTGCTCTATTGCTGACATAATCAATAAGTTTTTCTTCCAGAGCAAGAGGAAGGATTTTCTTCCTGACTCCTATAATAACTTTTCCAGAAAGTCTGTCTCTCAGTGTTGTACGTGACACATTGTACAATATTACTGTCTTACGTACTGAAAATAATGGCTCTGATCTGACATGCCTAATTGCACTCATCATATTTTCTTCACTCCATTTTAGGAACTTACCCCGTTTCTTTACAGTGACTGAATGATCAATGGAATGATTTGGAACCTTTTACACTAGTTAAAAAAACATCAATTGTTGCTAGCTGTTTTATTTGACAAATGTCAAGAGTACTACTACCAGATGTTGAAGGAGTTATACCATCATGAAGGTGAGTTGTATTATAACATATTTTTTTTTTTTAAGTTGATTAAGGTGCCCCAAGAAGTCCTTACTGTCTTATCACAGAGCACCGCGGAAGAGCATTTAATAGGAAGTTCAGACCTCCTTCCCAACCGATGTCGTAAAACTTGCCCAGAGGTGGGGTTTGAACCACGGATCTTACATTTCTGAGGCAAGTGCGCTACCACTGCGCCACGGCTGCTTATTATTGAAGCCTCTGTTACAGAATCGACATATTGTAGCCTCTGTTACAGAATCGACATCCGGTGAAATCTTGGTAATGATCTACATCCCCCACCTCTTGTTTTAACCATGTTTTTTTTTCAAGACAATACCTAAATAAATTAAATTGCAGTATGAATGTCATAATTATTTAATAAAGTGCTCCAAGTTTACAAGAGCTACAAATATTAACACGTGGTGAAAACCATATGTTAGTATTTGTAACCTAATTCCAACCCTAGAACTTCGCACTACTTAAATTACAATGAAGTAAATAAGCATTTAGCTACGTAATTACAAAAGTCTATTAAAGAAGAATAAGAACATTCTTATTAATAATAAGAACTAATGTTTTAGTTATTAAAATAACTAAATTATTAGGTACAAAACGTTAGGTTCAAAATGTCCAAAACTCATTTTATGCATAATAATATTATGCATAAGATAATAAAAGCTAATTTATTTACTTTTGATAAAAATGAGCTTTTTATACAATTACTCAACGCCATAGCAATTTATTTTTTGATTAATTTCCTTAAAAACTTAACGTTTATTCACAGAAGAAGAGTATTGATGATGATGATAATTCTTGTATATTTAATGGAGTAATACACAGAGTAATACACAGAAGAGTATTGTTTTGAAGGCAACCAAAAATAAGTTAACGTGGATATCCATCAATTTTTGTCAAAGCAATTATCAAGTAAGTTTGGGGTTCATTCTCACATCCCGGGCGAGATTAAATGCATTGGACGACAATATTTTTATTCTGTAGGCGAGATTGAGTTATTTTAGTAAGTTAAGCAGAAAACAATTTTATGCATATTCTACAATTTCAAACAATTATAAATGTTATTATAATCAGAGATTAAACAGTAAAGAACAAAATTAAATTATAATTTAACATGCATAATAAATAATTAACTCGGTAGATTTGCATCAGCTGGTTTGAATTCGGCAAATGAAGTAGCAAAAAAATTACCGAAAACCAACAAATTTTCTTTAAGAGATACTTTTTTATTTGCAATTCTTTTGAGGTCAAAATTCTTTCGATATTGATAAGGCTAATTTGCTACTCTAAAAGAACGCCGTGGTGCTACTCTAAAGCAGCCGTGGCGCAATGGTAGAGCACTTACCTCAGAAACGTAAGATCCGTGGTTCAAACCTCACCTCTGGGCAAGTTTTGCGATATCGGTTGTGAAGGAGGCGTGAACTTCCCATTAAATGCTCCTTTGCGGTGCTCTGTGATAAGACCGTAAGGACTTCTTGGGGCACCTTAATCAACTTTAAAATAAAAAAAAAAAAACGTCATTTTGATGGTGCAGCGTGTGAGTTAACTTACATATAAGCAATTAAAGATGGTGGGCGAGATTGAGTGATGGGCGAAATTATGTAAAGTCAGGATTAGAGTTAGGGTTAGGGTTAGGGTTTTTTCTTTTTTTTTTTTGCAAAACGCCTTATTTTCAACGTTTTGACATATTTGGAAAGTTATTCCTCAAAAAATCCATGCGCACCATTGATTTAAAGTTTTTATGCATTATTTTTTTTGGTGATCTAATTTTGTGTTTACATTATATTAATTGCGCTGGGTAAACTATACTGCAATAGGTTATACAGTTTTTTGTGTTTATTTCGATGGGATTTAAAATGCAAAATAACAATATAAAACTATCTTATAAGTTTTTTTTTTTTTTTTTTAATTTTATTTTCTTTTGCTGTTTATATAAATTACAATTTCCTCTAACCAAAAATTAAATATAATTACAAATGTACAAATAATAAACAGACAGAGGCTCAAAGAAGATATGGATGGCAAATTACCAACCTAATCTTTTCATAGAGCCCCTACACATCATAACAAAAATATACGGTAATATATGGTTAATAAATCAAGTAGAAAATTTAGAAAAAAAAAATTAGTAAAAAAAAGAAGATATAATATTTAAGAATAAAAATAGAGAAAAAAGAAGATGTATCAATATATACATTAAAATACATGCATTAAAAAACATATATACACACATACACATATACACATATACATATACACACATACACACATACACATATACATATATACATATATATATATATATATATATATATATATATATATATATATATATATATATATATATATATATATATATATATATATATATATGTATATATGTATATGTGTATGTGTGTACATATACATATATATATATATATATATATATATATATATATATATATATATATATATATATATATATATATATATATATATATATATGTATATATGTATATGTGTATGTGTGTACATATACATATATATATATATACATATATATATATATATATATATATATATATATATATATATATATATATATATATATATATATATATATATATGTATATATGTATATGTGTATGTGTGTACATATACATATATATATATATATATATATATATATATATATATATATATATATATATGTATATATGTATATGTGTATGTGTGTACATATACATATATATATATATATATATATATATATAATATATATATATATATATATATATATATATATATGTATATATGTATATATGTATATGTGTATGTGTGTACATATACATATATATATATATATATATATATATATATATATATATATATATATATATATATATATATATATATATATATATATATATATATATATATATGTATATATGTATATATGTATATGTGTATGTGTGTACATATACATATATATATATATATATATATATATATATATATATATATATATATATATATATATATATATATATACATATATATATATATATATATATATATATATATATATATATATATATATATATATATATATATATATATATATATATATATATATACTATGATACAAATAGTTAAAACGATTTAATATTAATAAATACTAATAGTCACAAAAAGTTATAAAAGAAGATATTTAAGTACAAATTTCCAATTAAATATATGATATTTTTTTTTTTTTTTTTTTTTTTTTTTTTTTTTTTTTGTCTTTTATCAAAGATTTACAAATACGTGATCATAAATATAAACTAGTTCGTTTACATTGTATAAAAAAAATACCGTACATATAATAAGAAAACTTTTTTTAATACAAATAATAATATATATAAAAAAGTAACACTGTTAAAAGACGCGGGAAACTTGCAGAAGACCATTTTGGTCTTGTCATCAAGAAACCGCTTTTAGTTGCGATATTTTATATACTTAATTTATTAAGAAATTTCAGTTTGTCAAAGTCTCATGGTGGCATAAGAGTCACACATAAAAAGCTACTAGATAATCAAAAACAAAAAACGGAAAAGAGCTGTATTTGATACACATAAATATATAGTTACATGGTTTGTTATACTTAGTATATTGACATGTACGAAATATAAATAAAATCTAACATTTACTTTGCTTTAAAGTGGATTTTTTAGGGGTTTTTAGTTATTTGTTTTAATATACGTTTGTAAAATTGTTTAAGTTTAGAACAAGTTTTTTTAAAAGTGTTTTCAGAGAATTATGGTTAAGTAGTTTTGTAATTATAGTATTTTTAGCTATTAGTTTGTTGTAGAGGTAAGGGCCGCGATACGAGATGGAGAAACGTGATAGTTTTGTTTTTTTATATGGTACTTTAAAATTTCCTATTCCTCGAGTTTCATATTTATTTCTATTGCATTTAAAAAATTCTTCTGAAAAATGTAATGGGATAAGTCCGAGTTTATATTTGAGCATGAATATCAAATTTTGGTAAATGTTAATTTTGTAGACATTTAGTGCATTTAGAAGCTTTAGCAAAGGTTCGGCATGAGTAAATTTATCTTTATTAAATACTATTCTTGCAGCATGTTTTTGTTGTCGATAAAGTGCCACTAGGTTGGATCTATGGGTACTTGCCCATGCTATATTACCATACGTATAATAGGTTTGAATGAAGGAGAAATAAAGTAGCTTTAAATTTTTTTGGGGTAGCATCGGTCTAGCTTTGTAAAGCATGCAAATGTTGTTTCTTATTTTGGTATTTAATAAGTTTATGTGAGCTTTCCATGAAATATTCTCATCGATAAGTATTCCTAAAAATTTTGCTGCTTTGGTTCTTTCGATAAATTTATTTTCTATTTTTAGAGACGGTAATGGAATTGGTATAGATTTTTTCCTTTGATTGGTGTGAAATAGAATGTAGTTGGTTTTTTCTGTACTCAATGATAATTTGTTAGATTTAAACCAAGTATTAAGTTTTTCAAGTTCAATACCTGCAGTTTCGAAGAGTTCTGCGATAGAAGTAGATGAATAAAATAAGTTTGTATCATCTGCAAACATTATGGCATCAAGTTTTTTTGAGACTTTTGGAAGATCATTGATGTATAGCAAGAAGAGTAGGGGAGCTAGAATGGAACCTTGGGGAACTCCGCATTTTATTTTAAGTAATTTTGAATGGGTATTTTTATCCATAATAACACATTGCTGTCTGTTTATAAGAAAGCTCTCAAACCAATGTAAAGCAACATTTTTAATGCCATATTTTTCCATTTTTTTAAGTAGTATAGCATGATCAACAGTATCGAATGCTTTCGATAGATCAATAAAGATTCCTAGAACAAATTTGTTATTATCAAAAGAGTCATTTATTTTATTTACAAGATCTATAATCGCATGTTCGGTTGAATGTTGTTTTTGAAATCCGAATTGTTTTTTATTCAAAATATTGTTAATAGTTAGGTATTTATATAGTTTATTGTAAACTATTCGTTCTAGAAGTTTAGAAAAGACAGAAAGGATTGAGATGGGTCTGTAGTTATTAAGTGAGCATTGCTCTCCGGATTTAAATATTGGTACAACTTTTGCAATTTTTAATTTGTCTGGAACAGTTCCTGTTGTAATTGAAGATTTAAAAATTTCGAATATGGGTTTGCGTATCACCGGGAAGACACTTATTACTACGTTGCTAGAAATCTCATCAATCCCTGGTGCTTTGTTAATTTTTAGAGAATTTTTTGCAGCTTCGAGTTCATCATAGTCTAGTCCATTGAATTTTAGTTCGCTTTGTTGATTAGTAAGATAGGTTTCAAAATAGGTATTTGGGCATTGAATTTTGGACGCCATGTTAGGGCCGATGTTTGCAAAGAAACTGTTGAAATGTTCGGCTATAGAACTTTTATCGTTGTATTCTTTTTCATCCACAACAATTCTATCAGGTAAGGTATTTGTTTTGGTATTTTTTTTCCCGATTATTTCTTTCATGATGTTCCATGATTTTTTAATATCGCCATTGGTATTTTGAAGTAGTTTTGAGTAGTATATTTTTTTAGAGTTTTTCCTTATTTTTTCAAAGAGATTTTTGTATTGCTTGTAGATAGATAAGTTGACTTCATTTCTGTTTTTTAAATATTTTATGTAGAGTTTTTGTTTTGTTTTAGAGGATTTTTTAATTCCACTAGTAATCCATGGACAGTTCAAATATTTTTCTTTAACTATTTTTTCTTCGATCGGGAAATAACTATTATAATGATTAAAAAAAATATCGATAAATGTATTATATGCGGAGTTTGTGTCCTCAAGGTTGCATTTTTTATATACTTCATCCCAATTCACTATTGATAGTGTGTCTTTAAATTTTTGAATAGAAATTTTATTAGTTTTTCTTATATAAATTTTGGTTTTAGAATTGTTGTTTATTCTTGTATCTTGATTTATAGAAAAGTAAATTGGGAAGTGATCCGAAATATCGGTTTTAACTATACCTGTTTTTAAAGAGGAATCTTGAAATGCATTTGTCAAGATGTTATCTATTGCGGAAATTGAATTCGGGGTTATTCGCGTAGGTTTGTTGATAATCGGAAAGATACAATGTTGAAACATGTTGTCAAAAAAAAGTTTGGTGGTCGCATTCTTTTTGTATTTTAAACAATCTATATTTAAATCACCTATGCAGAATAGTTTTTTTTGTTCTCTATTAATTTTAAGAAAGATATCTTCCAAGTAGCTTGAAAATTTTTTTATATCTCCTTCAGGTGGTCTATAGCAGGTAGAAACTAAGATATTTTTAGTTTTGGAGTTAGTGATTTCTATTGTAAGTACCTCACAACTGGAATCAGAAATCGAAAGGTCTTTTCTTGCTTTTATTGCTTGGTCATTCCGAATATATGTTGCAATCCCTCCCCCCCTTTTGTCTGCTTTCCTTTCAGAAGATAATAATTTATAATATGGAATTTGAAAGTTAGAATTTTTTTGAATTGATTCATCAGAGCACCAAGTTTCTGTCAGACAAATCATACTGAATGAGTAATTGCAATCGGTTAAGAAATGTTTTAATTTATCAAAATTTTTATTTATACTTCTTATATTTATGTGTATTGCCATAAAGTTATTTTTAAAAGTTTGGAGTTCAGTTTTAAAATTTTTAATGTTGAAATAAGGCGAATCAAAGTTATTAACTTGAAAGATTTGCGTATCAACGTCACAAAAATCATTGAGTAAGTTATTTGCGGTTTCGAAGACATTAAAACGCAGCGATTCAAAATCTATTGTTTTGTAAGTCATTAAGTTAAGAAGCAAAAATTAAATACGCGTTCGTTTAAAAAAGAGTTTAAGTAAAAGAGAACGCGGCGCTACTTTTTGAAATCTCGACTAAATATTTTATCGTATTTTAAAATAGCGTATTTACCTTCGCTGCGTAGTTTTTTTACTTCTTCCCAAAGCTTTCTTCGGAGTTCAGTTGTTTCTGGAGCGAAGTCTTCATTAACGTATAGGCCGGTTCCTTTAAGGTGCTTTACTGCGTTGAGAATTTTGTTTTTGTCCTGAAAATTTAAGAGTTTTAAGACTATTGTTCTTGGTTTGTTATGCTTGTGTTGACCGATACGATGAGCTCGTTCAATCACCACTTCACTTGTTATTTTAAGTTGTTTTTTAATCATTACTTTTACTGCTTTTTCGCAATCATCCCAATTCTCTCCTGGTGTTTCGTGTAGTCCGTCTATTCTTAAGTTGTTTCGTCTCGATCGATTTTCCAAATCTACTGTTTTTTTGTTTAATATATTTACTTCATTGTCATAGTATTTTTTTATGTGTGATAATTTTTCTGATATTTTATCTTCTTGAAAATTAAAGCTGTCTTTAATGTCATTGATATCTTTTTCAAAATTCGATATTTTCCTTTTATTGTTGTTATTGTCTTTTTCTATAACGTCTAACCTATCGGTTATAATTTTAAGGTTTGCACTCATTATTGAGGTGAAAGTTTTTTCCTGCTCCTTTAGCAAACGTTCTGTTTCTTTAAGTATGCTTTTTTTATGTTCTTCAAGTTTTGATGAAATCATTTTTTCAATGCTCTTCATTGTTATTTCCATTTTTAACATAAAGTTAGAACTTTTTACGCTGCGACTAAAAAACACGTCCGCATACCACGCCGCTTTCCACTAAATATAAACTAGTTCTATTCAAACTATTCATCATATAATATATAAAGATTACATATAATAGTTTAAAAATACAAACAGTTAAATATCAGATATAATGTTAAAAAAAAATTTTGTAAATAAAAATAAATATTAATCCGTAAGATTTAGAACGTAAGTTTTTGTTTGACACTGAAATGAATTTAAAGATTTTGCCATATTTAAATTGTCTTTCAGAAAAGAGTTCCATAGCTTGGGACCTCTATAAGTTATATTATACTCTGTGTATTTGTTTACTTTTTTAGGTAATTTATATGTGTTACTTTGATTTATTCTTAAGAAATACTTCTCATTTAAATTTTTATTAAATTTACTTATGAAGATTTTAGGAGTTAGATTATTGGTATATTTATACATAAAGTTTAGGTGTTGGAAAATATTTATCTGATATATGTTCATCATTTTCATATCCATCATTAAAGGTTTAGTGTGGTCCCCCCTTTTTTTGTTGTATATAATTCTATAAGCATTGTTTTTGTTAGAAAAGAATTTTTTTAAGTTTTGTTGGTAGACAACTTGCCCATGTAATATTTGCATAAGTAATGTAACAATGAATTAGGCTGAAGTATATAAGCTTTAGACTATGTGAATTTAAGTATGGGCGAGTTCGATACATCATACTAATGGTTCTACTAATTTTTGATTGTATATATTTTATGTGTGGGAGCCATGATAAATGATCATCCACAATAACTCCTAAAAACTTTATAGTATCTTGTTTTTTAATTTGTTTATAATTTATAATAAGTTTTGGCAGTTTTAGAGGAAGGTTTTCTTCTTGTGTTTTTTATGAAACAAGGTATATTGTGTTTTTTCAACGTTAAGAGAAAGTTTATTTGACCTGAACCAATCATTTACTTTTTCTAATTCTATGTTCATGTCAGCATAAAGTTGATTAATATTACAGTTAGATAAAAATAGATTTGTATCGTCTGCAAACATGATAGCATTTAGTTTTAATGATGCATTATTAAAATCATTAACATAAATTAAAAATAAGAGGTCCTAGGATTGATCCTTGAGACACTCCACACAGAATATTCAGTATTCCAGATTTCTTGTTTTGAACATATTGTTTTCTATTAGATAGATATCAACCCTAATCATTTACCTTCACTCCTTGACTTATGTCTTGTCTCTGACCCTAGCTTATGTTCAGTTTCTCCCTTTTCTCCCTTAGGTGGTTCTCACCATGCAATGATCTCTATAAATCTTTCTTCTCGTACTTCTTTTTTGGGCTCACCTTATCATCGCACCACCTACTACTACCCTAAAGCTGACTGGGATTCCTTTTGTGATTTTCTTCGTGATGGTCCTTGGGCTGATGTTTTTTCTCTCTCAGCTGACAAATGCGCCTCCTACGTAACCTCCTGGATTCAGGCTGGAATGGAAGCTTTTATTCCTTCACGTCGGTTTCAAGTCAAGTCTCATTCTACTCCATGGTTTTCTCCTTCTTGTGCGGCTGCTATATCCAATCGTAATCATTTTTTTCATCTTTTTCAAAAGAACAACTCTCTTGAGAACAAACGGATATTTATTATTGCAAGAAATCGATGTAAAAAGGTGCTTTCTGATGCTAAACTCCATTATTCTCAGTTCACTAAATCTCGCATCTTATCGCAGAAGTTAGGCTCTAAAGACTTTTGGAAAATCTTCAACAGCATTATTAACAAGGGTAGATCTAACATTCCATCTCTCATTCATGAGACTGATCTTATTACCTCTCCCAAGGAAAAGGCAAAACTATTTGCAAAGAACTTTTCTTCTAATTCCACTCTTGAATCTTATGGACATTCTTTTCCTTCCATTCCAGTCAAACAGTTGACCCATTGTTAGACATTCAAATCACTCCGGCTTCTGTTGCAAAAGTCATATCTCAATAAACTCGTCTACAGCTTGTGGTCCAGATAACATTCCTGTCACAGTCTTGCAGAATTGTTCTCCAGAACTTTCTTCAATTCTCTCTAAACTATTTAACAAGTGTTTGACTGAGTCTTGTTTTCCTGCTTGTTGGAAAATGGCATCTGTGGTTCCAATATTCAAAAACTCTGGAGAAAATTCTGACCCCTTCAATTATTGTCCGATCAGTCTTCTTTCTGTTATTAGCAATGTCTTTGAGTCTTTGATCAATAAATTCCTCACATCTCATCTTGAGTCAAATAAACTACTGTCAGACAATCAATACGGTTTTCGATCCTCTCGCTCTACGGCCGACTTGCTAACTGCTGTTACTGAAAGATTTTATCGTGCATTAGATGGAGGCGGTAAGGCTAGGGCTATTGCTCTCAACATATCTAAAGCTTTCGACAAAGTTTGGCATGCTGGTCTTCTCCATAAACTTGCTTCATATGGTGTTTCTGGGAAAGTTTTTGAGATTATCAAATCATTTTTTTCTAACCGGTTTATTAAAGTCATCCTTGAAGGCCAACACTCTTCTTTATTTCCAGTAACTTCTGGGGTTCCCCAAGGTTCCATCCTGAGCACTGTTTTGTTTCTTATCTACATAAACGATCTTCCTGACAACCTTTCATCTAAAGTAGCTCTTTTTGCTGATGACTCAACTTTATACTCCTGTCTTGACAAAAAGTCCTCTCTTTTCGATCGTCTAGAACAAGCAGCTGATCTTGAATCCGATCTCACTTTAGTAATAGATTGGGGTTCACAGTGGATTGTGAATTTCAACTCTAAAAAAACCCAGTTGCTTACTGCAAACAACTACCGTAATATGGTCAACATTCCTTATTAATGAATGGCAATCCTCTTACTGAGTCGTCCTCTTTACATCTTCTTGGATTATCGCTTACTACTGACCTTTCATGGAAACCATATATACAATCGATTGCTAAATTAGCTTCTGCTAAGGTTGCTTCTCTTTATCGTGCTCGCCATTTCTTTACTTGTGATTCCATTCTCTTTCCTCTACAAACCTCTTATTCGTCCCTGTATGGAATACTGTTGTCATATTTGGGCTGGTTCTTCTAACGATTCACTTTCTCTTCTTGACAAGGTCCAAAAACGCATTGTAAATGTTGTTGGACCTGGACTATCTGCTAAGGTTGAACCTCTTTCCCATCGTCGTAAAGTTGCATCTCTTTCTCTTTTCTACAAATACTATCATGGTCACTGCTCAAAGGAGTTAGCATTTCTAGTTCCATAAACTAAAATTCATTCTCGTTTTACTCGTCATTCAGCTAAGTCTCATTCGTTTACTGTATCTGTCCCTGCATGTTCTAAAAACTTTTATTCATCTAGTTTTTTTCCCCGTACTTTAATCCTTTGGAACTCTCTCCCATCTTCATGTTTTCCTGACTCATACAACCTTCAACTTTTCAAGTCTTCTGTCAACCGTTTCCTTGCTCTATAACTCTGTTCTTTTTTTTCCTAGTAACTCCTAACTTAATAGTGGTTGCTTGCAGCCTTGTTGGGAGTGAATGCAAGTAAAAAAAAAAAAAAAGATTGGTTTTTGGAAAGTTGTGGTAATTTAGCGCGTTTAAATTTATATCACCGGATATTCATAATTGTTTTTTTTTCTTTATTTATTTTCATAATTGTTTTTTTATCTTAAATATATATTTTTCAAGTATGTAAAATCCTAGTCCTCCACCTTTTTTATGATTTTCTCGTGGTTGGCTAACTACTTTGTAATTTGGCAAGCTATAATTAGAATTTGATTCAATCGGACAATCTGTTTCATGCCAAGTCTCTGACACAGCTATGACGTCGAACGTGTAGTTTATAATATTTAAAAATACTTTAAGTTTTTCAAAGTTTTGACCCATGCTTCTTATGTTTAAATGTAATATAGAAAAAGAATTAATATCTTTTTTAATTTTGAAATTATAAGGATTAAAATATGATGTATTCATTAAATTCATTTCAGTTTCTTTAATAACATTTAAATTATCTTCAGAAAAGTTAAGAAAATCCTCAAAAGGATCAAAATTTAAATTTTTAAAATCTTTATTAGCAAAATTATTTTCAGCCATTTTTAAAAATTAAAAATAAAAGATAAAAAAAGGCTTATTCAAGAACTCAAATAATAATATTGCTTATTTTTAAATAGTCGGCAAAATTTCAACTACATCTATATTTTTTTGCTTAAATTCGTGAACTATCAATTTATTATATAGAACTTTTGCATAATAACCATTTTGCCTATGAGTTTTCGCTTGTGCAAATAGTTCTTTACGAATTCTTCTAGTTGTTTCACTAAAATCCTTATTAATATATATATTAGTACCTTTTAGTTTGTTCGCTTTATCCATAATTATCGCTTTTTCTTCAAAGTCATGCAACTTTAGCACAATCGTTCGCACTCGCTCAGAACCACCATTACCACTCTTTTTCATCTGCACCTTCAATGACTACATCAATCCGTAAGTTATTTCGTCTGTTTCTATCCTCAATGTCTACGCTTTTTAATTTGAGTTCAGTGTTATCTAAAATGATTTTTCTTTGTATTTTTTTTACATTAGTTATTTCTTCGACTACCTTTGCAATTTTATTATCAACACCCTTTACTTTGACTTCCCATTCATCACCAATAAAGTTTATGCTTCCTTCAATTTTACAAAGTTCCTTTTTTACATCATAAACATCTTTTTGAAGCGTGTCAATTTTTATATTGAAATTGCGAGCAATTTCACGAAAAACAGCCATAATTGTTTCTTTTTGTACGTGCATTATTTCTCTCACCATTGTTATAGATACATATTCTTCGTGTTTAGCCATTTTTATTTTGATTAAATTTTTAGAAGTAGATAAAAATAAGTAACTGTTTTGTAAATATATAAAACGTTGAAACGCAAGAAAAGCACGTCCGATCGCTTCCATGTTCCGTGTTTGAGTTGTTGCAAGGATGATATTACAGAGATATAACAAATAGCCTAAAGTTTCCTTAATTGAACTATGAAGTTTTCCTCACTTAATCAGTAATAAAATCAAAGGGTTGTAGAAATAGTTCAAGCGCAATTTAAAAATACTTTGTAACAACTATAAACTTTAAAAATAAAACTTTATTTAGTGATTTTTAATCAATAAATTAAGAGAACGTCATAACAGTTGAAGCTTTTATACAATTTTTTGTTTGTAGAATTTCAGTTTGTTAGGGTAATATTAATTCTATTATAAGTTTTGAATGAAATGTTTAAATTTTCACTGTAAAGGTAAAAATCATTTTAATTCAATTTTTGTTGATTTTACTTTTTTTTTTTTTTTTTAAAAAAAAAAAACCTGTTCTGATTAAGGAATTATTTATTTCCAATAACAGTGCAATCAATTAAGTCAAATTATTGTTAAAAGAATAGTAGGGTTGTCTGTTTATATTAATCAAATCATAAATGTTTTCATAGTTAAGCCATCTTTGGTTAATAAATATTTATTCCTTGAGTGTTCTAATTAAGACAACTCTCACCTACTATAATAAAAATTTTGCTATAAATATTGCAATAAATACAGCAAGATTGAAAATTATTCAAAATTTATTTGGGGAGTCTTTCCCCCAAAACGACACTGATGACAACGCACTAATCTACTGAGCTGTCAATTATATGCTGTCAATTATATATAGACTATGCCAATATTATATGGGGAAGTGCTCACAAAACCAAACTTAAATCTCTCTATCGGCATCAGAAACACGCAGCTCGCATAATTAATTTTGGAAATCGTTTTTCAAGCTCAACACCACTTCTTATAGAAATGAAAGCTTTAAATATATACGAACTAAATATTTTTAATATTTTATGTTTTATGTTTAAATGTAAAGAAAATTTATCTCCAAGTGTATTTATAAATCTCTATAATTTGAAACCAAATAACAAATATGAACTTCGTGATAGTAAAAATATTCAAGAGTTTTGCAAAACAAAAATTGACCAGTTTTGTATTTCTTATCGTGGTCCATTTCTTTGGAATAAAATAGTTTTACCTAACTTTGATTTTTCTTTTAAATGGTCTTATTCCTCCTTTAAAAAGAAAACAAAAGAAATAACCTTTTCAACACAAAATATATTTATTTATTTTTAGTATTTCAAGTTAATTGATATTTTTGTCGACTGTGTGATGAATATTATTTAAACAATATATGCTGAATACTTTATATTATAATATTGTTCAATATTGAGAATGTTATATATCCATATTATAAAATATTATGTTAAAACTTGCTTAACATCTGAAGAATATTCTAACGCTTATGTAATTTTTAATATTTGTAAATTTTCTACCTTTTAATTCGTTATATAGATTGTAAAGGGCTTTATGATAAGATCATGTGATCTTCTGGAAGTCCTACCAGTAATATATTCAATATAAATTTACCTTGTTCATATTTTTCTGGAAAAAAAAAAAAAAAAAAATGCGTTTCGGAGAAAAACAAACCTAATAATAAATAGAAGCTCTAGGTATGCGGAAAAGGTTCGCATGGTAATTTTTTTGCTCTTAAAGTAGTTTTTTAACATGAATTATTTTAAGTACAAATATTGAAACAAATAAATAATAGGTATAGAAATGATCGGTGTGGAATAGATAAGCATAGAAATGGTAGGCATGATAAACACCCGTATTTAATGGGTCCGGAAAGCTAGGATATATATATATATATATATATATATATATATATATATATATATATATATATATATATATATATATATAATATATATATATATATATATATATATATATATATATATATATATATATATATATATATATATATATATATATATATATATATATATATATATATATATATATATATATATATATATATATATATATATATATATAGAAAAAGCATAAAAAAGGTCAGTGTGGAATAGACAAAGACCTGTATTTTTACGGCTCAGATCAGTTTGTAAGTTATAAATAGTTATTAAAATATTTATATTTTGAAAAAAATATATATTTTAAGAAAAAGGGGTCTGTATAAACGGCAGGGTTAAAATTTTACAACAGTTTGATATTTCTAAAAACATAAAAAAAAATTTACAAGTTATCAAAAAGGTTTTTAAAACAATCTTCTTTAAAAAAAACTCTGTTCTAGTTCTTGCTAGTTTTATTTTGTCAACACATTTTACAATGTAACCCTTATGTTCTAATAAATATATATACAATTATAATCTGGCTGGGGCAAGTAAAAGACAAAATGTCTTATCATCAAGCCCCTTCGAGAAATAGAGAAAAAAAAGTTTACAAGTTCAAATATTATACAAAAGAGTGAAATTAAAAAGTTTGAAAAAAAAAAAAAGTTTGAAAAAAAGAATAAATCTTTAAAAAAAAGATTTACTTATCAGTTCATATCCGTAATGTAACGTAAATATAAAAATAAAGCATTAAACAACATATTATATTATACTATGCATAAATATAAAATTTTACAATAGACGATTTCGGAGTTAGCGTAGCCATCTTGGAAAAATATTCTTAGGGATGTAAGTTAAATAACCAATGCCTTTTTAGCAATATCGTAAACCAAGCCACTGTAAGTTCTGGAGATTCTCAATTCAAAGATAAATTTTATTTCGGTATAAGTGAAACCACATTTAAATTAAGATATGCCAACCATCTTAAGCCATTCAATGCACCCAAATATAAAAATGACACTGAACTTTCCGAAGAAATATGGGAGCTAAAATCGAAACATATAAATCCTGTGATTACATGGAAGATAATAGCACAATGTAAGCCCTACAATCAAGCATCAAAAGTTTATAATCTTTGTTCCACCCTTAGACCATTAAAACTGATAGACACGGCGTTAGCTATAAAATGCTAATCTAAAAGTGAAACCGAAAAAAGTGACGTCAGTTTGTGGCAAAAAAAAAAAATCATTTTTAGGTCGAGATTGCTTTTGCATTTATCTTATATTTTTTAATTAATCTTAATTAGGGTGTATATAATTGCACAAAAAGAAGTAAAACTGGTAAAGATATATTATTTCACGGATAAAAGTTTGTATTTATTACAATAGTAATTAATAAATAGTTTTAAAGAATTGACATAGTAATTACGATATTTAGTCTTTATAAGAATATATCCCATAAAAATATATTCTATATATTTCAAATAAAAAGAATTTTTCTAAAAAATTTAAATAAAATCTTATTACTAGTTTGTTTTTTCTAGTTTTTTGCTACAATGTGACGTCACATTCTCTGAAAAAATTTGGCTTCAAAAACGCCGTCAGTTTTAATGGTCTAAGGTTCCACCGTAATTTTAATTTGTAGCTTTTAAACGGTTTTTAAGTCACGAAATACTCAATGGCTGATGATTGCCGAAAGGCATGAAACTCAGAGTTTCATTAAAAGTTGTTTTTATTCATTTAATATAAATAAATATTGCTCTATTACTTAATAGTACTGAGCACTCTTAAACGCACAAGAGTGTTTGTATTATTATTATTATACCATAATAATACATTATCTATTATATATATATATATATATATATATATATATATATATATATATAATATATATATATTACAATAATAAACTAAATAGATAATGTATAACAATTTTATTTAAGAAACGCCCGTGTGTTATCAGATACACTAGAATACTTTGAAAAAACAGTAAGCGTTCCCTATTACCCCACTAAGATCGTTCCTTATTTTCCCGCAATCCAACGAAATGAAATTAAATGAATATATTGAGGTAGTATTATCATACCTTAAATATAATACGTGTTACAAACTCTATGATTATGATACTTTGCAACAATATAAATAAATGCGTGGTTTTTTATACATAGTATAGCCAACACATAAATGTTTCGCAAATAAAAACTACATTAAGCTAAAAGAAAAACTTAGAATCAATTTATCGTGAACAACCTGCGCATCTATGCTACACTACTTCACGTCTGGAACTGAGCATGGAACTTACTCTCGTCAGAAAAAAAAAGATTGTCAGTTATCCTTTTCTATCATGCCGTAACGACGTTCTAAATGCACTAAAGCTAATAAATATTCTTTATGTTAAAATTAAAAAGTCATTATTTGGCGGCCAAACTACTGCCCGTGGTAAAAAAATATATTGGATATTTAGGAGACAGCCATCTTGGTAATTTGATACTTCTATCTACCTCAAAAATCAATCTAGACATCAAAGAACTTATTTCAGACGGTCAAGTTTACCATTCTTAATAATTATATAGCTTTGATACAAATGATTATAATAGTTATTTTTGTAAAAATAAATATGTTTTGCCCGCAAAATTGTTTTTAACTTTTGTCCATATCCTTAAAAGTCTGGCTACCCCTGACTTGGAGCAAGTCCCCACACGAAAGCAGCAACATTGTGACGCTACACGTAACACGCTAGTTGGGAGTTGTAAACAATTGAAATTCTTAATCAGAAAACCAAAAATATTTTTATAACTTCTCTTTACAGACGGCCTAATGGTATTTTTGAAGCATTTAAAAAACACTTAAGAAATCTATTGCCAAAAGTCATTAAAAAACACATTTATATAACTAGTGATTTTAACATAGATATTCAAAAAATAAATAATGATTCCTACGCTAAACGGTTTGTAAATACTCTACTTCAGAACAGTTTAATACCTGTAATCAACAAACCAACGCGCGTAACACGCAATACATTTTTACTAATGTTGCCACGACTTGCCAAATCAAAAGTGGAATATTAAAAACTGATATTAAGGCGAGTTTCCACTCATCCGTTTTTTCACGGAAACGGGAAAGAGACGGGAAAAATAATCACGTGGGCATGCGTAGTATAAGTTTTAATATGTCCGAAGAAAAACTACGCATGCTCACGTGATTATTTTTCCCCGTTCCCATGAAAAAACGGATGAGTGGAAACTCACCTTTAGCGATCATTTTCCAAATTTTCTTATAAATTGCTCTTTAATTTCTGAATCTAAAAATTCTTTTGTAACATATGTAAGACAAATAAACAACCAATCTATTATAAAACTTAGAGAACTATTAACAGAAGTTGATTGGAATCTTTTAACTGAGTGCAATGATGCTAATAATGCATACAATCTGTTTTTACGTTTGTTTTGTAAACAATACGAAAGATCCTTTCCAAAAATTAAAAAAACAACTAACTCCATAAAAATTAATAATCCGTGGATGACAAATGGTCTTAGAAAATCATCCAGAAAAAAACAATGTTTATCTGAAAAAATTTAAAAAAATAAAACTTATAACAATGAAATTAAATACAAAAAGTATAAAAGTTGTTTTGAAAGAATAAAAAAACAAATAAAAAAAAGTTATTATTCTAACCTCTTGGAACGTTCAAAAGGAAATAGTAAAAAGACATGGGAAGTAATTAAAGAAGTTACAGGGAAAAAGCAATTACATAAAAGCACTATTTCAAATAGATTAAAGCTAAACTCGAACAGAGAAATATTTGATAAGAAAGAAATAGCTGAAAACTTCAACAAATTTTTTATAAACATAGGAAAAAAATTAGCAGCTAATATAACTCCTAGAAATAAAACATTACAATCCTATTTAAAAAAAACTCACTATGTTATAGATGAGCCGGAACTGTCTCTAAATGAACTTCAGGCATCCTTTAATGCGCTTAAAATAAATAAAAGTGCCGGGTTTGACAATATTAATGTTAATGTTCTTAAAGTTGTTTTTGATGCTATTAAATTACCTTTTTGTTTATCTTCAATCTTTCAATTACAACTGGTATTTTTCCTTGTCAACTAAAAATAGCAAGAGTAGTCCCCGTATACAAAAATGGTGACGATTCTATACCATCTAACTACAGACCTATATCTATTCTTTCTTGTTTTTCAAAGCTGATTGAGCGTATTATGTATAACAGACTGTATAGTTATCTTAAAAAACATAATATCTTATTCAGCAAACAGTTTGGTTTACGGAAAGGGCATTCAACACATCATGCAGTAACTGATTTAACCAGTCAAATACTGGATGGGTTTGCTAAAAAAAGTTATGCACTCGGCTTGTTCATTGATTTGTCAAAAGCTTTTGACATTATTGATCATAAAATTCTCTTGTACAAATTAGAAACATATGGAGTAACAAATAACAACTTAAAATGGCTACAAAGCTACCTTAAAAATAGAAAACAAGGAGTATCTTATGATTCAACGAGTACAAAGTTAGAAACAGGAGTTACTCAAGGCTCTATTTTTGGACCCTTACTGTTTCTGATTTACGTAAATGATATCTATCTATTTTCAAACATGCTTAATTTTGTTCATTTTGCTGATGACAATAATCTTTTTTATACGCATTCCAATTTAAAATCAATTTTCTTTACAGTTAATCGTGAGCTGGAAAACCTTAATGACCGGTTTAAATCAAACAAACTTTCTTTGAATATCAGTAAAACTAAGTACATTTTATTCCATAACCAATCTAAATCCAATGACTTGCCCCTACAACTTCCTCAGCTAATAATAATAACAATATAGTAAACAGAGTTTCATCACTTAAATTTTTAGGAATAATATTTGATGAACATCTTAATTGGAAAAATCATATTACACTAATTGAAAACAAAATTTCTAAAACTATAGGCATTATTAATAAAACAAAACACCTACTTAGTAAAAAATGTTTAATTAATTTATCCATAAAATGTTTAATTAATTTATCCATAGCTAAAATGTTTAATAAAATGTTTAATTAATTTATCCATAGCTATATTAGCTATTGTAATATTGCTTTGGCAAGTACTTACCCTTCAGCATTGAAAAATATATATATTAAACAAAAACAAAGTAGAGTTATATTCAATGTGCATAAATAGCTCTTAATGTCAATGAGTTCTTAATGTCTATGAGTTAAACGTGTTCCAAAACTTGTTATTTATGTTTAAATACCAAAACAACATGCTTCCAAAATCCTTTAATAACCGATTTGTAAAAATTAATTATAAATACCTTACAAGGTGCTCTATCTATAATTTTAATTTACCTAAGTCAACTCTTAAAACATCTGATTACTCAATTTCATATAGAGGACCTCGTCTGTGGAACATTGTTCTTAATGAAAATATGAAAAGTATAACTTCAATAAGTTGTTTTAAAAATATAGTTAAACAGTATTTACTTGAATTAACAGACACAAACATATTTTTGCATTTTTATGTAAAAAAAAAAAAAAAATTCTTGCAATATTTCTTAATATATCTAATTATTTATCTTTTGCAATTTATAATATTCTTGTTGTAATAATGTGTTAACTTGTTTTTATATAACGAGTATTTGTAAATTTATATAATGAAAAAACTGTTAAAAGTACTTTACGCTTACTATGGGGGCTTGATGACAAGACTTCTGTCTTCTACTTGCTCCTGGCGTTATTAATTTTTATTTAAATTTTGTTGATGAAAATTGTAAAACAAGAACGTTGCAAAATGTTTATAAATGATGAATTATATATAATTCCTAAACAAGCGATAAAATAAAATTATTCTATTTTCAGTAATCAGTTTTTTATCTTTTAGTTATTTTAATTCATTTGTTTAGTTATAAGTATGAAAAGGGTTATTTAAGAATAAAAACAACGAAAAAGAGACAAAGATAATTTGGTTTTACATTTGTAAATAAAGTAAAGTATATTATATACGTTAAGTTGATATATGTTTAATACATTTATTTTTCTTAAGAGAGGAGTTCGAATAAGTTTGTCGATCACACAAATTACGTAAGCGTGCTATATGTTTCTGATGACGATAAAGAGGCTCTAGTTTACTTTGTTAGTACTGCTAACTCAATATTTGCCTATCTGATATGGCAGTGATGGAACTCTTAAACAGATGGAGATCTTTTTTCAAATTTATGCAGCCGTGGCGCAGTGGTTAGAGCGCTTTCTTAATAACTAGGAGATCCAGGTTCGAAACAAGCTTTGAACATATTTTCGCGTCACGGTAAGGAAGGAGGCGTGAACTTCCTGGTTAAATGCAGTTCCGCGGTGCTCTGTGACAAGACTATTAGGTCTTCTTGGGGCACTTAAAAAAAAAATTAAAAGAAAAAAAAAAAAGGAAGTTCAACCGCATTGAAATACTTCGGGACTAAGCTTGTAACCTTTTTTTTTGTAAACAAAAAGAAAACAACATCTTTGAGTCGTTTTCTTTTTGTTTATGTAACAAAATTAAGTGTTTAAGTATCTAAATATACTTAAATGTCTAAGTATCTCAATATACTTAAGTGTTTAAGTATCTAAATGTACTTAATCTAAATATACTTTACTAAATATAATCAAATTATATATATAGTATCTAAATATACTTAAGTGTTTAAGTATCTAAATATACTTAATCTTTATGCGTTGCTTCAACGCATAAAGATTAAGTATATTTAGATACTAACTAGCAAAAATAATTCCAATATACAAAAGCAGCGATGATTCAATAAAATCTAACTATAGACCAATTTCCATACTTTATTGTTTTTTAAAATACTAGAGCGTATTATGCACAACAAGCTGTACAATTATCTTGAAACTAATAACATTCTTTATCATAAACAGTTTGGTTTTCGCAAAAACCACTCCACGGAGCATGCAGTAATTGATCTTGCAAACCAAATTCTAAATGGTTTTGAAAACAATAGTTACACACTAGGAATATTTCTAGATCTATCTAAAGCCTTTAATATTGTCAACTACAAGATTCTTATAAATAATCTATGTAATTACGGAGTAGCTCACTCTAACTTAAAGTGGCTGCAATATTATTTAGAAAATCGCAAACAAGTAGTACCATTTGATTTAACATGCTCCCCATTTGAGTCAATAAGTTGTGGAGTTCCACAAGGATCAATACTTTGACCTTTACTATTTTTAATTTAAGTAATGATATTTATTTGTCATCAAAAATACCTCATTATATTATTTTTGCTGAAGACACTAATGTTTTCTTTTCTGATTCAAATTTAAAAAACATTTTTTGTAATGTAAACACAGAACTAACATATCTCAATGAGTGGTTTATAGCAAATAAACTTTCACTGAATATTGAAAAAAAAAATTTTTTTTTTTCTAAACCATCTAAATCCGAAAACCTTCCACTTACACTACCACTAAAGCAACTTCCACTTACACTACCAGAACTAACTATTAACAATATTAAAATAAAAAGAGTTTTTTTAATGTAAATACTTGGAATAATTTTTGACGAACAATAAATTGGAAAAGCTAAATAAAGCTAATTGAGAACAAAGTCTCAAAGAATTTAGGGATAATGTATAAGACTAAACCTGTTTTGAATAAAATATGTTTAAAAAATTTATATTATTTGTTTATACATAGTCATATTAAATATTGTAATATTGCCTGGGCAAACAATCACTCATCTTTCCTAAAAACTATTTATACAAAACAAAAGTAAGCAAGTCGATTAGTTTCGGGCATGGATAGATACGAAAGTGCCGAGCCGTTACTCAAGGAAATAAATGCCCTAAATGTATACAAATGAAACATCTACCATAAGTTGTTATTTATGTTTAATCTTCGAAACAAATTAATTCCAAAATATTTTTATAAAAACTTCTCTCTTATTAATCATAAATATAAAACAAGACACTCAATAAATAATTACTACATCCCACTAACATCACTCAAAAAATCTGACTTTTCAATTACATGTCGGGGACCACGCTTGTGGAACTCGGTTCTTGACGAAAATATAAAAAAAATAAAATCTATTGATATATTTAAAAGAGCTATAAAAACACTTACTATGTTTAAACAATACGTACATTCTTTCATTTTTTTAATTAAAAAAAAAAATATATATATATATATATATATATACATATATATATACATATATGTATATATATATATATATATATATATATATATATATACATATATGTATATATATATATATATATATATATATACATAAATGTATATATATATATATATATATATATATACATATATATATATACATATATATATATATATATACATTTTAAACATTACATTGTTTAAACTTTTGTACAAGGGGAACAACCTGCAGCTCGCAAGCCTCTTGTTTTTTTCAATGTCAAGATGAAGCTCTTCAGCTGCATCTTGACATCGAAATATAATTATCTTTACATGCACAAATATTAGTATAACCAGGGATGCGGAGTTCCAAAAAGATTGCGGTTTTATAACTTTTTACTGGTTTCTGGTGTCTAAAAGTTCTGAACATGTTGGTTGATTTATGATCTGCTAAATAAAAAAAACTCATAAAATTTAATGACTTGAAACATATTTGTTTAAGTTCGGAGTCCCATGGGATTCCGAACTTGGGAGTAACATGGGACTCCGAACTCTGGGCCCAGAGTCCTAGCCGCCATTATACTTAAAGACTTCGGGTTCAAAAAGAGATTGCTCCTCCAATCTAAAAGTCTTGATTTTTTTACCAATAGTAATCCATAAGAGTTTTTATATTACTAGAGCTCCTGGATGCCAAAAACTAGGAAGAAGTAATCTTTTTGTGACATTCAAATCCCGAGTCTTTTTCGGGACTCCGCATCCCTAAATTTAATATAGTGAACGGACCCAACTTTTTCTTTGCTGTAAAGATTTATTAAAATTTTCTGAAAATGTCTAAAAATTTAAATATGACACAAATTAAAGAACTTCTTGAAGTACATGAGAAAACGATTATTAAACTTTTCAGTGAAAAAATTAAAAGACTAGAAAACAAACTATGCGTAGTGCAAGAAGACAATAAAAAACTAAAAAACGTAGTTACTGAATTGAAGAAATCCGTTGAGTTTATAAGTGATAAATATGAAAATATCCTTATAGAATTAGCTGAAATTAAAAAAGCAGAAAGTTTATGTCGCCAAGAGAATGATAGTAACAAAAAATTAGAAAACGATAGTTATATAAAAGATAAACTCGAAGATCTCGAAACTCGAACTTGAAGATCGGAGTAGGAGAAAAAATTTAAGATTTACTGACATAAAAGAAAGTGATAATGAATCTTGGAAAGTTAGTGAAAACAAAATACAAGAACTTATTAAACCTAAGCTTGGTTTAAAACATGATGTCGCCATTGAAAGAGCGCATCGAGTTGGTAAAAAAGAAAAACATAAAAACAGATCCCTTATAGTTAAACTTCTAAATTTTAAAGATTAAAATATAATATTAGAAAACTACATTCAACTAA
Organism: Hydra vulgaris; assembly: GCF_022113875.1. NCBI lineage: Eukaryota > Metazoa > Cnidaria > Hydrozoa > Anthoathecata > Hydridae > Hydra > Hydra vulgaris. The sequence goes on along the minus strand of NC_061157.1, from coordinate 515,569 downwards.
AATTGTGGAATCAACAAATCTATATAAACGAAGACTTCAGCGAACGGACAATCGAGATAAGAAAAAAGCTGTTTATAGAGGCAAAAGAATTAAGGTCTAAGGGTAAGTTTGCTAAAGTTGACTACAATAAACTATATTCACGAAATTTTTAAATTAATATACATGCTTTTTTCAGCTGATAATACTTAAACGGATTCAAATAATCATGATTTTTAAAAATTATTTAACTTTTTTTAAACTTATAAGGGATCGTCCATAAATTACGTCACGCATTTTTTGACAGATTTTGACCTTCCCCACTCCCCCTCGTCACAAAATCAAAACACTTAAAAAGCAAGTTTTGTATAAGTCGTAACAAAACCACCAACCCCCCCTCCCCTTTATAGCGTGACGTAATTTATGGACAACTTCAATGAATGTACTGATCCAGATTTAAATTATTTTAACGAAATTAACACACCTGAATTTGAATGCACTTATTTATACCAAAATGGAAATCAAAAAATTTTTAAAATTTGATGAGAGTAAAAATGATCCATATAAACATTTGAAGCTTAAAAAAGAATCAAAAAAAATTCTTAAATATTATTTGTGAAACTGATAAGGCTTTTTACTTAATTTGCGTAACTAAAACATGGTGCTCACTTTCTGATTTTGAAAATGATTCAAACCTCCAACTTCCTGGTTTTAATCCGATTGTTTTAAAGTGAAACAATAATAATCGTGGAGGAGTTCTTTTTTTTTGTAAAAAATAATCAATTGTATAAACTTCGACGTGATATAAGTGTTTCTGATGTAAATAACGAGATTTTAACAATCGAACTGATAAATAAGAAATCAAAAAACCTGTTAATATGCTGTTGCTACAGGCCACCAACTGGTAAAACTGAAAACTTTTGCAACTTTTTACAAAAAAATATTTTAGAAAAAACTAACCTAGAAAAGAGAAGAAATTATCTTAATTGGAGATTTTAACCTAAACTGCTTTGATTATTACGAAAATGAAAAATTCAAACTTTCTGTAACAACTTGTTCGAAATGGGTGCAATACCGATAATCAACCGACCGACTAGAATTACAAACTCCTCATCGTCATTAGTTGACAATATCTTAACTACTGATTTTTTCAACAAATCACTAAAAAAGGGAATAATTAAAACCGACGTCTCCGACCATTTTGCTGTATTTTTTTCTTTAAGCATAGATTCTGAACAATTTAACAATGAAAAAATAAAAACAAAAAAGCGAATATACAGCAATATAAATTTAATTTCCTTTAAAGAACAACTTTCATTAATAGACTGGAACCATATCAATTTTGATTCAGATATAAACATTATATACAGTACCTTTTTAAAAACATTCTATGAAGTCTATGATGTAAATTTTCCCTTTCGTGAAATAATTCTAAAAACAAAAGACATATTATCTCCTTAGATTTCTAAAGGTCTTAAAAAATCTTCAAAAATCAAGCAAAAACTATACGTCAAGTACTTAAAATCTAAATCCGAAAAACACAAAATTAATTACCAAACCTACAAAAACCTATACAAAAAACTTCGCAAAAACGCCACAAAAAAATACTATTCTAACTTGTTTAAAACAAACATGATTCAAAGCGCATATGGCAAATAATAAAAGATTTATCAAATGCTTTTGACACTGTTAATTGCCATATTTTATTGAAAAAGCTAGAAAGCTATGGTATAAGAGATGAAACCCTAAACTGGTTAAAAGTTATCTAAGTAACCGTAAACAATTTGTTTATAACAAAGAAACTTCGCCTCAATTTTTAACGAATATAACATGTGGTGTTCCTCAAGGATCCATACTTGGGTCACTCTTACTTTTAATATACATAAATGATCTTTACAAAGCTTCTAATTTAGCGAGTATAATTTTTGCTTACGATACGAGTTTATTTCAGTCAAACGAAGACATTAAACTACTTTTTAACAATATGACTGAGAAATTTAAAAATATTTCATATTGGTTCAAAAAAAATAGGTTGACTTTAAATACCGATAAAACAAAATGAATACTTTTTCATTCAACTTCTAATTAGAAGTTGGATGAAAAAGTATCCATTTTGTTTTATCGGTATTTAAAGACAAACTATTTTTTTTGAACCAATATGAAATATTTTTAAGTTTCTTTTTTAGCTAAAAATTTTTTTAGTATTTAGTTTTTTTTTCAGTTTTTTTAGTTTTTTTAGAAATATTTTAAGTTTCTTTTTTAGCTAAAAAAAAGAAAATTCAAAATATTTTGCCTGACTTATATATTGACAGTACAGTAACAAAAAGAGAAAAAAATACAAAATTCTTAGGAGTTATAATAGATGAAAACTTATCTTGGAGGCAACAAATTGATAATATTTCAATGAAAATTGCTAAAAGCATTGGAGTTCTATATAAAGTTAGACATATCGCGACGTTAGAATTATCATGTTCTATCTCCACTTTCTGAAAAAATTGAGTTAATGATAGAGTTGTGTTCCTCAAAATAATGTCTTTCTACTGAATTGAAACCTAAGTTATAAGTAAAAAAGTTGCGGAAAAAACATAAGTTATAAAAAAAGTTTATACGCCGTCTTCTAAAGTTTTTGTTTTTTAAATCGTTTTATCTCAAAACTAAAAAATGTGGAGATAGAACAAAATAATTCTAACGTCGCGATATATTAAATAAACCTCAATTAACACAACTATATTATTCATTTATTCATTGCCATTTAAATTATGCTTTTTGCGTTGTGAACATCGAGGCGAACAGACGCGTTTTTCTAACGGTAAAATAATTTTTAAAAATTTTTTTATCTTGTTTAATAAAATTTGGAATGTCTAAATCAGAAGAATTAGTCTCAATTTCTATGATGAGAGAACTTCTTAATATTCAAAAAGAAACAATTCTATCTTTTTTCCGTGAATCACTCTTTAGAACGAAAAGTTTGAAAACTTTCAATCTAGTTTTCAAGAAGTTCGGCGAGAACTTGATGAAGTAAAATCTGGCTTAAATTTTGTTGGTGATGTTTTCAATGATAAAGCTAGAGCAGTTGAGGAAAAAATTAATAAAGTTCATGACGATTTATCAAATGTAAGAAAAATGCGGGGTAAAATATCTTCGGACAATATTGAATTAAAATTGAAAAGTGTCGATATTGAAGACCGTAACAGAAGAAATAATTTAAGAATTGACGGGATCGTCGAAAATAGTGAAGAAAAAGATTAGGAAATCAGAAAAAAAAAGGGTAAAACAACTATTTAAAGATAACCTAGGTATTGAAAAAGACATTATGGTTGAACGGGCTCATTGAGTGGGAGCAACTAATGATAAACGTGAGCGAACAATAGTCTTGAAACTCCTTGATTACGAGGATAAAAAAACAATTATTGAGAGAGCAGTTAAATTAAAAGGAACCAATATTTTTTTAAACGAAGATTTTAGTTTTAAAACTCGAAAAATTCGAAAAGATTTTTTTGATCAGGCGAAGATACATCGTCAAAATGGCTATTGTGCAAAAGTTGTTTATTGTTCACGAATTTCGAGAAAACACCCGCAACACAGATGTTAATCCGAAATGCGTCAGCGAGTAAGCGTTTTGAGTATTTTTTTAAAATTAAGTTGAATATTTTTAAATTAGTTATTTTGAAAAAAAAACTAAAAAAATGGCGTCGCTTTTTTCAGAGAAATTAGATTTTCATAATTTAAATTTAGATCTTTTTGAGGACAACTTTATAAATAATCTATCTGAAGAAAACATAAATATTTTTCAAGAAACTCAAACCAACTTAATTAACACACCGTATATTGATCCTTTTGATTTTAAAGTAAAAACAGATGATGGTTATTTTCTGTATAACACATAAACATTAGAAGCATGCAGCAAAATTTTGATAAACTTAAAGAATTTTTAAATATTTTAAATTACACGTTCGACATCATATCTCTTTCAGAGACTTGGCATGATACAGAAAGTACTCTTGAATTAAATTCTAATTATACTTTACCATTATACAAACTAATTAGTCAACCACGAGGTGGTGGGAAAAAAGGAGGAGGATTAGGAATTTATGTCTTGGAAAAGTATGCTTTCAAGATAAAAAACATACTTTGCTTTTCCAATAATAATTATGAAAGTCTTTTCATTGAAATTATTAATAAAAAATACCGAAACGTTTCAGTTGGATGTGTTTATCATCCACCAAGTGGAAAAATAAAAACCTTTGAAACTTTTATCAAAAATACGATTATGAAAATAAATAAAGAAAATAAAACATATATTACTGGTGACATAAATCTTGATGCTCTTTCTAACACAAAATTTTCAAAAATAAAATCTTTTTTTGATATGCTTTTTAAATTGAATGTCTTGTCAACTATTAATAAACCAACGCGAGTAACAAAAACCTCGGCAACAGCAATAGACAATATTTTTATTAATAATTATTTAGAAACGACATTTGAAACCGGTATATTTATGACAGATATTAGTGATCATTTCCCGGTTTTCATAAAAACAAAAAATCTAAAAGCTATGACTGATTGTCATTCAAAAATCATACATTTTAAAAAAACGAAATTGAAAAATGAGTAACACTAATAAATTAACAAATAGACTAAAACAAGAAACATGGAACAATGTATATAAATGTCAAGATACGAATGGAGCTTACAATGCTCTTTTTTACATTTTTGGAGTACTTTAATGAAACATGTCCTCAAGAGATTATAAAAATTAAGTCAAAAACAATCGCTAATCCGTGGATGGATAAATCGTTATAAAAGTGCTCAAAAAAAAAGCAAAAACTTTACAATAAATTTCTGAAAAATAAAAACATTGATAATGCAAAAAATTACAAAAATTATATATATTTTTACCAAGATCTCATTAAAAATGCAAAAAAAAAAAAAAATATTACAGTAATCAAATTAACAAATGCAAATTTGATTGCAAAAAAACATGGTCCATCATCAATGTCATAATGGGAAGAGAAAAACTAATTTCACCTTCTCTACCAAAACGAATTGTTATTGAAAACAACGATATATTTAGTCAAAAACAAATTTTGGAAGAACTCAATAAATATTTTACCAGTATTGGTCCAAATCCTGTAAAAAAAAAATAGTACCAACATCTGTATCATTTAAAACCTTCCTTAAACCAACGAACAATGTTATCATGCTTGATTATGAATTAACCTATGAGGAATTTGAGGCAGCTTTTTCCTCGTTAAAAAAAAAAGGCTCCAGGATTTGATGAGATATCTAGTAATATAGTTATTGGAAACAAACATAGTCTTACAAGACCTCTAATACATATACTAAAGCTTTCGTTAAATTCTGGGATATTTCCGGATGTACTTAAATTAGCAAAAGTAACTCCATTGTTCAAATTACCCAAATAAGTTTGGTTTTCAAAAAAATCTCTCTTCTGAGCATGCAATCATTGAAATAGTAAATCAAATAACTAATGGTTTTGAAAATAATAAATTTACTTTAGGAGTATTTCTTGATTTATCAAAAGCATTTGATACAGTGGACCACTGTATTCTCTTAAATAAATTAAGACATTACGGAATAATTAATAAAACTTATTATTGGATTAAAAGCTATCTTACAAACAGAAAACAATATGTAAATAATGCCCAATCTGGAGTGTTAAATGTCATATGTGGAGTTCCGCAAGGATCGATTCTTGGTCCACTTCTTTTTTTAATATATATAAATGACTTCTGTAATGCATCCTTAAAACTTAATTCAGTTATGTTTGCAGATGACACGAATTTATTTCTTACCAACAACAATATCAAGAAATTATATGCGGACATGAATATTGAACTAAATAAAGTAAATAACTGGTTTAAGGCTAACAAACTCTCACTTAATGCCGAGAAAACAAACTATATACTTTTTCATAAAAAAACACAAGAAGAAAATCTTCCTCTCAAGTTGCCGAACCTATTTATAAATGATAAATTAATTAAAAAGTTCAATCCAATATAAGATTCTTGGGAATCGTTGTTGATGAAAAATTATCCTGGCTTCCTCATATAATATATATCCAGTCAAAAATTACCAAAATCATAGGTTTAATGTATCAAGTTCGCTCGTACATCAATACAAATAGTCTTAAATTAATCTACTTTGGGCTAATTCACAGCCTCATCAGCTACGCAAATATTTCATGGGCAAGTACTCAAACAGCAAAGCTTAAGAAACTTTATAGTTTTCAGAAACATGCTTGTAGAATCATTTACTTTAAAAATAGGCGGGAACACGCTAATCCCTTGATGAAAGATATGAAAATGATGAATGTATTTGAAATAAATATCTACCAGCATTTAATTTTCATGTATTGTTACAATCACAATATCACTCCTATAAGCTTTAATAATAAGTTTGAGTTAAATAAAAATGATAACTATAAACTTAGAGCGAATATGTCGAACACATATAAACTGCCTAGGATAATAAATAAATATTCAGAATACAGTATTTTATATCGAGGTCCAAAAGTATGGAATATTTTTCAAAAAGGGTTCAAAGGTATGGTGAGTTCATTAAGTTCATTCAAGTTTTTAACAAAAAAAGAAATCTTTAAAACCTGTGAAACATTTTTTGTTAATAATGCGTTGGATAAATTCCCTTAAATACGTTTATAGAGCACCGCGGGAGAGCATTTAACAGGAAGTTCACGCCTCTTTCCGTACAAATGTTGCTTGTTGGGCTAGAGCTGGCGTCGAACCTCGGACCTCTGGGTTCTGAGCCAGAACTCTAACCACTGCGCCACGGCTGCTTTCGTTTTTCTACTTTTGTTTGTTGCTTGACAAATTTTATTAGCGGATTACGCATTTTGTTATGAAATTTTTATTTTGTATGTCATTTTACGATATTTTAATTAAATCTTGTTAAAGGGGTTCTATGATGACGATGATATTTTAATTAAATCTTGTTAAAGGGGTTCATTGCGATGACGTTCTATCATCCTCATCTTCTTTAAGCTCTTTTCTGTTTTACTTGTTTTGTTAAATATGTAGTGGAATTAGTAAAATTCTTTTGTTATGTAAACAGAGAAAAAAAAAATAAATAAAAAAAAAAAAAATAATAATAATATGGGGAAGCGCTCACAAAACCAAACTTAAATCTCTCTATCGACATCAGAAACACGCAGCTCGCACAATTAATTTTGGAAATCGTTTTTCAAGCTCAAAACCACTTCTTAAAGAAATGAAAGTTTTAAATATTTACGAACTAAATGTTTTGAATATTTTATGTTTTATGTTTAAATGTAAAGATAATCACCTAATGTATTTATAATTGTATATGTAATATATGTAATATAAATCTTTATAATTTGAAACTTAAAAACAAATATAATCTTCGTGCCAGTAAAAGTATCGAAAAGCCATTTTTCTAAGCTATTCTTCCCCACTGTGTTATAAACATTTTAGTAACACGATACACAAATATTTGCTTATTTTTTTAATATTGCAGTTCTTTTTGGCGAAAACACATAAATAATTTATATTTACAACTGTTTAAACTCAGATTCTGAACTTCTCTGAAAAAGCGGATCAAAACTTTCAATGTCATTTTGGTTTACTTGAATTTGATTCCATTTTTCCATGGCAAGTTTAACTTCATCCAGTTTCATTAAACCTTTTAAACCATGCTTTCCTAATTCAACAAGAAAAGGGCGTCCAACATTATTGTATCGCACTAGCTTATCGTTAATAATTTTATAATGGCGAAGGCAGCGTTTTTTGTCTGAAAATGCTTTAGGGAAAAGCTCTGCATTAACCTTTTCGATTTCTTTAACTACTTCTTCCTCTGAATTTCCGAAGAACTCATTTTCCCATTCTTCAGTTTTCTAAAAATATAATAATACATTAAAATTTCTGTTTATATCTATTTATGTCTGTTTATGTCTATTATGCAATGTATTTTTATTAGAAAAAAATTAGTTACCCATGATTCATGATAAAGCGCAGTAAGTAGGTAATAGGCGTAATCCTTGTTTTGCTTCCGAGTAGGACATCTATAAATTAAAATAACAAATATTATATTTTATATTTAACAAATTCTATAAGATAAATATTTAGCCACAACATACAAATGTGTTCTTAATATAATGTGTTTTAAATCTTAAAATAAATGACATTCTTTCTACTAGGGTTAGGACTATTGTAATTGTATTAACTTAATTTAGAAACAATAACATACTTGTAAATAAAATACTTGTGATTTACAACTATTGTAATAATCTAATGCAATAACAATAAATATTGTATTGCAATTCATCTTTATAAAACAATAACAATATCTGAAAAAAAAAACATATTGTAATGACTCAATGATTGCTGACCACCTAAATAATATTTAGTTGCGAAAAGCTGGCCAGATTTTTTAGTCGTTTTAAGAACATTTTAAAAAGCAAAAAAAAAAAAAAAAAAAGCGACAAAGAATAATTAGACCGATGAGAGACAATTACAAAAAAAAAAAAAAAAGTAGGCAAATAAAATATCTTTAAACGCGAAAAAACTTTAAGCTAAATAATTTACATTTAAAACAAATATTTTCGAAACATCGCTTTTTTATAATTTTTTTTATAAAATTAAGCGATGTTTTTTGTAACAACTTACGATTGTTTAAAAGGGAAACAAATATTCTTTATTTAACTAAGTTTGCACGATTTAGTTTTACTTAAGCTAAATTATTTTATAAATAAAAAAGTTAATTTTTTAAATACCTATTTTATGTTTCGCGTAGTTAGAAAAGTTTAACATATTTAAAGCGATTCTTCTTAGTAAGATAAACAAATGAAATAATTAAATCATTGAATTACTATAGGAATTAAATTATCAAGATAGAAATCAACTAAAAAGGTTAAAAATACTTAATGACCAGGAAGCGAAACTGCTTCACAATATCGCTGATGATGTTTAGTGAGTGGGCTTTTTAATTTTAATTAGTATTTAAAGCAGAAAAAAGTATAACGAGTTTTAAGAATGGCAACTTAAGCGAAAATAATTAGAGTTAGTAAACCAATATCTAGAAACTTTTCTTTATATCTAATTATTTGCTATTATATATTTGTGTTCTGTCGTGACCTCAGGCGCGATGCTTGTTCATCCGCGAGTTACTTTGTATGCGTTGTTTGTGTTTAGTAACCAGAAACTTCTTATACGTTTGTTACATAATTAGTTTTATTAACTTTAACGATTATAACTTTGAAAATGCAATTATGTTTGTAAGTCTTTGTTTAAATCATAAAAATTGCTTCAAAAGATCAAAAGACATTACGATAAAAAACAGATACACAAAATTACATTTACATAAAGAATACAATCTTTTTTAAAATAAAAAATAAGAATATACTAATAAAATCTATGATTTATAATAAACCTTTAAAATGTTGACAATTTAATTAATATATATTTAAAACATTTATTTTCGTAAACAAATAATATGTATTCTTAAAACAATGCTAGAAATCTCAAAACGTAACAAATCGTGAATAATACAATTTCTAAAACATTTTAACAGAATACTCTAGAACTTTATTTCGCTTAATCCAGTGTATTTTTTGAACCAATAGAATTAGTTTGTTTGTTAATTTGGCGGGTTTTTTGTGTTCGCAAATATTCTTTTTATTCTTTCGCACGAAGATAATTTGAGAACATTCTAGTTTATTATGTTTCCATGTATGTCCGTAAAACAAAATTCTATGTTTCGTACATAAACTTAAATGTTCTCAAAACAACTAAAAAACCTGGCCAGTTTTACGCAACTAAATATAATTTCCGTGGTCATTATTCGAGAGCGATCGCTCCCGCTTCCCGACCAAGCCTGACTACAATAACAATAAATATTGTATTGTAATTCGTCTTTATAATACAATAAAAATATATTGTTATTGTAATAAAAAGAATTATTTTAGAGTCAAAACTTAATGTTTTAACAGTCCAGTCTCTGAGATAAGTGACCTTGAAATAGGGTACAACTAATATATAAGTATTGAATCTGTTTTTTATTTTATTTTATAAACTTTATATAGCTCTATAAAAGTGAGTTTAATTGGGCCTATTTCTTTTACTGCTGGGGATAGACATGACTAACTACTACCATTTCTTCTACTAAGTTATTTGCTTTTACATTAGGCACCTATCCAATTGTTTCAAAACTTACTCAACTCACACTTACTCTAATATAACTTTGTCTTTTGTTTCCCTTCGGCTTTATGGCTGTATGTGTTTCATAAAGTAACTAAACATTTAGTTGCAAAGTTATAAAAAAGTTTTGTTGCATAAATCAAGAACCAATATTTATTTACTGTTCTAAACTGCCTCATTTTTCAAAAATGATCCACACAAAATTTATTGGTACGGTCTGATAGGTGATGAACAATCTGAAAACGTAGAAAATTTTTAACAAAACAAAAGTAGTTCACATTTTTAGACAATCTAATCGATAGTTACTCAGGTTAATGGTTCTTTGATTCCATAACGATGTAATTGATTACACATTAGCAGTTAGATATATTGAAAAAAAAAGCGCTTAATATAGTTAATCAATTAGTTTAGACGTCATCATCCGGTGAAACATGTCAATATCAGTTTAGACAAAATTATAAAAAAATATAAAATTTTACTTCTTATAGTAAATAATTATTTAATTACAAGCATATGATAAATTATATATTAATATGATTTTGAATGAATATTATTAATGTTAATTCTAAATAAATTATTATTGAAACAGTGATATTATTGAACTCAAAATAAATAAAATTTGTATATGTAAATGGTTTCTAGAAACTTAATATTTATTAAGTATACGTAGCATATATACTTTTTTGGCTTCCCTGGCTTCACTTCACTTCTCAAAATAAATAAAATTTATATATATATAAATGACTGCTGAAAACGAGCGTCACGGCACCCCTAAATTATCTCGTGCTCAAACAATAATAAATGCGTGAAAAAAGAGTCTAAATACTATAAATACAATACCTATTAGACTTTGAAATAGTAATATAATACATCAATGTACTTATTGTAATTATTTTTTATCCCAGCAATACAATACATTAGTTATTGTAATTGTTTTACATCACAGCAATACAATACAACAGTTATTGTAATAGTTTTACATCACAGCAATACAATACAATAGTTAATGTCATTGTATTACATCACAGTAAAACAATACAATAGTTTTAGAGCTTCAATGTATTGTTAGAAAAAAAAAACAATACAATAGTTATTGTAACTGTTTTTATTCACAGCAATACAATAACCATAAATAATATTATAATTGCATCTCTGGTATTACAATTCAATATTATTGAATTGTAATTGTTATTGTATTTAATTTTTACAATAACAATAACAATAGTCCTAATCCTAATTGCTACAGTTCAAATACATCATTGCTACAGTTCAAATGACACCGTTTCTACAGTTCAAATGACATCATACTGTATAATCAAATGAACCTCAAAAGAATTCACAAATAAAATTTGACAAAGCCATTCACTTTTTTAAAATTAAATTGACATGAAAGCAAATATATTATTATAACGGAAATTTAGCACCCTTTAATTGTTAATTACGCAAAACTACTACTTAACAGATTTTTGTAATTTTTTGACACAATGAAGCTATTTGAATTATTTATTTCAATAATTTTTTACATTTTTATCGGACGCTTAGATAGAAAGCGAATATCTTTGTGAATACTTGACACTATCTGCTGGATCTTGTTTTGAGTTACTTTTTTTAAGGCGGCTATTCATTTTTTCTTAAAATCTTTTTTATTTGCAGCTAATTTCTTGCTTTTCAATAAGATTCATTTTACATTTGACCAATAACTTCCAATAACTCGCTGCTCAGGACAATTTGGAGGATTTGCTTCCTTAGGAACAAATCCATTCTAGAGACTTTTTGGAGTAGTGAATTATAGCCAAATCAGGCCAAAATATTGTGGGCATTTCATGTTTTTTAATGAATGGCAAATAGCGTTTCTTTAAGCATTCTTTTATAAATAAATCTGCGTTCAAAATTTTACGAGTAATGTATAGAGTACTTTTTAAATCACAGTTCAGATTGATTGCCAAATAAGAAACTTGGGAGAAATAAGGAACTTAGAAGCAAATTTTTCAGTTTGAATAAACTTGAATTTTTTTGGCAACATATCTACCTTTCGAATGATAAGAATATTGCTGCCCTGGCAATTGTGAAAAGTCCTTTTTGCAGTAGGTTTCATCGTCTTCAATTATGTACAAGTTTTCTCGGTTTAAAAATTTATATAACTTTTTTGAACAACAAATTGCTTTAATTTCTCCATCAATGGATCGCGGAGTTTTCTTATTATGATTTGGTTTATATTTCTGAGATCTAAGTACTTTTCCTATCAAAGCTTGGCTGCATCTAAATTTTCTCCCAAGATACCTCTGCGACTGACATGGATACAGTGAATGATTGATTTTGCTTTATACTTATCTTTAAATCCTTTGTTTTTTCCACTTTCAGCTTTCAATACTTTAAGTCTGTTTATATCGCCAAAAAATAAATCGAATTGATGATCGAGAAACACCGGTCAAGTTTGAAATGTCAACTTGTGACAATAAAGGACTTTGAAGAAAATTTTCTAAAACTTTTTTTCAATTTAATATTTGTTTACTCGTTTTAATCAGATAGCAATAATAACCAATACTTATTACCATTACAATAAAACAAAAACACATTAGTTTCCGTTTGCAAAAAAAAAAAAAAAAATTTGTCAAGTAATTTTTAAATAATTAACGATTAAAAGAATTTCATAGTGTTCAATCGATGTTTTGGAATTTCATCGTGTTCAACCGATATTTTGGAATTTTGTTGTGCTTAACCGATGTTTTAGAATTTCATCGTGTTCAACCAATGCTTTGGAATTTCATCGTGTTTAACCAATGTTTTGGAATTTGAGACCATGTAAAATATTTAACCCCCTCATTTCGATGGGGTTGTACTCATTACATGGTCATTACTCTTGAACAACAAAATCTTTTAAACGAAATTTTTTGATTATAACTAATTTTGAAACCTGATACTTAAAACTTTTAAAATACATTTTCTCAAGACTCAAAATGTAGAGTAATCGACATCGACATGTATATATGTAAAGTACAAATATCAACATGTATATATATATAGCATAATACACTCTTTATCAACATGCTGCAACAGTGTTGATGTTTGTACAAAATAGTAATTCAATATTGCAATACAACATAAATTTTAACAACATTATCTGGCAAAAAAAATCCTCTTTTACATTTTACATATATAATTTAGTGATTGATTATTAAATTCAAAGAAGCTGGGAAAACATTCAACAACTTATAAGCAGGAGAAAATACTGTTGTTATGATACTGTTGGGCTGGTTCTTCTAATGAGGTCTTCTCTATTTTAGAGAGGGTTTAAACTGTTGTACTAGATTAGGCTGTTTAAATGTTGTCCCATTGCATATCTCTTATTTTTACAAATACTACCATGGTCATTGCTCAAGTGAGCTTCATTATTTATTTCATCAACTAACTCAATCTCATGTGACTCTTTTACTGTAACTGATCCTTAATGGTCAAAAAAGATTTATTCGTCTAGGTTTTTTCCATGAATGGTGCTTTGGAATTCTTTCCCACCTTTCGTGAGACATATTTTCTGTAAACTGCTTCCTCTATAGGTCTCTTCTTTGATCTCTGTTCAAAATACGCAGATTAGTGGTAGAACAGTTTTTGCACAATCAAAAGGTTTTAAAACTGTTCACCTCTAGAGATTGCGTAAATCAACCTGTGTTTTCAGTATCTTTAATCAACCTGTGTTTTCAGTATCTTTAATCAACCTGTGTTTTCAGTATCTTTAATCAACCTGTGTTTTCAGTATCAAACATTTGTATGATAAGAGCAGCAGTTTACATGTTTAACATTATTCAATAACAATTCAGTAACAAGGTTTGTGTTTTCAGTAACAAGGTTTGTGTTTTCAGTAACAAGGTTTGTGTTTTCAGTAACAAGGTTTGTGTTTTTAGTAACAAGGTTTGTGTTTTCAGTAACAAGGTTTGTGTTTTCAGTAACAAGGTTTGTGTTTTCAGTAACAAGGTTTGTGTTTTCAGTAACAAGGTTTGTGTTTTTAGTAACAAGGTTTGTGTTTTCAGTAACAAGGTTTGTGTTTTCAGTAACAAAGTTTGTGTTTTCAGTAACAAGGTTTGTGTTTTCAGTAACAAGGTTTGTGTTTTTAGTAACAAGGTTTGTGTTTTCAGTAACAAGGTTTGTGTTTTCAGTAACAAAGTTTGTGTTTTCAGAATTTAGGGTTAAGAAAGTTGTAAATATAATAAAAAACATTAAAAAAAAAAAAGGAATGCAATAAGAAAAATGGCTTCTAAGAACATCATTCTGCTACCACAATAGCCAAGCCTTCTACTTTATTATCTATACCCCATATAAAAATTTTAAGCATTTTAGTATTTTAGTAAATTTTAAGCATTTTAGAGTATTTTAATAATCCCATCACGTTCACGTTCATACCCAGAGTATTTTAATAATCCCATCACGTTCAGGTTCACGTTCATACCCAGAGTATTTTAATAATCCCATCACGTTCACGTTCATACCCAGAGTATTTTAATAATCCCATCACGTTCACGTTCATACCCAGAGTATTTTAATAATCCCATCACGTTCACGTTCATACCCAGAGTATTTTAATAATCCCATCACGTTCACGTTCACGTTCATACGAGTATTTCTGAGTAAGAGACAAATTTAAAAAAAAAATTTCTGAATTTATTAAAATATGAACATCTGTAGTATGAATTTCAGTTACGTCACTAACTACATTGTTTAGTGTTGTATCTTACTTATGGAAACTAACAATTTACAAGGGTTATGTTCAACAATTTCATTTCTTTATTCTGAAAAGAAGTAAAAAAAGCAGACCCATGAATTAGAGATTAAATGTTAGACTTACTTTAATTAATGACACTGATGAAAACTTACCAAAAGTCTCTAGAACCTAACATCTGATATAAGATACAAGATTTAGTAAACTGAATAACAGAACTTGAAATTAGGCAGGACCTTTTTACATTGGTTTCTTGGAACAACAAAAGGACATTTGTTTTTAAGAGAAATATTCTGCTCGAGATGGTGAAAACTGCTTGAGATGATGAAAAATGTGGAGAAGAATGAGGCTTGACCTAAAATTGAAGAGAAAGAATAAAAGCTTTCAAATTTTTATTCTAGAAGGAATAAAAGCTTCAGGGATGCACATTATGCATACATATTATGGATATAAACATATATGTTTGCTATTTATTTAGATGTTGGCAGACAATATCCTTACATATTTATATAAACTTCAGTATTTATATGGTGTGGTATTTGCTGGAAGAGAAGATGATCAGATTATGATAATGATGATGATGGTAATGATAATAATGATGATGGTAATGATGACAATGATGATGGTAATGATAATTATGATGACCATGTTGATCATAATGATGTTTATATATGGATATATATATAAATATAACATGAATTTTGAATTAAAATATACTCAAGGATGTATAAATGTTTTTGCAGCCCCGGTCACAAACGAGGCCCCTGCCCCGGTCTCCTCAGAATTTTCTTCTTTTATGAAATTACTTTTATGAAATACAGTACTTTGTATTTTGACTTAATAAGAATAAAATAAAATAAACAAAATAAGTCAATAAGAAGGGGAAAAAAAAAAAAAAGGTTTTCAGTTTTTTGTCAAAGAAAATTTTTTTTCAACTAGTTTAAGCCAACAAACTTTAGAATTGTTAAAATATTTGGTAAAAATGACATAGTTAGCAATTGTCAAATAAACTATTCTTTGGTCAAAAATAATCTATTGGTATTGTATATACAAATAAGTTAAAATAAATTCTGTATTACATTTACATAAGTTAAAGTATTTTGTCTTTAAATTATGTTTAAAATGAACTATAATAATTAAACTTGTGTATTTATAATAAACTGTGTACTTATAATGTTTAAAAGTAAAATTTTATAATGATCTTAAACAGAAATAATTTTTAAAAAAGTGAATAAAAAAACACAAAAGAGAATACTTATCCGTCACCAAAGAAAGTTTATCTGTCTTTGGATTGTATCTGTCACCGACTAGTAGTTTCAATTTACGACGAGCATGATCATCTAAATCTAAATCTTTCAGCTGAACCTAAAATGAAAGCTGACACATGACACAACCAGCATTGTGGGTCAATCCTGTAAATATATGACAAAAAAAAAGTAGCGAAAACAAAATATTATATAATTAAACTTAACTTGATCATAGTATGCACTTAAATATCACATGCTTAAAATATAACCAATCACATGCTTACAATATGCATTTAAATGTCACATGCTTACAAAATGCACTCAAACATCATATGCTTACAATATGCACTCAAATATCACATGCTTACAATATAACCAATCACATGTTTACAACATGCATTCAAATATCACATGCTTACAATATGCATCCAAATACCACATCCTGTCAAAGTATTCTCTGATAGGAAATATGTTAACTAAAAATATTTTATTTTTAAAGCATTAAAACATGTGTTACTATAGTAACAGAAATAATAAAATGTAGTACAACCAAAAAATAATATTTATTAAAATAAAATTTCAATATATTTTATCTCATATTCTTTATAATAATATTCCTAATAATTCTTAAAAACTTTTTAATTTAAAATAAGTTAAAAAAAAATAAATTAAAAACTAGTTTTGTTTCTGGTTATACAAGATTTCAGTATTTTTTCTTGGAAGTCCAAATGTTACTTTTTGTTTTACTAATGCCCATGGTTCAACACGTGTGAATTATGGACAGGTTACCATAATGCCATTTCCTTATTTATATCTGACATTCTGGAAGAATTAAAAAATCTTTTTAAGTCATGATGCAATTTCCTGAACCTGACCTGTTTTGCAGACTAGGAATGAATAATTTACCTGCTTCAGATCTTATATATTCAAGTTTTTTTTCTTACCATCAATCCCAATCTTTACATTATTTTGTCCCTGTAAAAAATACTGTCATATTTGGGCAGCTTCCTCTAATGGTGCCCTTTTTCTTTTAGAGAATGGCCCAAAATTTACTATAAATATTGTTAGGCCTGGTCTAGCTGCCAAGTTTGAGCCTATGTAACATTCTTGTAAAGTTGTATCTCTTTCTTTTTTCTACAAATACTGCTAAGTTTGCTGGTCAAATGAGCTATCAAATGAGCTGGTCAAATAAGTTGTTCTTTTTATCTCTTGTGCCATTAAATTAAAATCATTTTACATCTTTCTCTAAAAACTTTTATTAATTTAATTTTTTCCCTTACACATCTTTAGAACTCTTTCCATCATGTCTCTTTTTCAGATTTTTCTGACTCATAAAGCATTTTAAGTCTTTTGTCAACTATTTTTTTGAAAAAAATAATAATGGCATTCCTGGCATTAATCTGTTTTGCAGATTAAGACAGTATTTTTATTGTGATAAATGAGAAAGTAGGAGTTAAGATATACAAACT